>CAWUHX010000290.1:0-432570 GCA_963922205.1 Romanomermis culicivorax
TTATTTGCAGCATGATGCTTACGTTTCAAATCCTGTTGTATTTTCATCAAATCATCCGCCCAAATTGTCAAAATTTTCTGCTGTTGTTAAAAATCAGCAGCTTTTTGGCATTGGATGAGACCAGATCTTTATCGATAGATGTGGTGAAAATGATCTTTACTTGTGGTGGTGAACCTTCGATCTTGTTAGGGAAGATGCCGATCCACTGAAAAGACATCTTCTCGACCTGTTCCATTGGAACCAACATCGTTTTGGTCAAAAATGATCGGACTTGATTTGCCTTTGAAGCTTTGTCCATGGACGGATCAATCGGAATTGTATCTAAGGGGAAATTTAAGACTCGAGCCTGCAGATTTTCATAAAATCTGATCCATCGATTCGATATTCTTTTCAACAATATCTAATCCGGTTGAAATGTTTGGTGACTTTTCAATAACAATCGGGTCGTTTTTTCATCTGTTCTCATGATAATGTGCGTTTTCTTGATGGTAAACCCGGCGTGTTAACTGGCAAACTTTCTGATGTGTTTGGCATTGTACAATGACACAGCAAGCACTACTATAATAGGAGTGGTATAATGTTGCCCATCAGTAAGTATGCTACAGTGCACTAATGCATAAGATAGGTGAACAGAGGGAAATAAAATGCCAACCACTCTTGATCGCTGCTGGCAAAAAAAGTCCTGAAACATTGGAATGACATCTCCTAAGTTGTAGAATTTCAAATAGTCCAGGAGTGTCTCCATATAATGTTGTTTCTTATATGCTTGACATTAATCATACTCTTCATGACTGATATGGTCTTTGCATAGGCAGCTGTAGAATCTTTGAATGGGTGGCAACTGCTGTTCATCTAGTTTGGTGAAGCTGTCTATGTATTCATAAGGGAACCTGACCTTTGTTAGCTTTGCTTTGTAGGCCCTCACAAAGGTGTCCAGACTGAAGCCAGGTGCAGCATATACACTGGCATCAAAAAATTACAATTGATCTATTGTGCGGCATAAATATGCCCCATCTTTCAAGATTGCTTTTTGACATTTTGCTTCTTCATCCAGTCGAACTTGCCTGACTAAATTGAGAAAAAATTTTTTTTCATGAGGTGTATGTCCAACTTACCTGAGTTGAATACCAGGCATACCAATTGTCCACTATATTGGACTAATTTCTGTTTAACATACTTCATGTGATTGTTATGTCCTTTTTCCCTGTGATAGACCTTGTTTTTCTTCTGCAAAGCTTTTATTTAGCTGCTGCATTCTTCCATTTTTTCATGGAGTTTTTTGATGGTGCTGGCATATTTATTCAATAATATATTCTTTCGAGTTTGGCTTATGCACTCCAAGTGCTTCAGCATTTTTTTCACAAGCATATCAGGATCTTCATCCACTATGCAAACCAAACTAAAGCCTGGTACATTTGTGTCTACTGCAAAAGAGACAGGTACATGTTCGTACACAGCAATAAATTCACAGCATCTTTCTTCAGCTGGAATATGGATATCCAGGTCATCTAGCAGTTCAAAGATTGATTTTTTCACTTGAGAGATGCCTCCAGGGACTTTATGATTTGCTTTACCACCCTTGCAGTGATTAGCTGAATGATCATTCAAATATTGAGCTTTCTTGATAAGGCAGCAATTTAGACATCCATATCTCTTTGCATACTAATCTAAGCACCTCAACCTCCAACGGCTCGTTGACTAGCGCCCATGGGGGATGCGGATACTTTTTGGTCAAATCTGTTGACCAAACGGCCCCTATCGTGTCAGTGAGGGATGAGGAATCTGTAAATGAGAAATCATTAAAGCCAGTGCCTTATAAGGATATCTGATTTTCAGACCTGAAATGTCAGAAAAAGAACGTAGTATACCTAGCAGATTCATTGATTCCAATTGACGGAGGACCTCCAAAGCGGAGTCTGTAGGGATTCTGGGCGGTGGTCCTTGGGCAGCAAAACGTCCCCGAGGCGCTGGCGCACATTCGGTCAGTCGATACAACGCGACCATGCTGATGTCATCAGTCCTTTTCAGCGCTGTTGAGGGGTTTACGTTGATCAGCATCGCGTATTTGGGCGGGGGCAGTGGCAAGGCCGACAATGGGGTCCGTGCCCAAACCACTGCGGCAGCTAAAAATCCTATACTGATTACACAGGCAGGATAACACAGTCGTGAATGATCGGCCAGGTGTTCAGCCAGAACTTCATCATGCAGATCAAACAGATCTGGGTGGGGAAGACCGCTGGTAGCCCCTACAGCATTATTTTGCTGCAGGGGTGGCCAATATTCATTTCCCATCCTGTTAGGAGGTG
Organism: Romanomermis culicivorax; assembly: GCA_963922205.1. Lineage (NCBI taxonomy): Eukaryota > Metazoa > Nematoda > Enoplea > Mermithida > Mermithidae > Romanomermis > Romanomermis culicivorax. The sequence continues at coordinate 2,307 of CAWUHX010000290.1, forward strand.
GATTAGCATATGGCCAAAAATTCCCGTTTGTACCCTGAGGAGAGTAACCAGTGTTACCAAAAATAGTCTCGCCAGGTATTGTCGGAGTCCAATGTGGGCAGCCTGTGGCCCTGTGCACTTGTATTTGTCGGCAATGCGGACAGGGTCTGTCGCATCGGTCAGTCGGGTGCACCCTTGTTCAACAAAAATTGCAGCGGCCGGTGCTGGTGGGGGTGGCGTTGCTAGGACCGGTGCTATCGGGATGTTGGGCCCGGCAACTAGTGTTTTTGTGGGTGCAGCATCCATGGTAGGAGCACATCTGTAAATGTACCACTGATGGGGGATCACCAGCATTTCAGACACGCACCGAGAGCGTTGTTGACGGCATCAGATTCCTCGGAGGTAGTGCAGTTTGCTGAGCCATAAGTTGCGCAATGTGAGCCGTAAGCCGGGCCATCTCCAATTGTAGATGTCGAATCTCGTCGGATGGCATTGCTGACGTAGGTTGAGTGGTGCCCCTTTGATTCGACATTGACCTGATGTTGTCGGCTGTCTTCTGTTCTGAAGAGAAAACAGCATTAGATGGGGCAGTATACCTAATCTCATCCCCAAAAATCTGTGATTCTGCCTAACAAGCTGCTTTGAGAGTCCCTTCAAGAGTTGTAAACTCCCTGAACTTAATACTGTCTTGGAGGATGGGTCTCAGCCCTCCTAAAAAGACAGGTTTGATAATCGAATCCCTAACGTCAGTCGGGAGATCCGGATAAGCCACCCTGGACAGTCTCTTAAGGTGCTCAAGGTAGACTATTGCAGACTCAGGCGGCTTCTGCAGATGATCTTGGATCAACTGCTTATGCAGATCCTAGTCACGCCCTACTGGAAAGTCTTTCTTTAGAAAACCTGTGAACTTTTTGTAGGGGATAGGCTGCGGAGTACCACTGCTAAAGTCCCCATAGGATGTGAGAGCAGGACCTGTTAGGCAAGACTCCAGAAACACGATTTTATATGCATGACCCCTTTCTGTTACCCCTTGAAGTGTAAAGAAACGGGTCAAGTGAGATATAAAATCCGTTATAGACTCACAAAAAGCACATTGAAAAGGCAGGAGGGGCCATGAAGCTGGAGACAGGAGGGTGCCTTCTGCCATTCATAGCCTCCAGCTTTTGGTTGAGCGGTCCAAGGGCATTCTCAAATGCAGCTTAGACCTTACTCTCAATCTGTGAAGGTAGATCAACTTCTGACTTCATAGTTGGAGTTTGTCTTCCTATAAGGTAGCTAAGACTGATAATCCTGCCTGTGAAGCTATTCGATCAAACTGATGAATAGAGAGGGGCTCACTTGTCTGCTCAAGCTTAGTACTAAGGCGACAGGAAGGTCTAGGTGTCTCTATTTTGTGAGAGTGAAATAAGTGTTACTTTTGTAGTCGCATGGCGAAGAGGTGAGGGAATTACGAGATCATTTACGGGATGGCGTTTTTGAGACTGTAACTCTTGTTCTTTACAATAACTAGCGGCCACTCATCAATGGGGTAGAAAAGAACAAGGTTTTAGCTCTCAGAATGGCCAGATGGTAAGATAGCTTGACTCAGAAGGGAATTTATCTGGTCACCTATGTACTTAGAGAGGGGCTAACCCAAGTGTGAAGAGAGGGAAAATTATACCCAAACTTTAGAAATTAATGGGGCTAGACCCGGTTATTTGAACCAAAAGTAAAAATAAATTTGAATTAAATGGTGGATTTCCAACTGTGAAAGAAAGGATGGATGTGAGGACGTACCGATAAACCTGCCCAAAAGGGAATTTTATTTGGAGGTTAAGTCCATTGTGCTAGTTTACAAACTTTGGATATGGGAGGGCTCGTAACCGACAAGGTCCTACTCACCAGGAGTAGCGCGTGAAGTAGCTTAAGAATTAATAAGTAAAGGGGGACAACTTAAAGTAAACTTAATGGGTGTAAATAGATAGGGACAAAATTAGTTTACAAACCAGATTACGCAAAGGGGATGCACTATTACGCAATCGGCCTCACTCACTAGGAGCAATTGTGAACTCTGAAAAGTGTGATGACTAGACAGGAGGATCCCGGGAGGACGACATTCGCATGTATGCTACAACCATGCCCAAAACAGGAGTGCGCATATTAGACAGAACAGGAACTCGCCAGGAGTATTATATACAGCTGGGGGCCGGGTTTTCAATCACTGAGATGAAGTGAGGATTGCTAGGTCACCAGTTGAGATATAAGAGCACCAGGTACTGAGGTGCTATTCTGACACATTCAGTCAGTAAATGGGTGGCATGGGGGTCCTTGGCCCAGCTGTGCCTAAATGGAGGTGGGGAAATGCAGGCTTCCTCCTATGAATCGAGGCTAGGCTCAACACATCTTGAGATCAGGGGTACAGTCTGTCTCAAATAAATGAGTGTAAAGTGAGGGGCTAAGGCAGACTTAGTTGTAATGTGTTTAGGTGGACTCGAACACCATTGCTTAGGCGGACTAGCGGCATATTATGCTAAGGGACAAACCAATGCAGCAGACTCAGGATTAAGGGCGACTATAGTGCCGACATGATTAGGCCAGCTAATGAAGGCATTTGAGTGTAAAGAAAATGATTACAGAGGGGTCTTTTACACTCTAGGCCCAACCAGTGGCTGTGCTGTAATTCCTGAGATATTATTCTGGTGGGGACACTAAAGAAGATCATAGATGAGAAAGAAATACGAGAATTTAGATAAGAAATTTACAGGAAGGTTGTCAACCCTTGCAGTTGTTAGACACAGGCAGTACCGACTGCAAATGCCTAATGGTTGCATATGTTGAACAACCAACCCAGCTGAGGCCAAGTGTAAACCCATTCAAACCTGCAGTTAAAGCTTTGAAGGTGGTCATGTGCTGATAAATCAGTGCCGCTACCCAGGCAGACAACCTGACCAGTATCTGGAACCAATTGCATCTCAGGTGGAGTGAGCATGTCAACTGATGTTTCTCAGGCATTAGTGATATGCAGACACAACCCTTAGACAAGATTTGTAGGTTAGAGGGTCATATTCCAGCAATCACCTATGACTCAAGTGGCATCTTGCAAACCCACAGTAGCCTGGGGCCGACATCAAAAGATGTGATATACACCACCACACACTCGGTGCTGACCTCAGGTGACTGGGATGTAAGCGCCATAGTCTCATATCGCAGTGTGTACGCCAAAAGGTAAGAGCCTACAGCCACAGACCCCTCACCGCAACACGGAGCATTGTCATTGCTGATGCCAGAATAGGACTGTAAAGTCTCAATTCCAATACTGGAATAGAAACATTATCATTGTGGACATCAGTACGTAGGGCCCTAAGGCCAGCAACCCTGCTACGACAACACAGAGCATGGCCATTGCTGACATCAAAAGGTAATATCCGAGTTTCAGCTACCCTACAGCAATGATATGAGATGTAGTTGTTGCAGATGTCAGATGTGCGGTTTGTAAGGCCTCACATCTCGGAACAACAACATGTAGCATCGTTGTTTCTAACGTCAAAGACTGAAACCGGTATACCCAACCAGTCCCAGTGCAACAACACAAACCTTTGCTTTTGCAGATGTCAGAGAGATAGTGCAGTACGGTCACCATCCCACAATAACAACATGTTACGTTGCCATTGCTGACGTCAGAGGTAGAGCCGGAAGGCCACCCACCCCTTAAAGCAACAGCAAGGGATGCAGCTATTGCAGATGCAGGGGGAGGATGCAGAGAACCAGCAACCCCTGAACGGCCACATGTTATGCAGCCATTGCTGACGTTAGAGGCATGACCCAGCTAGTCACGCCTCAGTGCAACAGCAGCAAGTGAGGTAGTTGCGGACGTCAGAGGTAGAGTCCCTAGGACACATCACCTCATAACAACAACATGGTAGGCTGTTGTTGCTGATGTCAGTGGTCACGATCCATAAGATCATCACCACGTGCAATTACCCACAGAGACAAAAGAGAAAGAAGACCGTACAGTAGGTGAGTAAAATAATGATAATGACCTACTGAAGGGTTGCCAGCTATGACGTATGTGTGACTGGTAAAAATGTTTTTTTTTTGTTTTTTTTTGGAATTGAATTGAGAATGTTTGATCTAGTAGAAAGGAAAAGGATAAAATTTTAATTTTTTGTTTAGAAAGAAGAGAAAGTAGGTTATGAGTTTTTATTTGATTTGATTTTTGAGATGAGAAAATTTATTGGGTGAAAAAGTTATTATAATTGGTGTCACACATTACGTATAGATGACCGAGAAAAATAAAGAGTAAAGTAAATCAAATAAAATTTGAGGCCGAAGAGATAAGCAATGTGATCTGCTAGTACGTGTCAACAGTATGATTTGGCTTGTTTGGCCGGAAAATGAGAAACTTGGCTAGTGCTCAGTGAAGATAAGAAAAATTTTGGAAAAGTGTGTTGACACAAATACCGGACACAGATAACAAATCACGACCGCACTTGACTTCCAGAATCAAGAGTGGAAGGAGTACTGTATCTGGTGATCAGAGATCCCAAAACCTTCAGGGGCTGTAAAGCCTCATGGGCTGTGATACTCAAGTACCCGTACCCAGGTATACTGAGGTCAGAGTACATGCAAATTGCAGTCATACTGCAACCAAATAGCCATAGGGTGGTACAGTAACCTGTCAGCTTGCACACAGTGAAAGTGACCCAATTTAGAGAGAATGGAAAGAAAAAAAAGGAAAAGAAAAAGCTCGGAGGAGATTTAGGCAGAATACTCTATTTAAACTTGACTCTGGGAAATTGTGACTCTTGGGGATCAACTCTGGGTGAAAACCCAAAACCAGGGGATTTATTAAAGCTCACAGGTGGTACAACAGGCATAAGGCGATAAATTACACACAAGAATCATAAATTTGATCACTTGTTGGGGCTAATCCCCACTGACAGTAATGAAACTCCACTCAAACGGGATGCTGTTTGAGTTGGTGATAAAACTTCAACATAAGGACCATTTCCGACCTAAGGGGCAGTGTACCTGCTTAAGGGCATATCCGACTTACATGAGGGTAAAAGATCATCCTAAGGGTCAGTAATCCCATTCAAAATGTGAATCAGCTGACCTGAGAGAGGTTTCCCCACTCAAGTGGTGATTCTCATGATTTGAGAGAGGTTACCCCACTCAAACCCAAATTTTACCGAATTGAAAGAGGTATCTCTGCTCAAAAGGGTAAAGGTTCGTTCTTAAGAGCTGTGAAGCCAGACTTAAAGGTCGATTTTCCAGCCTCGCCATGTCACATTAACTGACTGTGGAGCCATGTCACATTAACTGAATTTGGTGATTAGTCACATTGATGGGAAATCCCATACCATATCCCATAAGAAATATGGCCATGCCACTGTAAGTGACATGCTATGACCCCATTGGGTGGCTCCGTTGGGTAGTCAGTGTGGGAACCTAACCCAGCTGGCACTACCACAGGAAAACCTATGGTGTACCTCGGCCTCGTCCTAGGGTTCAGCTGAAGAATAATGGACAATGCGGCCGGGTCATGGGTGGCAGTCCCTAGTCCTCATTCACTGAGGATGAGGGATGGTGCCATTCATGGAATGGCTTACTGTAGGGGACCCGATTGTCAACCTAAATCCCCTAACCGACCTTAAGGGTTCAAGGGCTGTCTCAACTGAGGGTACTCTCAAGGGAAAACTGGCTTAAGGAGGATTCCCAAAAATATACCCTCAACAATAATAACCCCTGAGAAGACTCACTAAATCTTCTTCTCAAGGTACTCGGCGCTGGGGGACGGGTTCAAGGGTCAAACGAGGGTCCTGCGGATGGGGGGGAAGTGGGTTCGGCAATCGGAAAGCGATTCGGCATGAAGGGTAGGCAAGTGCGAGTCGGCAGGTGATGGTATCAAAACGTTCCTCGGGGAGGCGACGGGGGTTCTCGATTGACAGGCGACGGGGTAAACTCCTATGATTGGGTTACTGTAACTGGCAAGGCAAGGGAGACTGAAGGTGAATATGTAAATTTATTAGGGAGGCAGTGGACGCAGGTACAATATGTAAATTTACAATAATGCAAGAATGCAGATTGTAAAAAGGCAAAGATGATTAGGCCCAAAAATGAGTGCAAAATTAACGAAACAAGCCCTTTTAAAGGGCCCCGTAATCTACAGTATGCCTTGGGCAGAGCTAAGACACACCCATGCTAACTTCTGCAGTCGAAATCGCTGCAGAAGATGCCTATGGTCACATAGACATTTTCCAGTTCACTACATCAAGCATTGGGGCGAGTTTTCACTATCCATCCTTAACATAGGAACGTCATCTAGTGAGAATTTTCAACTAGGCGTTTCTTGTTGTGAAACGTCGCTAGTTTTTACTGATAAGAGGTGCACATTGTGCTCCAATTACAGCGATGAGCTCGGAGAGCTTATCTTTAACAAAAATTCTGACTAGCGGGTTACATACAGTAGTCTAAGTGTGCAACAGAAAAAATAACAAATCGTAACGGAAATGAAAGTGTGAAAGTAAAACATAAACGAAACACAAAAAGTACACACAGAAATTGCATGTAGAAATTATAAAAATGGAATGTAAAATTAATGTAAGTTACTGTAAAACAAAACCTGGCGAAAAACATAATGGAAAAAATATGATGTGAAGCACGTGACGCTGGGCGAAATTTGTCGGCACGTGACAGTCCCATAACCTGTGATTCATCAATGGAGGACCCCTGTTGCCCTGGTATTCTTACTGTAGATGCTGAGCTTATACAGAGCAATGATCCCTGGGAAGAATGGCCTCAGGAAGTTAGTGAACTCTTTCCAGTTGACTTTGATGAAAAGCCAACTTCAAACGGACCATTTCTTGTTACTATTTAAATAAGACGTTTGGATGGGAGAGTAATCATTATTGACCTACTCAATATGTATCATATTCCCCAATCCCTTATCGATTTACTTACTCAAGCTCCTGATGTGATATATTTTGATGGACACTGTGTATGGACTGTGATGGTCAACACGGACCAATGATTTGAATTGTTTCATGCTGATGATCCTAAGAAAACTTCAGAGACTATGTGTCATGTCAAAACTATTAATTTTTTAAAAGATAAATTTTCTTTCGGGTTTTTTGGTGTCACATCTTTTCGATTTATCGATCAATCACATCTTTTTGATTTACCCTACCATTTTGGAGCTGTGAACCCCAAATTTTATGCCCTGGTAAATGAAATTTTGGGCACAGAGATTGTTAAGCCTTTTTGGGCTAGTGGTCTGAATTGGTCTCTGGCTGATCTGCCAGACACTGCTTATTTTTCAGCAGCTCTAGATGTCCTAGCTACATGGACCTTTATCTGATCTTAGATCACCATTTTTCGATTTTCTCAAAAATTAAATCTGCCTTTTTTAAGGAGCGAAAACTCTTTAAACCTGCTTCTCTGACCACTTCCCTTGACCGTCTGTTTTCCCTGAAGCCTGACCAGTGTTTGACGCCATCATTGCCTGATTATTCAATGCCACCCTTGATATCCTTGATAATGTCCGCCAACACACCCTCTGTGCTGAATTCTTAAAGTTGAAGCCCTCACTGGATGCTTACTGTAATTTTCCAAGATCTTCCTACAGTAGTTTATATGCATAACCATTTTTGGTACCAATTATTTCCAACTTACTTTATTCTTTCAACATCGTCACATCATCTTTTTCTGGCCTACACTTTATTTATCGCCAATCATAATTGGAAATAACCTGATCTTATTTTTTTGTTCTCAGAATTAGAATTTCAGGCATTAGCTCTACCAATTCCAAGAATTGGAGTACAAAGTCCAACAAAACTAAAAAAAAGCATACATCAACAATTCACATGCTCAGTCAAACAGAGTATAAAAAGATCAGCTCAACGATGTCAGCAATTGTCATCTTCGTATCATCTTCTTTTTTCTGTCATAACCCTGAAAGAGATTGAGCTACAGTAAATAGCTGAATTACAGTACTCATCAGTGCAAGTTATTATTACACTCAAAAGCCTCATGACCTAAACATCACCAACCCCCATTAACCACTTTACACTACAGGATTTGCATACTTAGTTAGGTATTTTGTGGAAACAATGGCATATTTGTGTCCATTTTTTGTCATTGGTAAGGGTACTGTTTTTTCCACATTTGCACTATAATGCAGAAAAAAATCTGAAATGTGGAAAAAATTTTTGAGGTCTTTCCACAAATGTGGAAGAAAAATTTGGGCTTTTCATATTGAAAAGATGCATTCTGGTGAATTTTAGGAGGTCAAAATCTCAAAATTTTCCGGTGCTTCGTGCGGGTCATGACTTTATATTCATTATTATCTATTACCAAGCTCAGGCGCAACTTACGTTAGGCCTCTGTTGGAATAGGCGGAACTTACGTTAGGCCTCTGTTGGAATATGCTACGACTGTTTAATCCCCTCACACTAAACAGGATGCAGCATTGATTGAAAAAGTTCAGAGATATTTTACAAAACGTGTTCTTGGTTACCCTGAACATGATTATGTGGATAGGTTAAAAATAGTCAAGCTCGAAACGTTAAAACAAAGGAGAATCAAGAATGATTTGGTCATTTTATACAAGATCATAAATGGAGAAGCTGATCTTAATATTCATGAATTTTGAAGAGAAATTTGAAGAGAAATTTGGGCTTTTCATATTGAAAAGATGCATTTTGGTGCATTTTAGGAGGTTAAAATCTCAAAATTTTCTGGCGCTTGGTGCCGGTTATAACTTCAATAATCATTATTATTTATTACCATGCTCAGGCCCAGCTTTTAGCATGTCTACCTTCACTTGCCATCTAAACTTTTATAGTTTTCATCATCTTAAACCTATTATTTCATGTTTGATTGGCAACCTGGCATATTATATCATTATTTTTAATGAAGATCCACATTCTTTCCTTCATAGATTTTTTGAGAAAGATCAACATGTCAACTTTCTCAACTTTTTGAAGCATTTGTTCTTTTCTTAACATAAATTTAATTTAAAGGCTTCATGGAAGGATTTTTAGAAAATTTCTACGCTTCTGACTCATAGCTTTTCGGCTAAATTTATGAAAGTTTAGGAACAAATTAATGGTTTTAAAATTTTTTGAATGGTAAATTTCTAGAAATTAGGATTTATTAACACGACATTTAAATGTAATTTTTGAGATATATGATCAGAATGATTATCGGATGCTTTAAAAAGCTCAAGAACACTCAAATAAAGCATTCATGAGCATTTTCAAGCCAAAAAAACGAGGATTTCAAGGCCAAAAAAAATTTTTCCACATCTGAAAAAAAATTTGACCCCTTTCCACATTTGTGGAAAAAAGTTCGTGGAAAAAAAAGAGTGGGTAAGGGTCCTATTATGTCAACAGCCATTCTGTCAAAAGGTCCTGTAATGGGTATAAGTACCAAAGGTGCTTTTGTCCTTTTCCCTGTCGTTTTCTTCATTGTGCAACTGATACATTTTTAACAATGTAACTGGGTTTCATTTAGGGTTGCCCGAGGGCAGACATCTTAGCCCGGGCCATGGCCGGGGCTGGGGCAGACATATAACGTACTAACATAGACGTCACCAGTAGTACCATACTTCATGTATCTTTCATGAAAAAATTTTGAAGGTTATTCCTTTTCTTTTAATTTCATGTCAGCAATTATAATGCATTGATTGATAGGTTAGAAAGAGTTTGAGTATTTTAGACAAAAAAATTTAATTTTTAAAATAACTGTCATTGCTGAGTACAAGGAAGCTCAATATTTCTTAAGGAAACTGGGTTACACACATGCCTAGACACTTCTATCGATTCATCTGCAGGTTTTTAGCACAGTGCTAGTGAAGCCACGCTAATGGAAATTTGCGATGTTAGCATGCATGCTAATGACTGGAAGTGAAACACTTTTGGAAAAAAAATTTAGAAGAAAGTTCAAGATATCACAAAAATTAAAAAATTGTAGGTTTTCTGAAAAAAATCAAGAACCTGTATTGAAGTTGAAGTGCAGTTCCAGATACAATGAAAACATGTCAACTTTTATCCAAACAGAACATTAATTTCGTGATTCCTAAAAGTATTACTGTCAAACTGACTACTTAACATTTACTTGTCATATTCTAAACTTCAGTTCTAGTATAAATCGAGCTTGTTTTCCTATCAAAATTACTAGTTATATGTACTCTAGCCCTGAACAGAGCCAACCCTAGTCCTGGCCCGGGACCGGGCCAGCTGCCCTGGGGTAGGGGCGGGGGCCTGAGACAACCCTGGTTCCATTATGCATTCCTGGCCAGAAATAATGAGTGCTGATTCTGGCTAAGGTCCTTAAAAATCCTGGGGCTGGAAAAAAACATCATTGTAACAAGCTTCTAAAATTTCTTCTATCACCCTTCTGGGTATGACTAACTTAAGGTCAGTTTCTGGTGCCTTAGGTATATGGTACAAAATATTTTCAGTGATCACATAATCATCACTGGTAAGTTGCACATGTTGCATTTCTTTAAAGTCCACTAGTAATCAGCTAAATAGCGTGTACTCAAGATAGGTTGTTCAAAACTCATCTTTCTGTTGTGCTTCTTGAATCTTTGCTAGCATCTCTTGAGTCTCATTAGCATTAGTAATTGCAACACAAATGGGGTTTCATGGAAGTGCATCAGCATTATCCAGGTCTTCGCTTAATGTTAAGTTCCTGAAGTTCTTGAAAAGCTAATCCCCATCTTGCAATTTGTCCAGAGGGATTTGATTTCGAAAGGACACTGCTCAAGGCTGAGTGATCTGTGCATATGGTAACTCTCTGTTAGTAAAGATACTGTCAGAAATGTTTCACTGCTCAGACAACAGCTAAAGCTTCTTGTTCAGTAACTGAATAGTTTCTTTCTGCTTTGCTCAAGCTTCAGCTTGCAAAAGTAATAGGTTGCTCTCCATTTATGGTTTGTTGTGAAAGTACTACGCTGATACCTTCTATAGAGCCATCAGTATATAGTATGAATGCATCGTAAAAGTCGGGGTGAATAAGCAAGGATGACATAGACTGCAAGAAGTGACATTTCTCAAGTCTAAGTTTCAGTCCTGCATTTTGTAATTGTTGAAAAACTTCTTCCAATCTCTCAACATGTTCCTCAAAGGTTCTTCCAAAAGTTAGTACATCATCTAAGTAAACTAAACAGGTTGACCACTGTAATCCACTCAAAACTAAATCCATAAGTCTCTGAAAAGTTATGGGAACATTAAATAATCTGAATTGCACTACTCAAAATTCAAATAGTCTGTTGTAAGTTATAAAAGCTATCTTTTCTCTGTCTTTTTCAGCAATGAGTATCTGCCAGTATCCCCATGCTATACCAAGTGTTGAGAATAGGATGGCTCCATGTACAGAATCAAAAATATCATATTCTAGGTAACGAGTAACTGTCTTTCTTTGTGACACAGTTAAGTTTCTCCAGTAATCTACACAAAAGCGAAGTACCAGAACCACTGGCCTGGCCCATTGACTTTGTGAGGGCTTAATCACTCCTTTCTTAAGCATCTTGTTGACTTTCTCATCAATGGCTTCTTGTTGCTTATAGGGTACTCTATACAGTACCTGCCTAATTGGTCAGTTTTCTCCAGTATCAATCATTTGTTCTGCTAAGTTAGTTTCTCCTAAATCTGTTTCATCTCTGGCAAAAAGTGAAGAGAATCAGGCAAGTAACTGTCTAAATTGTTAACCTTGTTTGCGGCTAAATTTTGCATGTTTGATTTCCTCTTGGATTACTTCTAGAACTTTTTCTGGTATTGTGCTACAGTTTTCTGTCCTGTAGCTGCCTTGCTGACCAATAGACGAAGCAAAAATCTAACATTGAGGGGTTCCAAAGGTTTTATGACATGACCATGGTTGCCAATATACCCATACTTTATATACTCATACTGGTATTTCTATACAGAATAATGGGCATGTTGGTGGTATTCAGTACACTAACTGATATGATTTCATCATCTGGTCGTTCCAAACATGAAGCAACTTGTAACTGAAATCCATTTAAAAATCATGGGATTGGTTCAAAAATTAATGAGCCAAATTTGGTATATGGGGCTTCTAATCTAGCAGTAACAAAACTAATGGATTTGGGTGCCAAGGTTATGGTCTCATCTAGAACAGCAATTCTACTTGAAGTTTCTGGTAGATAGATCTCTATGTTTTTCATGGGTACTGATATGTTTCCAAAGTCAATGTGAGCTTTCTTCCACTGCAAACTAGTTTTACCAAATCAACACAAATAATGTGTTCCTCAGCAGATCATAGCTTGAGTCTTTAACTACATGAAAAATTCGCTTGGGGCTACTACAGAATTAGTGATATTAAGTGACACTTTGATCCAACAAGATGCTAGAACCTCAGTAGCGACATTATTGAATACTCTAAATTCTGGTATCACAGCTGGTAACAAATTGTATCCTCTCCAAGTAGCTTAATCAAAACCCTTCAGTGAGATGTCTGATCCACTGTCAAAAAGGGTTGTAACTGGGACTTCTTCATTAAACCAAAACCTCCATAGTTGGGCATTGATCCTGATACAAACCATAGTGATTAGCAACAGTTGGTAAATTATTCCTCATATTGGGTTTCTTTGGGGTGACTATTGGTTTAAGTACCTGAACTACAACTTTGCCTAATGAATGAAGTTTGATGTCCTCATAATCTGTTCCTTTTGTCTGTGACATGCTCTGAATTCCTGTCATATTATCATTTGGGTTGATTTCTGTCACATGACTGATCTGATGAGTCACCTCTTGGGTTTCTACATGTTGTTTTAGGGTCGAGAACTTAACAGTAGGTTGCTTAGTTTGTTTCGGGCACCATTTCCTTGGAGTAAAATAACTCAGATATGCACAAGTCTTCTTTCACAGGTATCTTTGTAAAATGAGTCAGGTTACTGCAGCAACACTAGCTAAGATCAAAAGAACGATCAATATGTTGAGTGTCAACTGTAGTGATCCTGATACTAAGTAATTAGAGAGATTAATCAGATTATTGGTTCCAGTGGTGGCAATGTGTTCAAGTGAATTGTTTGTTCCTTCTGTGACTTCAGCAATGGCCTTCACAGCACCAGCCAAAGTTTGATGAACTAGTGATGGATCAGGTGCTAAATTAGCAGTATATTTGATTATTCTATCTAAAGTTCCTTCAGAAACACTCAGTTTTGAAAGTAACTCCTCATGAGTCCAAAAGTGTGAAGAATTCCAGTCTGTTGATTGTGGGAATATGAAGATGTATTAAACGTTTGTAACTTGTAGCTCCCTGTCCAAGTGGCATCGAATGGAATGATGGTCACATGTACCAGTCCTAAACTGGTTTTCCAACCTTCTTGAGGGTCATTATACAATCATATAGTATATTGGTTACAGTCTACGATTGATGCTTGACCCAAAAGATTGTGTGAGCCAGGTACAACAAAGTAGGTGAGGTTTCTCGCTAAAATCATAGCATGTATTGTTTATCTGGTAATCCCAAAAGAATTGATTGGGTATGATTTTAGCACATTCCCACATCATGACAGCTTGACCAGCAAAAGTAGCAACTATGTCATTTCTCATGAGTGAAGCTTGCGCACCAAGAGTCGGGTCTATCTTGAGTGACTGCCAGATCATCTTTAAGTGTCTCTCTGCAGAATGACTAAGTTCAAGCCAGACTGTTTGAAATAGCTTTGATTGTTGAGACAACCTGTTCCCGCTACTTGGGGCTTCAGTAAAAGTTAGGCTTGGTCCAGGACTTGAACCCGGGACCTTGCGGCTACCATCTGCACACTCTAACAAACTGAGCCAACCGAGCAGCTCTCTTTTTGTAACAATTTGTAGTTGAGGTGGCTGCTTTGGCCACTCTCAACACGATTCCTGTTCCATGATCTTATCATACAAATACTGTATCTTAGCATTTTGTAGGTCTCTATCAGTAAGTTTGGCTTCTCTCTCTGGGGTGACCATTGAAATAGAATCCTGAAGTTTGCTAAGGTTTCCAGTAAAATATAAAATCGGACTTTGTTCTGTCTCATAGGCAAAAGTCAAGTGACATATATTTGTAGGTCTATATAAAGTAAAAGTCCTTTAATTGCCTCAATGATTATATGATTTCTGATTAGGCAACCAATAAATTCTCCGATCTTCTCAATTGAACATTGTTCCACTAAAATAGTTGAGTTCAAAATTATTGTTCCTCCTGAATTCGCACATTTTCCAGCATTTGGTGGACATCTTCCTGTATTTCCTAGGTCACTGATAGTGGTTTTCTTATCCACTGTAGCAATAGTGCCTACCACGAGAAAAAAGTTAACTATCGATTGGCAAAAATCTTGGCAACACCATCTTTATTGCAAGTTGAGGGTGTTATTAGTAACCCAAACTCCATGCTGAAGTTCTTTCAATGGTTGACCTCTGTACTCTTCATCATTCCATGCTTGTTGACAGGTTCCAGGTGTTACTGTTTCTTGTTCTGTTGAGTCCAGAACAATTCCTACTGACCCGAAAAATCTGGTGTTTGTACAAATGGTTCTGTTTCTCAACAAACATTGTACTGCTTGAATTCAGCTCATATGGTCATTAGCTGACTGAACGCTCAATTCGAGTTCCTTCTTTTCTATGCCAAACAAAGGCAGAGGTCGACAGGGTACCTGTTTTGGTATAGCAATGGTTCTAACCTCCTTGTGACATGCTACACTGATAGTAGTAGCAGGCTCAGCAGTAGTCCTACCAATCAAAAATTAAAGAAAAATCAAATTTCCTAAAATAAAGAAATTGCTGATCATAAGTAATCTGAAATTACTGAAAAATTGTTCCATTAATCTTATAAAAGACTTCCAATTAGCTAATCTTCTAAATCTGGTAATTATTTTGTTCCTCCATCAACATTGGTTTCTGCTTCTCTGACTTCTTCTGATTCACATAATGGGACTAGGTGTATTGGATGGTGCTCTGATCTTCATCAATTTCATTCTCCGGTTCCAAGTTATGATCAAAATTATGGTTTCCTCCTCTATGTGGGAAAGTAGGTGGAATGTGAGCTAATAAGCATCCAAAATTTGTCCCGGGTGTCACATCTTCGGCTGTGACTTTCAGTATCATGAAACACATTCGATTGCCTGCCCATCCCACTACTGGTTCATGGGTCAGACGTCAGACTATTCCTGGGTGTCTGGATGGTCTCATTTGTTATGCCTTCAAAGCCTTCTTGCCAATTCGGATGAGTTATTTGCCAACATCTTGTCAATACTGATGTCAGCAGCAAACATTGGAACTGTCTCTTCTGATAACTGGATACAGGCTACTAATTTTTCATATTTCACATCAATCTGACAGTTGTCTGGAAAATGGGTGAGAAAAGCATGTGACCACTCATTCCAGGTTTGTAAAGCAGGGTTTTTCTACTTCTGACAAGTAAATTAATGCAGGCACTGGCAAATAAGTTGACAACAATGCAGTTTTTCTAGTTAAAGTTGTTGCTCCTGCTAAAATAGTAATTCTGGAAAAACGTTTCTCCCAATCAGTCCAATTTATGTCGCTTGGGTCCCCTGAAAATGGCATCAAATCTCCTGAGTGCTGGATAGTGGGTCTAGTATCATACATTTTTCCTACTGAGGTTACAGTCTGATGTAAAAGTTCCTGTACTTCCTGCAAAGTGGCTAAATTTGCTTGGGCCAATTCTGGGTCAAAAATGGTGTATGCAATTCCTTGCTCCTCACTAGATGAGCTAGTTTCTGTTTCTGATAGTAGATCAACATTAGATTTACTCCTTGTTCTTCTAGGTTTACGAATATACTGAGTGGCATCAACAAGGTTGCATCAGCAATGTCAAAAAGTGGTGGACAAGCCATTGCATGAGAATGAACGAAAGGCAAAGTTTTTTGGTCAGTAAAATTTGTATTTAGCAAACTCGACTGAAAGTAATAAGTTTCTGAGTTTCAAAGTTTCTGTAGTATCAAAAGTTGATCTTCTTGGCTTAAAATTCAATTGGGTATGCTCTTTCTTTTTCTGATGATCCAAAGATTGACAAAATTTTAAGTCCTGCACATGCCTCAACAACTTTGTGGGATCTCAGTGGCGCAAACTGAATTGGATGGGCAGGTACACTTTAAATTTACACTGGGATACTGTAAATACTAGGTTGCACTACTTGTTAACGTTTTGTGCTTCTTTTGTTTTTATATTTGAGGTGTTGGTGATGAGATATGGACGACTTCAGCAATCAGGAGGGATCAGTAAGTTCCTTAGCTCAAAATGTAGAGTCTCAGATGTATCTTAAGTCCTACGATGTGTCAAACAGGTGAGTTTCTTATTTATTAGAATGGTAACTTAGGTAAATGCTGGTAACCACTAAAGATACAATAAATCGGCAGGTTTCTATTTACAGATGATCAATACAAAGGCGGACAAGCAAGACAATCCAAAAATGAAGATGATGAATAATAACACACCAAAAGTAAGTTCTACATGCATTACATATAATAATTACGTGACATAAAAACTTACAAAAAAACAAATATGTTTCTGATTTAGTTGTCTTATTTTTCTCCTTTTTCCTCATGGGATTCCATCAAATGATGCAAATCAGTGTTGGAGCTGACCTTTTGTTGAGTTACTGTTTTAAATTTTATCTAATTCCAAATTTGTTTTTTATTCATTTAGGTGGCGTTGCTTTTGAAGGGGCGAAGGCGGTGATGACAAACTCAGGGAAGAAAGAAAGTTGAATGATGACATCAACTGAAAAACAAGTTAGTTACAGTGGATTAGTTTCTATAGTCTGTTTTTCTTGAAATGCTTTCAAACAATAAATCTGGAAAGCAAGTACTATTTTATATTTTCTGCCTTTTCTGTCAAGCAGTATGTCATATCAAACCGAAAATGTGTGACAACATTCAATTTGCAACCACAATTCTTTTGAGTAAAAAATTCTCCAGTAAAAGGTTAATGCACAAGATTTTCAAGTCACCATAAATTTGTGTCTTTTTTCATTTTAGAAGCATTTTATAAAAAAAAGACTATAGGTTTTCTACACATCTCTAATAGATATTTAAAATAAAATTGGCATTTTCATCAAAAAAGTTTTGATAATGTTTTGGTGATGTAACTTTTGATCTTGATTTTGAAAAAGAAATTGAATAAGTCATAATGCAGCTGAGAAAAGTGGTGGTGTCTTCACTTGTACTCAATCAGTAATCAAATCTGAACTAGCTGCTCAATCTTAACTTAATTTTTCTAAATATATTTTATAACATTTTGTAGTGTATAAAAATGTGCAAGAAAAGTTTGGATAGCTGTAATCAGTCTTTTTAGAACTCAGGAAAAGAAAACTGCTATGCCAACTTCACGCTTTGCACAAGTTTTTTGGCATTTTTTTACTTGTTTAAGCATAATTCTTCTAGGATAAGAGAAAAAGCCTGAAATGCGCAATTCTTCAGAATTTACAGCCTTGAAAGAGATTCGTCGGAAAATCGAATGTTTTTGTATGAAGAATGAGTTGTTCCTATATCATGATTATTTTATATTTTGTACACATGGTGAGTGATATTTTTGCTGAAAATAGATATTTATAGTCTGTTTTTCTTGAAATGCTTCCAAATAATGAAAGTGGAAAGTAAGTAGTATTTCAGATTTGTGCAATTTTCTGATGAACAAAATATCATTTAGGGTTGAAAATTTCTGAGCATACTGGCATGACCTTCAGCGATTTTTTGAGTGAAAAATTTTACAGTAAGAACTTTATGTAAACAATTTTGACGACAGTACTGATTTGTGTCACTTTTGCATCTGGAAGCATTTTATAAAAAACAGACTATAACTTTATAATTTGCATATCAATATAGTGCATTCATGAAGCCAGTGAATGGATGCATTATTTAGATGCTGTTTTTGCTCCAACTTTGCTTTTTTTATGTGGCAAGTTTAACACTTTAGGTTTTGCCCTCTCAGTTTACTGTATTGAAGAAATTGACGCTCTGATGCAGTTTCTTTGCTAAAACATGGTTTTTGGCACAAAAAACTTGGAATGGCATGGCACAAAAAATTTTGAGGGTTTGTGCCAATTGGCACAAAGTTTTTGGCTGTTCAACATTAATTTTCCTTGATTTTTAGACAATTTAGGGGTCGGAGACGCAAAAAATTTTCCTCGCCTCGCGCCGAGTTAATGAAAATAATATATAATATTTGGTATTACTGCAGCCAGTGCACACTACCCTATAGTGTTACAATGATAAGTGTATATACAATATATTTGTCAAATTATCGATTACTGTAGCAGATAGATCAACTTGCTCATCAAATTTCAAAATAGCTACAAGAAGCTAAAAATGTGTCAAAAGGCAGGGACACCACCTTGGGAGGCTTGGGCATGACCATGCGACCGGCAGGAGGTCAAGGGGTAAGGCACCACACAATTTCTTGCAAATCGGGCTGTTTCTTGGAATCTTTCCAACAATTTGATTAAAATATTGACTACTAAAATGAGCGTTAACTGGGACACACTGTGAGGGGCCAGGCAACATACTGCACCAGAGGTCAAGGAGTGAGGCACTGCACATATTCTTGCAAATTGGGCTGCTTCTCGGAATCTTTTCAACAATTTGATTAAAATATTGATACTAAAATGAGCATTAACTGTAACACACTGTGAGGGGCCAGGCCACATGCTGCGCGGTAGGTCAAGGGGTAAGGCCCCACTCATATTCTTGCAAATTGGGCTGTTTCTTGAATTCTTTTCAACAATTTGGTCAAAATCTTGAATAATGAAATCTGTGTTGACTGTAACAGTTTGTGAAGCAAGGCAACACACGCTGGGGTTAGTCAGGGGGTATGGCGCCACACAATTATGTAGATTTTGCAAAAACACACGACAATCATAAAATTTATTTTTGATGTCACACAACATGATATTTCAGACTAGATTGGATAATTTTGGTGCATTTTGTTTGAGATCACATTGAATGCATTATCAGTGTTCAAGCCACAATTTTTTTTGTTTGAGATAACATTGAATGCATTATCGGTGTTCAAGCCACCCACCAAAATTTGGCCATGTGATCAGGCAAAAAGTTGCAACTTGTTCCATGCATTTTCCGCATTATTATCATTTTCAGCGCCCCAGCAAGTTTCAATTTATTGAGTATTAACGCCAGTTACAGGGTCAACAAAAAATAACAAATGGTTGACCATTTCATGTATATAGATCAATGCACCCAGTCCATTATATGAGGCCCATTCGTCACTCCTGATCATTGTTCCTGAATGAAATTGTGTCCCATTAGCTCAACCATATTGTGAGTGGTTAGTTTGTACCATAATTGGTGAGGTCATTTACACATATTGATTTTTTATACCTATCCTAACCTCTATTGTACTCCTACATCAGATTTTCAAGAATGGAACAATCTATTTTACCAGGTGCAACATTTCTTTGTATAATGGGAATCAACATATTTGGGTCACGACCCATAACTTGGAAGAAACAGCAGTCCAATTTATAGTCTTGCTGCTTTTGAACCAAGCCAAATATCCAAGGACCATCGACCGCAGCTCCATAATTAGGCCTGGCTGATCCCATTAGATTTCCTAAATGCATGCGACCCACACCATTACTGGCTGGCTTTCTCTGTCCTCTGAAGTAACTTTCATCAACTTCAACAATCTCATTGGGGCCACCCATTATTAGCACATTGTTCAATTTGTTGGCCAACATTTCATGAATATAGGGAAACCAATCAATGATTGTATGATTTCCTTGGCCAATAATGGTGCCACAAAAGTTTTTGGATATGTGCAGAGATTGTCGGAGATGTGTCATAAATAGTGCTGTGGATCATTTTTTTTGCTATTTTCTTTGGTTCTTTCTCTTTGTTCTTTATTGTTTTTGTTTTCCCTTTGTTGTCTCACTTTCCCTCTTTTCACTCGCTTCTTTGTTATTATTTCTTTTTCTCTATGCTTCCCACTTTTTCATTTATTCATCTTTTTTTGGTTTTTTCTTTCTTTTCGTCTTTCTTCCACTCAAAGGGTTATATATTCATCAGGGTAAAGCGACATTCATGGCAGTGAATTTTCATTTAGGGTAAAAAAATCGTCGGGCAGGAAATAAAGCAGAAGGATGGAAAAGTTGAGAAAATATGAAAGTAAAAAACAGAGAGAAAAGGGAAGAGAAGAAAAAAATTACAAGGAAAAGAGAAAAATGAACATAAAAGAAGAAGAAATAAAACGAAAATAAAAAAGGGACAGAAGGAGAGACACATTGGAGGGAAGGATTATCTCTTTTGAGGACCATTCTTATGTAGTTCATGAGAATAAATGTACTGACAATGACTGTTTTAGGGGTCTTTTTTTGAGCTACTTCTTTCTTGAATCTTTTTGTGCTGAAAAGTCAGGAAAAATGCATAATAACATTTTCTGAAATACAAACCCAAAACTTTGCCTGTCTGTTTGATAGCCCATTTCCATTGCCCAACACCATGTAATGAGCGAAATCTTTGAATTCGACAATTTGACATTTGGACCTCCAAGTTTATGGAATCGTGAAAACCATGTAGCATTTCCTTGACTGCCAATAAAGTGGCCACCATTTTTAAGGGACTTATATCTTTTGCAACTATTGCAGTGAACGTAATGACTGTGATCTGTGTATTTAATGGAATTGATGAATGTATCATAATACACATTTACATCATGGGACAGGGCACATTAAACCAAAAATTCCAAACATTGATATTTCCTATCATGGTCACTTGACTGACAAAATTATTACGAAAAATAACCAAGTAGACATGTCTGTAATCATACACCCTGTACACCTTCCAAAAAACTATTGCATGCATGAGTACTCAATTTTCAAATACTTGTAAATAATGTACTTCGAATCGTCATTTGGTACATAATGCCCCTACAATTTTGAGTCAAAGTGCACAGTGGACGATTAGCAATTTATCCATTGCCAGGTACATCAGGAAGGAGGCCATTTCTCATGGCAAACCTGTTAGCCAATGTTTCATCCTGACTTAGATCAAATATTTCTATTATGTTAGGATGAATTCCATTCAACACTTGCACAATGACCATAATATAGAAAAATTAAGAAAAATCCTGAAAAATTTATGACCTAATAGCTAAAGACGACTTTATGGTTATTTATTCTGTAACGACCAGATTTGTGTGAGGTACTTTACTTCTAACCAACGGTCACCACGGTGGGGACAAAAGGGCGCGGGTGGTACAATACCGGCGATAATACACGAATGATCGACGGTCACTTGAACGTCGAATAACAAAACGGGACGGCGCGGTTGCTTGCAAATAAAATATACGACATGGTTTAATTGCTTTCGAAGACGGTTGCTTGCAGATAAAAACGAACGGCCGCGGATCAAAATTCACAAAATAATAACTAACTAAATCACGCTTTGCTTCTTCTTTTATTCGACGTTTTGGCCACTCCCTGGGCGTCGCGGGAGGTCGAGCTTCTGTCCATCTTCTTCCGCCAATCGTCGCTTCCTGCTACGCTTCTTTATGCTTTCTTAGTTACGCCTTTCTAATGCTTTTCTGGTACTGTATGCTTTCTGTGCTTCGCTTGCTTTCTACGGTGGGCTTGGCCACACCTCTGTGCTTCTGTGCATGCTTCCTGTATCGGTTTCTCTGTATACACATGTTTTGTGGGGCTGCCGCTACCGTTACACTTGAGACTACTGTCTGGCGGGGCTTCTACGTATTTTACTGTGTGCAGGTGTTGTTTACGATTTTTATGGGGGGTTACGGTAGCTGTGGAATGTGCAGTTTAGTGTAGGTTCTAGGGGAACAGCTGCCGTTTGTGCAAATTAATTGGGGCATCTTAATTGGGCTACCGGGGTGTGAACGGATCAAAATAAAGTACTTCACGTAATTTTGTAGGAATGTTTGGGTGTGAATCCCAGACACCCTTGAGACGATAAAATGCGAAAATAAAATAATATCTACTAAATGTCTATCACATACAGTATGCTACATATTTACAGTACTGCTTTAGCAGGTACGTTACAATTCCAATGGAGAAAAAAAATATATTACAACAAGATAAAACATGAAAAAATTTCGCATATAACCATATCACATATCCAAGCTTTGCCAACTTTAAGACGTATCCCCATCTGCATTTGCCTAAACATGTTTCGATTTGCAAACGGGACCCACATTGTAAAAAATGATATAATATGTACGTCAGTCTTCAAACCTGAAACAATGTAATCATACATGTAACAGGAGGGGAAGTGCCATAGGAGTGGTACCCGAGCCCAATAAGGATCATGGTCAACACTGTATAATTCAAGCAGAATTTAATAAAATTTGAAAAAATTCAAAGAAACAGACGAATGTGCACTCCCTGACACCCCTATGACATGTGGTCATGCTTCACAACATGCCAGAGTGAATTTTAATTTCATTACCTACTCATTAAAATTTTTATTAAATTTTTGAAAAAATTACAGGAAATGATCAACATTTCCCAAAGTGTATGGCACCATACCCCCTGACTCCCGCAGGGCGTGTGGCTTTGCTTCACAAGCTGTAACAGTCAACACTGATTTCATTATTCAAGATTTTAATCAAATTGTTGAAAAGATTCCAACAAACAGCCCAATTTGCAAGAATATGTGTGGTACTTTACCCATTGACCTCCCGCGGGGCATGTGGCCTGGCCCCTAACAATGTGTCGCACTTAACGCTCATTTTATAGTGAATATTTTAATCAAATTGTTGAAAAGATTCCAAGAAACAGCCCAATTTGCAAGAATATGTGCGGCGCCTTACCCATTGACCTCTCGCCGGTCGTGTGGTCGTGCCCAAGCCTCCCAAGGTGGTGTCCCTGCCGTTTGACGCGTTTTTAGCTCGTTGTAGCAATTCCGAATCCAAATGGCAAGTTTGTCTTTTTGCTGCTTTGATGATCAATTTGACAGAAATACTGTATATACACCCATAATCATAACGCTAGGCGCCACTGTTTTTTTTTTCCCCCCGGGCCTTTTCCCCAAATGGGGAAAGAGGTCAAAATTTTTTTCCCCATTTTCCCGGAGTCGTTTTTTTCGCCTAAAAATGCTCACAGACGCTTTATTTAGGTGTTTTTGGGCTTTTTCAAGCCTTCTGGTGTTTTTAGACCCGTTAATTCATCAAAATTTAGGAAAAAATTGAAATTTTCGAGTTCAAAGTTTAATCTACAAGCATTGGAACAAATTTTCAAGCAAACTATCCAAAAGCATAATGACTTTGAGAATTTCATGAGAAATCGATGGTTAAGTTCTCTATGATGACAAGTGAGAACCCAAAATGAATGTTAATCTTTCCGGCGCAAGGCGCCGGAAAAATTTTTTGGGTATTGATATTCTGCGACGCTGGAAAAACAATTTTCCCAACATTTATTTCAAGAATTAGATTCGAATTTTGTGTTCAAAAGTCGTAATTTCTAGAATTTTACTTGGAAAAATTTTAAAACCAGTATAATTTATTTGTAAACTCTGATACTTGGTCGAAAATATAAGAGTAAGCAGGGTATAAATTTCCGAAAGATATTTCCATGAAGCGTTTGAATTGATTTTACGTTAGAAGAGAAATAATCGCATCAAAAAGCTTAGAGACTTGACGTATTGATCTTTCTCAAAAGGAAAAAATGCGAATCTTCATTAAATATCATGATAAAATATTGAAGATTACCAATGAAAACATGAGATAATACGTTCAAGATTATGAAAACTATTATATAGATTATATGATAAATGAAAGTAGACGTGCTAAAAGCCGCGCCTGAGCTAAGTAATGCATAATAATGATTATTAAAGTTATAATCGGCGCGAAGCGCCGGAAAATTTTGAGATTATGACCTTCTAAAATGCACCAAAATGCATCTTTTCTGTATCCGATCCCCAAAATTTTCTTCCCCAAATGGGGAAAGATCCCAAAATTTTTTTCCCCTTTCCGAATTTTTTTCCCGAAAAAGCACGATTTGGGGAAAAAAAAAACAGTGCTAGGCGCACCAGCCAGCGCCACTGTATTTTTTTCCCCAAATCGTGCTTTTTCGGGAAAAAAAATTCGGAAAGGGGAAAAAAATTTTGGGCTCTTTCCCCATTTGGGGAAGAAAATTTTGGGGATCGGATACATAAAAGATGCGTTTTGGTGCATTTTAGAATGTCATAATCTCAAAATTTTCCGGCGCTTCACGCCGTATATAAGTTTAATAATCATTATTATGCATTACTTAGCTCAGGCGCGGCTTTTAGCATGTCTACCTTCATTTATCATATAATCTATAATAGTTTTCATCATCTTGAACGTATTATCTCATGTTTTCATTGGTAATCTTCAAAATTTTATCATGATTATTTAATGAAGATTCGCATTTTTTCCTTTTGAGAAAGATCAGTACGTCAAGTCTCTAAGCTTTTTGATGCGATTATTTTGTTTTCTAACGTAAAATTAATTTAACTGCTTCATGGAAATATCTTCCGGAAATTTGTACCCTGCATTCTCTATTTTCGACCAAGTATGAGAGTTTACAAATAAATTATGGTTTTAAAATTTTTCAAGTAAAATTCTAGAAATTACGACTTTTGAACACAAAATTCAAATCTAATTCTTGAAATAAATTTTCGGAAAATTGATTTTCCAGCGTCGCAGAATATCAATATCCAGAAAATTTTTCCGGCGCTTCGCGTCGGAAAGATTAACATCCATTTTGGGTTCTCACTTGTCATCATAGAGAACCTAACCATCGATTTCTCATGTAATTCTCAAAGTCATTATGCTTTTGGATAGTTTGCTTGAAAATTTGTTCCAATGCTTGTGGATTAAACTTTGAACTCGAAAATTTCAATTTTTTCCTCAATTTTAATGAATTAACGGGTCTAAAAACACCAGCAGGCTTGAAAAGACTCAAAAACACCTAAATAAAGCGTCTGTGAGAATTTTTAAGCGAAAAAAACGACTTCGGGAAAATGGGGAAAAAAATTTTGATCCCTTTCCCCATTTGGGGAAAAGGCCCGGGGGAAAAAAACAGTGGCCAGCGCGCCCAGCGTTTTTTTTGTGCACGGACCACCGTTTTTTTTCCTCGAAGATTTTTTCCATATGAGAACCGGTCCCAAAATTTTTTTCCTCTTTCTCCAAAAATTTTCCTCATTTTTAAAAACGTTTATAATGTGGCTATGGACATACCTGTACTCACTGTTTTTTTCCCCCCGGGCCTTTTCCCCAAATGGGGAAAGAGGTCAAAAATTTTTTCTCCATTTTCCCGGAGTCGTTTTTTTCGCTTCAAAATGCTCACAGACGCTTTATTTAGGTGTTTTTGAGCCTTTTCGAGCCTCCTGGTGTTTTTAAACTCGTTAATTCATCAAAATTTAGGAAAAAATTGAAATTTTCGAGTTCAAAGTTTAATCTACAAGCATTGGAACAAATTTTCAAGCAAACTATCCAAAAGCATAATGACTTTGAGAATTTCATGAGAAATCGATGGTTAAGTTCTCTATGATGACAAGTGAGAACCCAAAATGAATGTTAATCTTTCCGGCGCAAGGCGCCGGAAAAATTTTTTGGGTATTGATATTCTGCGACGCTGGAAAAACAATTTTCCCAACATTTATTTCAAGAATTAGATTCGAATTTTGTGTTCAAAAGTCGTAATTTCTAGAATTTTACTTGGAAAAATTTTAAAACCAGTATAATTTATTTGTAAACTCTGATACTTGGTCGAAAATATATGAGTAAGCAGAGTATAAATTTCCGAAAGATATTTCCATGAAGCGTTTGAATTGATTTTACGTTAGAAAGAAATAATCGCATCAAAAAGCTTAGAGACTTGACGTATTGATCTTTCTCAAAAGGAAAAAATGCGAATCTTCATTAAATATCATGATAAAATATTGAAGATTACCAATGAAAACATGAGATAATACGTTCAAGATGATGAAAACTATTATAGATTATATGATAAATGAAAGTAGACGGGCTAAAAGCCGCGCCTGAGCTAAGTAATGCATAACAATGATTATTAAAGTTATAATCGGCGCGAAGCGCCGGAAAATTTTGAGATTATGACCTTCTAAAATGCACCAAAATGCATCTTTTCTGTATCCGATCCCCAAAATTTTCTTCCCCAAATGGGGAAAGAGCCCAAAATTTTTTTCCCCTTTCCGAATTTTTTTTCCCGAAAAAGCACGATTTGGGGAAAAAAACAGTGCCTGTACTTCATACCTGTAAGACCTCCGACCAGTTGGGGGCACCGTTTTTTTTCCTGAAATGGGGTCTTTTGAGGAAAAAAATTTCGAAATGAGGAAAAAAATTTTGGGTATGGTTCTCATTGAGGAAAAAATTTTGGGGAATTCAAAACCGAAAAGATGCGTTTTGGTGGACTTAAGAGGGTCAAAATCTCAAAATTTTCCGGCGCTTCGCGCCGGTCATGGGTATAATCTTAACTATTTTCTATCAGGCGCGGCCGTTAGCATATCTACTCCGACTTACTAATTAATTCTCAACAGTTTCCATCAATCAAGTTAGCTCGTTTCATTTTCTAATCGTTAACAGTTCATCACAGGGTTTATTTTGCACACCGCAACCAAATTCCGGGCTGTGCAACCAAATTTTTTCTGCCAAGTTGCACAGTGCAACTTGAGGCCTGACTGCTCTTTTGATAAAGTTATTGGGTTTTCTGTCCGGAGATGCATTTTTATGCGTTCTAAAATGGAAAAAAAAGAAAATTTTCCGGCGCTTCGCGCCGAGTTTCAATTAATTTATTATTTTCTATATTATTCTAGTACGCGGTTAGAAAAGGTCATTCTAGTTAGTGCTTAAGGTTCTAATTATCATCATATTATGGTTAAATGTTTGATCCTGTATTGTTTTTTGACGAAGTTGATGAAAACCAACATTTTTCTCGATAATTTTCCCAAAATTGTTTGCGATCTTCACAAAAAATTTGAATTTTGACTTTCATGTGATTAAAACATTTTGAGTGTAAGACAATGCTAGAAATTTTTGGCGGTTGAAAGCCGCTGGCCTAGTTTTTGGATTTGAGTTTGTCCCACTGAAAATTCATTAAATTCACCGAGAAATCAAACCTTCTGTCTGGGAAATAAAAGGTGAAAAGATTCATTTTTCAGCGTTCCAGAATATTGAAATCCCGAAAAAACTTTCGGCGCTGCGCGCCGAACTAATTACTCTAGTCTAGTTCAATTAACTTTTTCATTTGGTCTCCAAAACTCAAAAATTGGGTTTTTAAATCGTAAAACCGACGCGGATCGAATGAAATGTCAAGAAAACAGTTTGCGATGGTTTTTCCGATAAATTTAAGCAAATTTATCGATTTTAGGGTGAGCAACTAAAAATTTATCTGCGCAACCAAAATTTTTCCCCAAGTTGCACATTGCAACCTGGCCTGTGCAAAAAAAGCCTGGTTCCATATGTCACCCAAAATTGGAATTTTTCATCAATTCTCTCAATTTTTTCTCTCGATGCTTGGAATTTTTTAAACGTTTGCAACCTGAACTTTTGCCTTTATTGAAGATGGAGATCGAAGACACTACTAGACTGCGATCTGTTCATGAATATCTGTTGGAGAGATTTATTTTCCAGCGTTTTAGGATATAAAAACCCGAAAATTTTTCCGGCGCTTGGCGCCGGAATTTGAAACAAATTACAGTTCATCAGTTTGATTTTAATTTATTTCTCAACGTTGTGAAGATTCATTTTCCAGCGTTTTAGAAAGTGAAAATCAAACAATTTTTCTGGCGTTCCGCGCCGGACCAAAAACTGAGTAAAATTAGATGATTCTAATCGGAACCACAGAAACGTCAATACGGAGCGGATAAATTCCTGAGAACTCTATCGTTAACATGCTTCACCTGCTTCTGTACAACACCAATATATTCTTCATGAGCTCATTTTTAACTAACGTAACCAGAATTTTCTCAATTTTTTCCTCATTTTTGCAGGTTTCTGACTCCAAATACAACGAAATGCTTAAGTATGCTCCTAAAATGCATAAAACAGCATCCATAGCCACATTATAAACGTTTTTAAAAATGAGGAAAATTTTTGGAAAATGAGGAAAAAAATTTTGGGTCCGGTTCTCATGTGTAAAAATTTTCGAGGAAAAAAAACGGTGGTTAAGGGGGGGTAAATCCGAAATTCTGGGGGGGATAGGAAAAAGTCGAAATTTTTCCCAAAAAAGGCCAAAAAACATACACTTTTTTGAAAATTTTTTTAATTTTTTCCAAACTGGGGGGGGGGGTGGGGGGAAATGATTTTGGGTACAGGGTCGGCCAAGTTGGTGGGGGTCCTCCCCAACCCCTTCCCAAGTACAGGTATGCCCCAACATGGCCAACCCTGTACCCAAAATCATTTCCCCTCCCTATCATCTTAGTCTAGTAAGGAAGCCTTAAAATGGCAGCTAGAAGTATTAATCTTATCAGAAGTGTCATAACTTTATGCTATGGGAAATCGCTATTATAGCAATAAAAATACAGTAATAGCGGGCACACAAGAAAGAAACGATGAGTGGGGAACATAAGAGAATTAAAAATTGAACAGAGCATGCGATATGTGAAGGGGGAATTCAAGAAAAAAGAGGGAAAAAGACAAATAAAGGGAAATATACAATAATGTCATGTACATAACGTAATCAAAACTCATACAAATCAACCAAAAAATTGTATCAATGCATCACATATATAAATATGCATAGAAAAGCTGGAATGACACAACTTTTAAGTATACCGTTTTTGATAAGAGGGTTTCAAATTGATAGATTATAACACACAAACTGCAGTTGAAAGTCACACATAGACATTTCAGATGTTTCCAAATTATTGCTTTTCAAACGTTGTGAGCTATAACTACAGCAACTGGCTTGTAGATATTAGTCTCGCTTGCATAATGGATACGTAGCCTATCGATTGAATTATACATATTTTGCGTACGATTTTTTTCTACTCAGTAGTAACGCTTTGTTAGCCTAAAGTTTGTATGCAGTCATTGAATTGAAAATATTGAACATATGGGGTTCAATCAAGCCTAACAGCTCTCAATAAAATTTTATTATTGTTGTCTCCTTTATATTTCAGAATTTCGAGCTAAAAAAATTGAAAATCTTAATGTAACAATAAATTCGAAATATTAAACTCAATCATACTTTATGAAATTTTGATGATGATATCGATCAATGGATGTCATCCCATATGGTATGAATAATAGCAAACTGGACTCATGTACTAAATGTGTGTTTGCATGATGGATACATAAAATACTTTTTATTGAAGTCAGTTCAACTGAATTAATTGTTTTGTTGATTTAGATAGACACCGATCGAGTATTGTGAAAAAGCAGTTTTCCAGTGATTTTAGAACAAAGATTTTCCAATTTTTTGTTTTTTTTTAACACAAAAAAACCAAAAACCAAAGCCTTGCCAACCCTGAGCATACCCAAGCGTTTCGTTGTATTTGGAGTCAGAAACCTGCAAAAATGAGGAAAAAAATTGAGAACGAGTATATTTTAGCTGAAACTCTCAAATTTGCTCAAATTGTACTTTTTCAAGTAGTTTGACACTTGAGAAAGCCAACCAGTACATTTTCAAAGCGCAGAATGGCCCCCATACCTGTACTTGGAGGGGTTGGGGGGGACCACCCCAACCATACATACCTGTACTTGGGGCCCCCAACCCCTCCCCCCAGTTTGGAAAAAATTAAAAAAATTTGCAAAAAGTGTATGTTTTTTGGTCTTTTTTGGGAAAAATTTCGACTTTTTCCTACCCCCCCCCCCAAATTTCGGATTTACCCCCCCCCCCCCCCCAACTGATCGGAGGTCTTACAGGTATGATGGCCCCTTCTGAAAAATCCTACCTACATAAAGAATCGAACGTGGTCCGTCAGCTTATGGACTTAATGGAAGTACCATTACACTATATCAACACTATACATATACCTGTAAGACCTCCGACCAGTTGAGGGGGGGCGGAGGGTGTAAATCCGAAATTTGGGGAGAGGGGTCGAAAAAAGTCGAGATTTTTTCCAAAAAAGACCAAAAACCATACACTTTTTTGCAAATTTTTTATAAACTGGGGGGGGTGGGTGATGTTGGGCATACTTGTGAGACCTCCGACCAGTTGTGGGGGGGGCGAAAAAAGTCGAAATTTTTCCCAAAAAAAGCCAAAAAACTTACACTTTTTTGCACATTTTTTCCAAACTGGGGGCGGGTTGGGTGATGTTCGGTACATGGTTGGTCAAGTTGGGGGTTCCCCCCCCAAGTACAGATATGCTTTATACTATTTAACTAACAACTTCATTTGGAAGAGCCTCAACAGCGCTGCACCCTTCGGGCGCTTCCATTTTACCTGTGATATTTAAAAAATAACTATTTATGGTATAAATGGTAGGTAAAATTGTACAAAAAAATTGAGAAAATTCTGGTTATGTTAGTTAAAAATGAGCTCATGAAAAATATATTGGTTTCCTACAGAACCAGGTGAAGCATGTTAACGATAGAGTTCTCAGGAATTTATCCACTCTGTTGACATTTCTGTGGTTCCGATCAGAATCATCTAATTTTATTTAGTTCTTGGTCCGGCGCAGAGCGCCAGGAAATTTTTCGATTTTCACTTTCTAAAATGCTACCTTGACAACGTTGAGAAATAAATTAAAATCAAACTGATGAACTGTAATTTGTTTTAATTTCCGGCGCACCGCCCCGGAAAATTTTTTGGGTTTTTATATTCCAAACCGCTGGAAAATATCACAGTCTAGAATGATGTCTTCGATTTCCATCTTCAATCAAGGCAAAAGTTCAGGTTGCAAACGTTTAAAAAATTCCAAGCATCGAGAGAAATAATTGAGAGAATTGATGAAAAATCTCAATTTTGTGCACATAATGGACTGTTAACGATTAGAAAATAAAACGAGCTAACTTGATTGATGGAAACTGTTGAGCATTAATTAGTAAGTCGGAGTAGATATGCTAACAGCCACGCCTGATAGAAAATAGTTAAGACTAACCCATGACCAGTGCGAAGCGCCTGAAAATTTTGAGATTTTGACCCTTTTAAGTCCATCAAAACGCATCTTTTCAGTTTTGAATTCTCCAAAATTTTTTCCTCAATGAGAACCATACCCAAAATTTTTTTCCTCATTTCGAAATTTTTTTCCTCAAAAAACCCCATTTGAGGAAAAAATGGTAGCACGGACATTTGTGCCAATTGGCACAGACGGCCAAAAAAATTTGTGCCAATGGCACAAAAAAATTTTTTCTACTAGAAACATACTGAAAAGCTGCGGAAAAGTTTTATGCCAAAAGTTTGATGAAAAGTTAACGTTTAAAACGCATTAATTTTTTGGAAAAATCGTGCTCCTCAACCTTTTTTTCAGCTAAACCATTCCAGTCAGATAAGAAAAAACTGTGCAAGAAAATATTTCACGACAACTCTAAAAGAAATGGAATGCTGACAAAATTTAAATGACTCTAGAATGGTTCAGGAAGTTCAAGTTGATTCACTTCGACTTAACAAATATGAATCATCGATATACATTTAGCAACACTGTAAAGACTTAGGAAAGGAATATAAGGTAAACTGTTATGCAGATGATACAAACTTTTTTGTTGAGGATTTAAAATCAATTAGCACAATTTTTAAGGTATATGATAGGTTTCAAAAAGCTAGTGGTGCAACTCTAAAGAAGGAAAAAACTAAAATACTTTGTATAGGAGACAGTGAAAAACAAGTTAAGGAAAGTGATTTTGGAGAGTATGTTTGTGAAAAATTGAAAATTTATGGAATTTATTTTGATAAACAAGGAACA
This sequence comes from Romanomermis culicivorax, assembly GCA_963922205.1. NCBI lineage: Eukaryota > Metazoa > Nematoda > Enoplea > Mermithida > Mermithidae > Romanomermis > Romanomermis culicivorax. Next base: position 34,078 of record CAWUHX010000290.1, read on the forward strand.
GACTGTGAGGAGAACTTAAAGCTACTAAAGGAAGAGATCAACAGATTCAAGGGTAATTTAGCCTCAAGTAAAACATCCTACTATGCAAGAGCTAAAATAATTGACATATATTTTTTATCAAAATTGTGGTATTCTTCCCTTTTTTGCAAAATTAGTTCAGATTTTTTAAAAATGATGGAAAAATTCACTGCAAATTTCATTTGGTCCAATAAATCAAATAGGAATCTTGTGGCTACTGCTAAGCTTAAACTACCTACATCAGTGGGGGGTTTGGGTTTGGCTGATATAGAGACAAAAGTTAGAGCAATGAGCTTAATGCTTCGAATTAGATGTCAGAAAAAGGACTTTGGTAATATTTTTTGGTTCTTTATAGATAAGGTAAAAGATAAAACAAAACGACAATTGAGCAGAACCAGTGCCCCTGAATTATATAAGAGGATTAGACTAGCAGAAATTGAATCAAAAATAGAATTTTTGGATAATATGCAAATTGGGCTAAATAATCAAACTCTGAATTTGGATCAAATTTCTACAAAATTACTTTGTTTTCAACTAACAAAGGATAAAGTACAAAATTTAGAGCCAAAAATAACAAGATATTGGGAATTGAAATTGGGCGTAAATTCTAATGTAATAAAAAATCTTTTGAGTATAGGACCTGTGAAATTTGCAGACGGATATACGAGAAATTTGCATTTTTCTATAATTCATAGATTTTTACTTACAAGATCCAAAATCAATCATATGAGTCCAAGCTCAAATCGGAATTGTAAGTTCTGTTTAGCCTCAAATGTTGAGGAAAGAGAGGATGTTTTCCATGCATTAGTTACCTGTCCGAGAGTTTCAGAAATATGGGTAAAAATTGCACAAATTTTGAAGAAACTTGATAATAACTTTTCCTTAGAAATTGAAAACTTTATTTTTGGGGTAAAACCGAAATTTGTTTCCAAGGATAAAACCATACTAGCAAATTTATTCATACAAATTGCTCAAAAAAGTATCTGGCAAACAAGAATGACTTTTGAGAATAAAAGCGAACAAAAAGATCCTTGGGAAATTTTTAGAAAAAATTTCCAGGTCTATATTTTGAGACTTTACGATATATTAGAGCAGGGCCGTGCGCAGGATTTTTTCATGGGGGGGGCGGACCAGATTTTTTCACTGAATAGCCCCAGAAAATGTTGATCCTACGCGGATATACTGTATGCATCACCGTTTTTTTCCTCTAAGATTTTTTCCATATGAGAACCGAACCCAAAATTTTTTTCCTCATTTTCCAAAAATTTTCCACATTTTCAAAAACGCTTATAATGTGGCTACGGATCCTTTTTTATGCATTTTAGGAGCATACCCAAGCATTTTGTTGTATTTGTAGTCAGAAACCTGCAAAAATGAGGAAAAAATTGAGAAAATTCTGGTTATGTTAGTCAAAATGAGCTCATGAAGAATATATTGGTGTTCTATAGAATGTTCTGGCGCATAGCGCTGGAAAAATTTTTTGATTTTCACTTTCTAAAACGCTGGAAAATGAACTTTCATAACGTTGGGAAATAAATTAAAATCAGACTGATGAAGCGTAATTGGCCTCCCATTCCGGCGCGTAGCGCCGGAAAAATTTTCGGGTTTTTGTATTCTAAAACGCTGAAAAATAAATCTCTCCATCAGATAATTCGTGAACAAATGTTTTGAAATCGCCTTCTAGAGTAGTCTTCGATTTCCACCTTCAATAAACGCAAAAGTTCAGATTGCAAGCGTCGAAAAAATTCCAATCGAGAGAAAAAATTGAGAGACTTGATGAAAAATCTCTATTTTCGGCGACATAATTGACTGTAAACGATTTGAAAATGAAACGAGCTAACTTGATTGATAGAAACTGTTGATCATGAATTAGTAAGTCGAAGTAGATATGCTAACGGCCGCGCCTGATAGAATATAGTTATAATTATACCCATGACCGGCGCAAAGCACCGGAAAATTTTGAGATTTTGACCTTTTAAAGTCCACCAAAACGCATGTTTTCGGTTTAGAGTTACTGCCTCAACGGGGGGGGGGCGGCCGCCCCCCCCCCCCCGCCCACCCCCCTTGCGCACGGCCATGTATTAGAGTATAGGGTTTTGGAAAATTTTTTCCTCAAAAATAAAGTATGTAAGAAGAGTAGATATAAAATTTCAATAAATTTTTAAGGCCGTTCAGATCCTTGCGTTTCTTGAGGGTTTTTTGGTTTCAAAATATTTATTGATTTTTCTATTTTCACATTATTTTCGTATGTTTGAAAAATAAGGTTTCGTCAAAATTTATTTCACACGTAAAATTACTGTAGTTTAATTGTCATTTATGTTTTCTCGCTTCATTTTTTTCTCCGTCTGAATATTTTTAATTTTCGGGTAAGAATTATGTTATTTAGTTTATAGCGTTAATCCAGATAAATTACATGCAAGTTTTTATATTGCTGGACATTATTGTGTAGTTTTTTTGTTATCGTCGCGGGCCGTAAGACCAGGCCTTTTTTGATACCCCCTCTTGGCCAATAAAGATATTTAATTCAAAAAAAAATACTATAGGTCAAAAATTTAGCAAAAGTTTACTATAGACCAAAGATTTGGCAAAGTAAAATGCAACAAGCATAAAAGATTAGATTACAAAAAGAGCTCAATTTAAAACACAGTTTAGGATTAATTTCAGCGAACAACTTTGTTGAGTAATTATTGATACAAATTGTGATAAAATTTCATTTTAAAGTAAAAAAAATTACTACAGTCGAACACGGTTAATGAACACTCTGAATATTGAGCATTTATGCTTAATAAACACGCTGTAGCACAGTCCCAATTCAATTCCTATAGTTTCTTATATGTTGATAATACGGTTAATGAGCACACGGTTAACGGATAATGGACACGCCTGGTAGAATCTCTGCATATCTTGATACACGTTAAATTCTACGTTTAATGAACACGTGTTGACGGATATTGAACACGCTTTAATCTACGCTTAGTAAACACGATGTGTACAGATAATATGTACACTTTATCGATTACAGAAACTTCCAGAAACTTCTAGAAACATCTTAATGCAACACAACGTCTTGTCTTGTTGTCTTGGTGCTATTGTACATTGCTTTTTTTCTTGTGTCAAGTGTGTCATGCTGCCTGTCAGAAAGAATGTTGTTTTGCTTGAAACAAAGCTTAAGATTATCAATGAAGGGGAAACTACTTCTTATGCTGCGCTTGGTGAAAAATATGGCTTATCAAAAAATACCATTAACTCCATCATTCGTAGAAAACAGCAACTGTTGTTAAATGTTGAGTCTGGACAATTTTCATCTGATAGAAAACGTATGCGAACAACCAGAAATTGAAACCACTGAAATCGATAGTGACTGTGATGATCAAGGCGCTGTTCAAAAAATACCTACATTTGAAGAAGCCAAACGAGCTATATCGGTTGTCAGAAATTTTTTGTTTTCAAAGGAATCCTCTGATGAAATACTTGCCTCTGTAAATTCTATTGATGATTTTATGGATACAAGTCATATTGCTTCTTTGAAACAGTCTAAAATAACGTCATTTTTTAAATGATGATAAGTGATTCATGTTGAAGTAAAATTTATGTTGAATTTGACGGAGTTCTGATAATGAACACTTACGGATAGTGAACACTTTTATTTCGGTCCGCTCGGGGTGTTCATTAACCGTGTTCGACTGTATATAGCTGATTCCTGGAAAAAAAATTAAATGACCAATTTTGATCATTTTGTATACTCTGGGACCCCTGACCGTGTGCATGTATGCAACCACTGATTGTACAGCTGAAGACTGTTTGGCCAAAATTGACTGACATTAAATCCCTGACCTAAGGCCCAGGCTGGGAATAATCTCCGGGCTCCCCCCACTCCCTATGCACATTATGGGTCTTATACAACAGTTGAAAGCTTAATAACGATAGATTTTGCTCCCGAAATCCAGCTGCTAGTAATACTTCTGTCTGTGATTTTCAATCATTTTTATTTATTTTCTCATTACATCGCTAAAACGCTGAAAAATGAATCTTCACAACAAGTATTCCTGAATAGAAACTCTAAGTTTACAGTCGATAATGAAGTTTTTATAGTTTTCAAGCAAAAATTTCCGTCCCAAACGATTGGAAGACTCCAAGCGTGAAGAATTTTTTGTGAAGATTGATGAAAAATCTCAATTTTTGGCAAAATACTGAAAAAAAGATTTAAAAAAAAGAAAAACAATTAAAAGGAGATGAGGATATTTAATTCATAGAAACTGTTGAAGGTTAATTAATTTTTAGAGGTACATATGCCGACGGTCGTGCCTGATGAAAAATAATGAGTATTATACACCCATGACCAGAGTTAAAAAAAACGAACTTTTGAAATTTCGACTTCCTGGTTTTTTAATGTTTTTTCCAGATTTAATTCTGTAAAATATTTGTTACATCGGATTGATATAGGTGATGCTGCATTTGGTTCACATCCATTTTATAACGTTATGCACACATATACAAGTTGGATCTTCGGGAAGAATTGACGGAACGGACGCTGCGTGCCCACTTAGATGGCTCCGCGCTGCTCCCTCCAATAGTCTCACGTCCTTAAGCCAAATCCTAAGAAATTAATAGGAGTTGAAATGACGTCAAACTTGGAAGCATAGCGATGCGGAAAGCCACGTAAGCGGGCGCCGTTCCGTTTATATCTTCCAACAATTTCCAATCTTCCAATGCTTAAGTGTGTATAACGTTATAAGATCAGTATGAACCAGACAAGCACCAACAAATTCGGACGGAAACCGAAAAAGATTATTCTCCGGCCGATTTCAAAAATACGTTTTGAATATGGCATTGTGTCAATTTTCAGATTATATTAATCATGGCGGATGGACAAACTTCAATACCAATTGATAAGTCGAAAATGAAGTGGATCGAAAAACCTATCATACCGACCGTTTCTGACCAAAAAGCTGCAGAACTTTACGAGGAGACGCCCGAATTAAATATCCCTGGTTTCAAAGTTTCTTCATCGAACACCGACTTATCGTCGAAACGGTGGCAAAAATTCAAAGGAAATCCTCTAGTACCACTTGGTAAGAGTCGTGTCGTGAATCGAATGTATTGTTTGCTTTGGTATGATATTTCTGATATCTGCATATGATTCGATACCTTACGAAACATCATGGCAGGCAGTTAAGGGTGTTACTAGAAGAAATTGAAGCTAAAATTGGCGAAAATATTTTGCCGCTTCATACTCAACACATCTTGAGTTGAATTAACTCAATTTTCTGTGGAATTTTCGTATTAATATTTTATAAATTTAGCCTTGCAGCAATTAAAACATGATTTCTGAGAGATTCGGCCCTGATTTACATTAATCTATGGTAGGCTGAAAATTATGAATATCTGATAATGTAGTATTTTGAGTAGTTTTACACGCTGAATATCGTGGCAGCATTTATTCCGCATAAAAATCAGAATTTGCTCCGGTTACGGTATACCAAAATTTGGAATTTTTGCTTTTTTAGCATTTTACGAAGCTCAAAGAAGACATGTCTTTATTGCCAAATGTTCGTTACGTGCACAATACCATGCCCTATATTCGGGTGTAAAAAAATCTATTCTCTTACACTTTCTGTGCTATTTTGAAGTACAAAAAAAGGTCGAAATAAACCACAAAAATCATTTGGAGCCTTTTTGGGCACTTTCCCATAAGATTCCGCAGAATTTATTTGTGCATTTCTGCGGCCACTAATATTTACCCGGAAAGAGCTCTAACTCTTATATCTTTTTGCTACCTCTTTTTTGGCACTTTAACTTTATAATAGCGTAAAGTGTAAAATACGAGATAAAATTGTTTCATACCAAAGCATAGAGAATTTTCTCCTCCATAATGAATGTTTTACTTATATCTTCTTTGCTTTGATGTTTTGAATAGCATATATATGACATAAAATGCTTAAAAATTGAAAAATTCGGAAGTTTATTATATAGCTGCTCGAACTTTGACTTTCGTTCAAAATAAATCACGGAACAATGCTCAACATGCAAAACTACACAGCATACCTGATTTTCAGTCACGATTAATTGTTAAGTTTAAAGTGTCATGCATCAAACAGTTGGTTTTAATCAAAGATAGCCCATTTCGATTTTTAATAGAAATTCTCCAAAAATTCTCTCGCTTATTATTTTTTTCCATCGGCAAAACTTTTATCACAGAGATCTGTGCCTCATTTCATTTCCACTGCTTAAGTAAAAAATGGAATAATTTCAGCGTGCTCGCTAAAAATGAAAAAGTTAATTCTTACCTGGAGTCGGATTATTTGGAGTTTTATTGAAAGGTGAAAACGTACATTAAATCTCAATTTCTGCCATTCCGCATTATTGTACATATGGTTGGAAAGTAATCGAATTGTACGTGATGTTTTCTTTAGGAGTCCTGTGTACAGCCGGAGCCATCTGCGTTGGTCTCCACTCCATGTACAAGGGGGCTAGACGACGGTCTCAGTTGATGATGCGATTCAGGGTAGGATTTCAAGCATTCACGCTCGTTTGCATATGCGCTTCAATGTATAAAGCGGGACTATTGTCGTCGGAAAAAATTCTTGCGAACAGCTCAATAGAAGAACCGCCCGAAGCTCAAAATTCTAAAGAATGAAACATCTCGTATAAATTTATTTTCTGGCTCAAAACGTTATTTTAGTTTTCTATTTGTTCTTGGTGCGTCATCTTTTTTATGCGGTATAAAATATTAGTCAGCCATATATACCCAAGAATATTTTTCGCGATTGCGTTTTGCTTATAGCGCCGAAGCCAGAATGCAGACGAAAAAAGAAAAATGTTTGACAAGGATGGGGGATTTTTCAACAAATCTCCGTTCGAAGGATCAGACATTTCGCTCGAATTATCAGCCGTTTGCAGCTACAATGTAATTTATTTCAATCATCTGAACCACAGCAACAGAACAATTGTGTTTTTTCGGCTAATGAAATTTTAAGAAATCGAGTCTCCCAAAGATCAGAAAGTAGAGGCTTTGAAGAATTTATTACGCTTTTATCCTTTGATGCGTACTGTACATATCACGTGCTATTTATTTAAATATATGAGTTTTGTTTTGATTCTTGATCTTTTTGAATAAAGCCCATTTCAGAACTGATGCCGCCTATTGTCGGCGACAAAAATGCTAGGATTTTTTCACTTCTGAATTGGACGTTTTGCAAATTGCCTATTCATTACCCATTCACAGAATCAGCGATTAAATCGTAGGAATCACCGATTGCCTACGACAAAAATCCTAGGATTTTTCACTGCTTAAGAGGTGCAGCAACACAAAAAAAGTTGGTCATGCAAAGAAATTCATACCGCAAAGATGATTTTTTCAGAGATCTATTGTGGTTACGAAGGTGGCATTTGGTGTTTTTTACTCATTTGCTCTTATTTTTATTTTGTTGCTTTGGCACTGGTCACTCCTGAGACATTCTATGGACATGAACTAGAATTTCTGCATGTGACGTTTCTATGCTGCACCACTTTGTATGGAATTGTTAATAAATTTTGGCTTTGCCTCAGTCACTACTAAAAATCGTAGATGCATTATAGCTCTGTCGGCCTTGTCCTAGGGTTATGCTGTAGAATAATGGACAATGCGGCCGGGTCAGGGGTGCCAATCCCTAGTCCTCACTCACTGGGAATGAGGGACGGTGCCATTTGGAGAATGGCGTACTGTAGGGTACCCGATTGTTAACCTAAATCCCCTTATTGGCCCTGACCTTAAGGGTCTGAGGGCTTTCTTAACTGATACTTCCGAGGGAAAACTAGCTTAGGGGAGACTCCCACAAATATACCCTCAACAACAATAACCCCTGAGAAGACTTATTAATCCTCTTCTTAACCTACTCGGCGATGAGCGATGGGTCATGGGGTCAAAGCGGGGGTCTTACGGACGGCGATGTACGGGAATGGGAATCCGAGTGATTCGGCATGGTGTTCTGCTGCTGCGGATCAGCAGGCAGGGGTAACAAACGTTTCCTCGTGGTGCACGAGGTCAGTGGAACCTGTGTCCTTTTCATCAATAGCATAGAGGTCAGTAAATGCGACCAGCAGGTCGACCAACGCTGCTTTATCCTGTAAGGAGATATCAGAAGATATCACAGCATTGGCTTCAACCCACTTTTAGTCAAGAATGGTATCAGACTTGATTGCCGATCCCTGTGGGGAATCAGTGTGCATCTGCACATGACCGATGGTCCTGTGTGGGTAGAGAACCACTGGGTGTGTACTCGGGTTAACTACCTGTAGGGGTATGCAACCATGTATCACAGTGCTCACAGTACCAGCAAAATACACACTGCGTTGTTGTCCCAAAAGATGCTTAGGAAAGAAAGCTACCTCGAGCACAGTTGCATATATTGAGGGTACAGGTGCAGTAAATTGTGTCAGCAAGCGAGGCTCAAGGACAATCAACTCCTGCAAGGGTAGTGCCCCACGAGCAGAAGGAGAATTGTGAATGAGACCCTCACAGGGAACTCGAAGTTCCTTGAACTGAAGAAAGGATTTCTCCCAGTTCAAGCTGACACAATTGAACTGTCCGAGGAAGTTCGTCCCCAAGACTAGTTCAGCCGAACAGTTCTCTTGAACTTGAACCTGAATCCGTTCAGAGACATCAGCCACTGTCACCATGACATAGGCAGTGCCTAGCAGTTGAATCGGAGACCCATTGGCTGCTATGGGGTGAGCCCTAGTCTCTGTGAGTACCAAGTCCGGTAACTGGACCACCAACTTGTGATCCAGGAGCGAGAAAACTGCTCCTGTATCAATTAGAGCTTCGGCTTCCACCCAATTGTTCAGTAGAACTTTGATATGAGCGGTCCTCATTTCAGTGGGGTAGAAAGCTGACACTACATGACCTGGGTCAGGTACGGAGTCATCAAAACTCGACTCTGGCGCATCGGTTCGCCTCAGTATTGGCAAACCAGTGCGTCGGAGTAATCCTACCAGAGCATAACCAACCGAGGCTTCCGGATTGGTCCGAGGAGTGGGATGAACCTGAACAGTAAGTACATGATCTGATCTCTCTCCTGAGCTCTGAGTAGCTCCCAGCGATTCGACCTCAACATCAGAGAGTGGTGGCACCTCTAGTACAGGGGATGCAGGTGCATCAGAATCACTAGGCTCGCGAAAATGGCCTTTCTCTAGTGTAACAGGAGAATTTCTAGGTGGGGGTCGAGGACAATTTGATCCTGACCTGGCCATAAAATGACCACTAGCCCATCAAGAAGAGGTCCGGCTACCTCTGGTTGACCCACATGATGAGGCAACTGAGGAAGCTCACGAGGGTGGCCGAGAAATGGATGAAGTCTTTGATCTGGATCGGGACCCGGACCTATGGGAGGCCCTTGATAGTGAACGTGTGTTCTTCCACCATGGTTCGATCTGGTCAATCTCTGCAGCTGTCAAAAGAAGTGGTAGTTCTACCACATTCAACGGACAGACATTATGTTGGTAGCCAAACATAATGTTCTTGAACTTCTCGAAAAAGTCGAGCCAAATTCCTGATGCCCGTTGCTGGACCTGGATAAGCCAGCCTGGACAGTCTCTTAAGGTGCTCAAGGTAGACTATCACAGACTCAGTCCGCTTTTGCAGACGATCCTGGATCAACTGCTGATGCAGATCTGAGTCATGCCCTACTGGAAAGTCTCTCCTTAGAAAAGCCATGAACTCTTCGTAGCAGGTAGGCTGCGGAGTACCACTGCTGAAGTCCCGGTAGGATGCGAGAGCAGGACCTGTGAGGCAAGACTCCAAAAATGCAATTTTATATGCATGATCCACTTCTGTTACCCCTTGAAGTGTACAGAAGCAGGTCGAATGAGATATAAAATCCATTATGGACTCACCAAAAGCGCCTGAAAAGGCAGGAGGGGCCATGAAGCTGGACACAGGAGGGTGCCTTCTGCCATTCATAGCCTCCAGCTTTTGGTTGAGCAGTCGAAGGGCATTCTCAAATGCAGCTTGGACCTTATTCTCAATCTGTGAAGGTAGATCAACTTCTGACCTAATAGTTGAGAGTTTGTCTTCCTGTAAGGTATCTAAGACTGATAATCCTGCCTGTGAAGCCATTCGATCAAATTGAATAGAGAGGGGCTCACTTGTCTGCTTAAGCTTAGTACTAAGGCGACAGGAACATCTAGGTGTCTCTATTTTGTGAAAGTGAAATAAGTGTTACTTTTGTAGTCGCATGGCAAAGAGGTGCGGGAATTAGGAGATCATTTACAGGACGGCATTTTTGAGACTGTAACTCTTGTTCTTCATAATAACTAGCGGCCACTCATCGATGGGGTAGAAAAGAACAAGGTTTTAGCTCTCAGAATGGCCAGATGGTAAGATAGGTTGACTCAGAAGGGAATTTATCTGGTCACCTATGTACTTAGAGAGGGGCTAACCCAAGTAAAAATTATACCCAAACTTTAGAAATTAATGGGGCTAGACCCGGTTATTTGAACCAAAAGTAAAAATAAATTTGAATTAAATGGTGGATTTCCAACTGTGAAAGAAAGGATGGATTTGACGACGTACCAATAAACCTGCCCAAAAGGGAATTTTATTTCGAGGTTAAGTCAGTTGTGCTAGTTTACAAACTTTGGATATAGGAGGCTCCTAACCGACAAAGTCTTACTCACCAGGAGTAGCGCATGAAGTAGCTTAAGAATTAATAAGTAAAGGGGGACAACTTAAAGTAAACTTAATGGGTGTAAATAGATAGGGACAAAATTAGTTTACAAACCAGATTACGCAAAGGGGATGCACTATTACGCAATCTGCCTCACTCACTAGGAGCAATTGCGAACTCTGAAAAGTGTGATGACTAGACAGGAGGATACCGGGAGGACAACATTCGCATGTATGCTACAACCATGTAAAAACAGGAGTGCGCATCTTAGACAGAACAGGAACTCGCCAGGAGTATTATATACAGCTGGGGGCCCGGTTTCCAATCACTGAGATGAAGTGAGGATCACTAGGTCACCAGTTGAGATATAAGAGCACCAGGTACCGAGGTGCTATTCTGACACATTCAGTCAGTAAATGGGTGGCATGGGGGTCCTTGGCCCAGCTGTGCCTAAATGGAGGTGGGGAAATGCAGGCTTCCACCTATGAATCGAGGCTAGGCTCAATGCATCTTGAGATCAGGGGTACAGTCTGTCTCGAATAAATGAGTGTAAAGTGAGTGAGCATGTTTACTGGTGTTTCCCAGGCACCAGTGACACACAAACACAACCCTTAGGCAAGAGCTAGGTGAGAAGGTAATACTCCAATCATCACCTAGGACTCAAATGGCATCTTGGAAACCCACACTAACCCGGTGCTGATGTCAAAAGATGTAATATACACCACCACATCCTCGGAACTGACCTCAGGTAACTGGGATGTAAGTGCCATAGTCTCATATTGCAGTATGTATGCCAAAAAGTATGAGCCTAGGGCTACAGACTTCTTACAGCAATACGGATCATTGCCATTGCTGACGCCAGAATAAGACTGTAAAGTCTTAATTCCGATACTGGAATAGAGACTTATCATTGTTGACATCAGTAGATAGGGCCCTAGGCCAGCAACCCTGCTACGACAACACGGAGCATTGCCGTTGCTGATGTCAGAAGGTATTAGCTGAGTCTCAGTTATTCTACAACAATGATATCAGATGCAGTTGTTGCAAACGCCAGATGTGCGGTTTGTAAGGCTCCACATCTCTGAACAACAATACGGTGCATTGTTGTTGCTGACTTCAAGGACTGAAGTGGGAATAGCTGACCAATCCTAGTGCAACAACACGAGCCTCTGCTGTTGCAGACATCAGAAAGACAGTGCAATACGGTCACCATCCCGCAATAACAACCCGTTTTGTTGCCATTCCTGACGTCAGAAAAAGAGCCGGAGGGCCACCCACCCCTTAAAGCAACAGCAAGGGATGCAGCTGTTGCAGATGCAGGGGGAGGACACAGAGAACCATCAACCCCTTAATGGCCACATGCTATGCGGCCATTGCTGACGTCAGAGGCATGACCTCGCTAGGCACGCCTCAGTGCAACAGCAGCACATGAGGTAGTTGCGGACGTCAGAGGTAGGGTCGCCCAAGACACATCACCTCATAACAACAACACAATAAGTTGTTGTTGCTGACGTCAGTGGTCACAATCAGTAGGATCGTCACCACGTGCAACTACCTAGAGAGAGAAGAAAAAAAAGTAGAAGACTGTACAGTAGTGGAAAAATAATAAAATGACCTACTGAATGGTTGCCAACTATGACGTATGTGTGACCGGTAAAGAGAAAGTTGTTTTTTTTTGATAAATTTGAATAGAAGTGAAAGAGAATGTTCTATTTGTTTTGGGTAGGAAGGAGAAAGAAAAGGATAAATTTTAATTTGTTTATTTAGAAAAGAGTGAAAATAGGTCATTAGTTTTTATTTGAGTTGAGTTTTGAGATAAGAAAATTTATTGGGTGAAAAAGTTATTATAATTGGGTCACACGTTACGCATAGAAAACGGAGAAAATAAAAAGTAAAGTAAATAAAAGAAAATTTGAGGCCGAAGAGATAAGCAATGTGATCTGCTAAGTACGTGTCAACAGTATGATTTAGCTTGTTTGGCCGGAAAATGAGAAACTTGGCTAGTGCTCAGTGAAGATAAAAAAAAGTTTGAAAAAGTGTGTTGACACACATACCGGACACAGACATCAAATCGGGACCACACTTGACGTCCAGAATCAAGAGTGGAAGGAGTACTGTACCTCGTGATCAGAGATCCCTAAACTCTCAGGGGCTGTGAAAACCTCATGGGCTGTGATGCTCAAGTACCCGTAATCAGGTATACTGTAGTTAGAGTACGTGCAAATCGCAGTCGTACTGTAACCAAATAGCCATACGGTGGTACAGTAACCTATCCGATCACATGCAGTGGTTGGAGCTCAATAATTGCAAGGAATGGAAAAATAAAAAAAATGAAGCTCAGAGGAGATTTACGGCAGAATACTCGATTGACTCGACTCTGGGAATTTATGACTCTTGGGGACCAACTCTGGGGAAAATCTGACACCAGGGGGTATATTAAAGCTTACGGGTGTTACTATACTCATAAGGGGATAATTACACGCAAGAATCATTAATTTAACCACACGTGAGGCAAATCCCGACCTACAGTAATTAAACTCTTACTCAAATGCGGTGCTATCTGAGTTGGCGTTAAACTCGAACATAAGGGCCTATTACGACCTAGGGGTAGTGTACCTTCTTATGATCCTATCTGCTTACATGAGGGCATAAGTTTTCATCCTAAGGGTCAGTAATCCCACTTTGAATGCGAATCTGCTGACCTGAGAGAGGTTTCCCCACTCAAGTGGTGATTCTCATGATCTGATGGAGGTTTCCCCACTCAAACCAAATTTTTACCTAATTGGAAGAGGTATCTCACTCAAAAGGTAAAAGGTTCATTCCTAAGGACTGTGAAGTCAGACTTAACGGTCGATTTTCCAGCCTCGCCATGTCACATTAAACAGATTGGGAGCCATGTCACATTAACTGAATTGGTGATCAGTCACATTGATGGGAAAACCCCATACCATATCCCATAGGAAATACGGTCATGACACTGCAAGGGACATGCTGTGACCCCGTTGGGTGGCTCCGTTAATGGTTATCTGTTTTGGGAACCTAACCCAGCTGGTACTACCACAGGTAAACCTATGGTGTACCTCGGCCTTGTCCTAGGGTTATGCTGTAGAATAATGGACAAAACAGCCGGGTCAGGGGTGCCAATCCCTAGTCCTCACTCACTGGGAATGAGGGATGGTGCCATTCCGAGAATGGTGTACTGTAGGGGACTGGATCTTTAACCTAAATCCCCTTATTGGCCCTGACCTTAAGGGTCTGAGGGCTTTCTTAACTGAGGGTACTTCCAAGGGAAAACTAGCTTAGGGGAGACTCCCACAAATATACCCTCAACAACAATAACCCCTGAGAAGACTTACAAATCCTCTTCTTAACCTACTCGGGGATGAGCAACTGGTCCTGGGGTCAAAGCGGGGGTCCTACGGACGGTGATGTACAGGAACGGGAATCCGAGCGATTCAGCGTGGTGTTCTGCGGCTGCGGATCGGCAGGCGACGGTAAGGCGACGAGGTTCCTGATTAACGGCGACGGGGACGAATTCCTACGGTCGGGTTACTGTAGTGGTAATGTATAAGAAAGTCGGAGGCGAGAATATGCAAATTTTATTCGAAGAGCGGCGAACGCAGTTCACAATATAAAAATATAATAAAAGTGGACAACAGCAAAGTTGGACACAAGGCTAAAAAGACGCAACACCAGTTAGGCCCAATAATGAGTGACAAAAAGAGGAAACAAGCCCTTTTAAAGGGCTCCATAAACTACAGTATGCCTTGGGCGGAGTTAACACTCCCCCAAGCTAACTTCTGCAGCAGAAATGGTTGCAGAAGATGCCTATGGTCACATAGACATTTTCCAGTTCACAATGTTAAGCATTGGGGCGAGTTTTCGATCTCCATGCTTAGCATAGGAACGTCACTAATGAGAATTTCAAACTAGTCATTTCATGTTGTGAAACGTCGCTAGTTTTTACTGATAAGAGATGCACGTTGTGCTCCAATTACAGCGATGAGCTTGGAGAGCTTATCTCTAAGGGAAATTCTTGACTAGCGGGTACATACCATAGTCTACGTGTGTGATCAAAATAATAAATCGAAAGGGAAATAAAATGTGAGCAAATGGAACAGAAACGAAACATAAAAAGTACACACATAAATTGCATGTAAAAATTATAAAAACGAAACGCAAAATTGATGCAAATTACTGTAACACAAAACGTAATGAAAAACATAACGAAAAATTGTGATGTGAATCACATGACGTTTGATGAAATTCGTCGGCACGTGACAGCTCCCTCTTCCGAATCCATGCATGAAGTCATACATTGAAAAAGTACTAGAATAATCATGTTTTTCTTGAAAACCTTCTATGTAAATAATAAGAGAGGAACTATCTCTGAACCTATAATGTAGATGCTAGCGCATCATTGTAAATACATAATGTACACTATGTGTTATTTATCCTTACATATAAATTCATTTTATAATCTATCGTCTCAAGGGTGTCTGGATTTCACATCTAGACATTCCTATAAATTTATGTGAAGTACTCTGTTTTGATCATCCCACACCCCAGTAGCCTTCATTGACCCAATTAAAGATGCTCTAATTAATCTGCACATCGGCACCTCCCAGAATCCACATGAAAATACACATTCCACAGCTATATTAATTCTCCCCTAAAACCGTAAACACACCTGCATGTAGTAGAAAGTAGAAGTCCCAGCCAAACACCAATCTCAAATGGAACAGTAGCCGGGGTTCTTACAGAAGCATGTACACTACCAGGCGAAACTAACCCTCAAAAATTTGCATCCAGGACTTGTCCCGAACATGTCTTTTTCTGCAGCACAAAGAAAACTTTCTTCTTTCTAAGTAATTGGCATTCATGCAATAACTGTCAATCATAGTTTTTTCATAATGTGTTGTTGATATGCACTTTGTTTTGACCTACAGTATGACAACAGTTGACCTTTCGTTTATATCTGGTAAATAATGGGTGCTTTCTATAGGGAGGTAAGAAGGAAGCATCAGCAAAATTCTTCAGCTTTGTGTGACACAAGCACATGGCCAGTCAATTTTATTGTGAGAAAGTGTGCGTTTCCCATCCTGGGTGCATCCCAGATGTGTTATGAATGCATCCTGGACGGCACCAGCATAGACAGTTAGTTTTGCCTGATAGTGTAAATGGGCAAGAAATAGATACAGAAGCATACATGGAACCACATAGGCGTGGTTAAGTCCATTGTAAGCAAGGAAGCAAATATAATAGAAGCGTGGAAAGCATACAATACCAGAAAAGCATTGGAAGGAGTGGCTAAACAAGCATACAGTATACAGAAGTGGAAGAAGCAAGAAGCAACGATTGGCGGAAGAAGATTTCAGAAATGGACCCCCCCTGAACCAAGGGGGTGGCCAAAGAGAAGCAGTATTTAAAGCAAAGAGAAGCGTGATTCTGTCAGAATTTAATCGTGTTGAGCTTTTATGCCAGACTTGTTTTGTGAAGCAAAAAGCATTATTCTTGTATCATTGGCGGGAAAGCAATCGTCGACGCATCATTTCATTTCATTATTTATCGTATTATCATCATAATTCATATCGCCTCATCCCTGCAGACCATGTAAAGGTGCAAGCATTAGGATCAAGTAAAAGTAGAGTTAAATCTTGGTGTTACATATTTTGGTGACTGTACCCTACCGTAACCATTGGAACTCCCTGCCCTATTAACGTGCATCCTTTTTCCGGGCAACCCTAAGCAGTAATCGCATGCACGTAAGAACTATCTCCTACAGTAGGACAGTTATTCGTAAACATCAAACTGGAAAGTCCCTTTAATGAAACATTAAGTGATACATTTTTACAAATTGAGTGTGAAGCAAAAACTGAAACATCAAGGCGAAAATCCCAACGTAAACCAAGAATGACCCACCAAACTCAGGATCATTTAGGAGAATTCATTAGAGAACAACTAAATGAATTATTTTCCGAGCATTTTTGTACCCTCTGGACACAATTGAACCAAAATACAGTAAATTCTACCCTAATTGACGACCTAAGAACAGCCAATATCCGCAATAAAATAGCAAATAATTTTTACGCAGAACCTACAGTATTCATGGGTGGAGTGACCCAACATTTTGGTGAATGGAGTAAACATTTAGAACAATTCATGGTACTTCAAGGCATAAAAGATACCGACGGACAGTTGAAGTTAGCATGTTTAGAAATTCATCTGGGAGGAGCATCTTTAGCAAAATTCAAAAGTCGAGCAAATTCTGAAAACCCACCCCATACATACGAGCAATACGAAACCGCATTACAGGCTTTCTTCCCAAATAATTGAGACACTGAGTTGCATCAACAATTTTTGCGAGAAAGAAAACAAAAACGATCACAAACAGTCACCAAATTTTTGTTTGATCTGGAACATCTGGCAACCCTGGCATACCCCAACTTTAATTCAGATGGGCAAGAAATGATCATAAAACCCCTTTTGGTGAAGGCATGCAGAAAGAAATTAGGGAAGCACTTAAGTATAGAAGGTTCACAACCCTAACAGAAATGTCCAATGAAGCAGATTACATTGAACAGCAAATCCTTAGAAATGAATTAAAATCCAACACCCTTCCATTCATACCTTGAAAACCCAAACCCATCTTTTCATTAACAAACAATACTGACCAACAAGGCCTTTTGCATCAGTTAGAACAACAAGTAAAAGACTTACAGTAGCAGATCAAACAAAATTCACAACCCCCGCCACAGAGTAACTACAACAGTTTTAGTAACAACAACACTTTTAGTAGCAACAAGGGTTGCAGAAACAACAGCAGTTTCAGACAGCCCACATGCTTTCAATGCGGACAACTCGGTCATGTAGCTCAAAATTAAATCATTAGGCACACCAAAATCATGTGAAATCTGTTTTCGTAATAATCATGTTACCCAGGACTGCAAGAGCTGATGTATCCATTGTTCCCAAACAGGCCATAGATCAGACCACTGCATCTCAAAAACTTATCGCAATGTTCAGTGTTTCTCATGCAAACAGAGACGCCACACGAGCAGGTATCACCCCAACCAACAGAGTTGTAATGTGCAAAATTGTATCGAAGATAGGCAACCCCGACCCCTAATGAACATTGATGACCTGGCTCTCTACTCCACACTGCCCACCATACATAGCAGCCCCAGCATACTTTAGGAACTATAATGCCAGCCTGCCACTGATGCAGTAAAGAGGAATATGTCCTCAAAATTGACCTGCCCGACTGTGCGGCATGTCACCACCCCTGACACCAAAGACCGACACCACCCCCAAGCCATTACCTACCATTCCCACCACCTACAAAATCCCCAGAAAATGTTCATGTGCCTCACCTACCACCCTCAAACTGCTAATTGAGAAAGGCCAAAATCTATTTCCTTACTCCAGGGCCTAACACCCAAACTGTACAAATTCCACCCTCGTAAGACCATAATCCCTACCCCAACAAGTAAGCACATTCCGACCGGATCACACAACCCAACTCCTCAAATCCTACAAACTTTTCAGATTGTAAACCATTCAAATCCACCGCTGATGCCTATACAACACCGACGAGGTGCCTACGAAATCACCCCAACCACAAAAAGACAACACCACGGGGCCTGCAATAAAAATTATTATTGGTATTTTTGTTGTCTTATATTTTGCATAATAATCCCATCATGGTGTCATGCGCAATTTCAACTCTGTCAAACTTCATTGAGCCGTCATTCGATCAGCATACCAAAAACTGTATCATGCATGCCCCTTTCCAGAGTAGACAAACCAGTACAGACATTCAAAAAAATCTATATTCCCTCCACTAAGCCTCACATAACAGACGCATACAAGTGTAGCATTCGCAAAAAAAAATTTGTACCAATACTGGATTTTTTGGGTCAAAAGGCATTGTTTTCGATCAAACCTAAATGGAAAATCTAACCCCACATGTTTGTAATGCAATTGTTGTAGACAAGGAGCACAATAGTCCGAAATTATACGAAACAAAACCAGGATTTTGGTCCACAAACAACTCCCTAAGCGTAGAATACACGTGCTGTTGCACAGACCATTGTACATCTGTAACTAATGTCATCCTAGAAACTGGACAAATAGCATAATGGAACAGAAAATCAATGACAGGTACATTAGGTGACCTGGGGTCATGCAAGCCAACATCAGGTCATTGTATAGCAGCTGATGGGGCCATTATTTGGAATGAGACAACATTTGAAAACTTATGCCCTTTGGAATACAAAAATATGTACCAATAAAACTAACACAAACTCACAAGACCATTGAGAAACTACAAGGCACTTTCTCTATCAAAAATGCCCTCTTTTCCAACCCCAACTGCTCTGAAATCCAAGACAGTGTGCCAATCGAACAAGGTATTGTTGTACACATAGATAAAAGAAGGCCACACTGCAATGCCTTTTTAACCCCACAATTTAATGAAACCCCGACTACACTATATGATTTTGATGATTTTGAACACATCAATGCAAAACTAAATTACCTAGCAGACGAAATTCAGGAATTCAAAATCCAAAGTTTCAAAAATGTCTGGAATGAGTTATGCAGACAGGCACAACATCATCTTGACTTAGTCTGGCAAATTTTGCGCCTTGATGCAACTCTTGGTGCCCATGCATTTTTACAAAGGACGGACATAATCGAAGAATTTACAGGGGATGCCCTCACAGTCTGGCCCATCACAAAATCAATGGTACTTGCTACAAACTCCTACCTACCCTTGTAGGGACCGACATTATGTTCTCAAATCCAGGTGGAAATGATTTGACCCCTTTCTCCCAAACTGTCGACTGCCACCACATGCATGTTGCTTTATATAAACAAAGTAATACATGTATCAGCGAAACTGGATCCCCACATGTAACTGATCTCCCCTTAGAAATCGTATGGAATCAAAACTTCTCCCTCTTCCATTTCAACACACCCACAATTTTTCATGAACAACTCGCAACAATATCAACAAACTTACTCTTTTTGAAGCAATACATCTACAAAACACACACCCTTGAAATCATTGTTAGCAAACCCTTTAATTACACCACCCAAATGTCTCTTAACTCAGATACAGTATACAATATGATCTCAGGCAGTGGTCAAGCAATTGGCAACACACACTTTCCAGTGCCGGTCAAGGCATATAACATGTCATAACAGGCACTACCCAAAGCCTCACGGACAGATTGAATAACTTACTAAAGACACCTTTGCAAATCCTTATCAACCTGGCCATCATCACCATTGTCATTGCAGGTGTCTTTTACTCCTTCCTTATTTTGTGTAAATATTTCCCCTCCCCAAAGCCTCACATTGCCAAGGAACATACATATGAAATACGTTTACATAACAGGCATTTACATGAGACCATCCCTCCCTCATTCAGTCACACCCTCTTAGAATTAGCCAATTGTCGTGGGGCCCAAACTCAACAGAAATACGTCCTTGTTGACATGGATACTCCAAGGACCATTGCAATTGAACTTATAAATTAAATCCACCAATCTGGTTCCAATAAACCTCCACCAACCATACTTGAGAAACATACCCCTTACATTCCAATTACACTCAACCGGAAGCTATTCACCGAAGGCATGATTGACACTGGTTCAGTGTACTCCCTCATTGATTCTCGTATTGTTGAGGCCCTAGAGCTAGACATGAAACCCTCATTAGTCCAAACAAAAGCAGCAAACAACCTTCCCATCCACTTGGTAAGAACAACCTTTGTTACAGTAACCACCCAAACTATCCAAGAAACTATAATGGTACACATCCAAAAAGATTGCACAGCAGACGTCCTTCTGGGGAAAAATTTCCTCAGCCAATTCTCAGAATACACAATCAACAACCAAAAGTCTCAAGTCAAATCTGGTGATGTCATACTCCCTTGCGACAGCCTAGAATACAGCCCCCTGTGGACCCGTGGTGGAACCTACCCAGATGAAAAATTAGAATTACTACCCCCGACTGTTACTGAATTCACTGTCCCCTTACCCAAATCATACCTACACATCAACCAATTCGAATTTACCCCACAAACAAGACAAAATGCCAAAGTTCATTTCGCTGCTTGCATATCAGAGAATCAAGACAGTCATATATGCATTTCCATCTTAAATACGCAGGACACTCCCCAGACCCTCTACCCTGGCACATGCATTGACACAGTTACAGGGTTCATTCCAAAAGAAAACTCCCCCACCAAACTACCACCTCCCATGCCAAACAAGCCAAACCATTTTGATAAGTTCACATGGTTAAAAGAAAATGTCAATTTTACCTCAAGC
Source organism: Romanomermis culicivorax (assembly GCA_963922205.1). Lineage (NCBI taxonomy): Eukaryota > Metazoa > Nematoda > Enoplea > Mermithida > Mermithidae > Romanomermis > Romanomermis culicivorax. The sequence goes on from CAWUHX010000290.1 coordinate 55,082, forward strand.
AACCTCACTAAAACAGAGAAAAACCAACTCCTATGCTTTCTATCCAAATACCCCACATTATATGCTAACTCCAAGATGGACGTATGTAGAACCACACTTGTCTCCCATAACATTGACACCAACGGCTCCCAACCCATCCGCAGACATCTTTTTCGGACATCCCAAAAGAAAAACAAATAATACAAGCAGCAGCCAGTTTCACAAAGGTGTCTAACTTTTTAGCTAATTTTTTGAGTTAGCAGGCTCAAGTTAGCCGGCTAATTTTTGATGTTTCATGAAGCTGTCTAACTCCTAGGCTAACTTGAGCCCGGGCTAACTCAGTTAGCCTGGGCTCACGGCTAGCTTGAGACTGGGCTAACTCTGTTAGCCCGGGCTAACTTCTGTAAGTATCGGCTAACTTTTATTGACTGTTAGCTTTTACATTTGTTTCACACCCAAACTTTTCATGTTTTTAATGTCATTTACGGAAGTAGTGCCTGCAAAGATACTGCACGTTGACTTTATGGCTTCCTAAAGCTTTATTCAAGCATTTTGACATTTTTTCACATCAAATCGTTTTCTAAACTGAGCATTAGCTAAAGAAGCTGTCAATCATTTCTCAATGAAATTCTGATGTAAGCAGTTAAATGTGCAACACAAAAACTTTTTGTACAAGTGATCATTGTATCTGTGTGACTTTTACCTATGCTAATTGTGTTTTTTACCCAGTTCAAATATAATGAATTCTGAACCCTCTAAGCGAACTAAAAATAAGCCATTTTCTGATGCGGAAAAACGATTGATACGCGAATTTTACAAAGAACATAACACTATTTTTACTTGCAAGGACGGCAAAGCAGATTCAAATAAAAGGAAAGCTGCAAAGTTGAAAGAAGTAATTTTGATTACTACTCTGTAAACTGTGAACTTTTTTGATTGGTTCATTCTTTGTAAGCTAGCCACAAAGCTCAAAGCTCTATGTGGTATACAAAGAAATGATGATAGCATCAAAAAGTGCTGGAAAAATATGTGCAGTTGTGTAAAAAAGGAAATGGCAGAAGAAAAACGTAGCCGCTCAAAAACTGGTGGTGGTATCAATGAAAAATTCGTTTCTGAAGAATCAGAAGATATACTCGGGATCATAGGAGAAAATAATCCAACAATATTGGGCCATGATAAAGGTTTTGATTTGGAGGAAAGTGGCAATGACTCAAGCGTTGACGAGGATGCCATAGAGGATACAATGCCCCAACATGAAGGCCAAAATCTTGGACGCGAGGAAACTATAGATACAATGATCACAGCAACAGCTACTGTACAAGAAAGTAAAAGTGTAAAAATTGAAAAAGGAAAGTTGCGTAAGGAAGACGTAATGATACAAGTTTTACTTGCGGAAGAAGCTGCACATGTAGCGCAAAAAGAGAAGATTGAGCTAGAAAAAGATTTAGTGAAAGAGAAAGTCAATGCAGAAGTTCAGGCACTATATTCTTTTGCTGGCGTGATGCATGCGTTTAGTTCTGCATGTGATGCTGTTAAAATTTTTTATGAAGGCTCTGGCTCACAAGGTCAAGGGTCATCAGTGGTTTCTCAGGGTGACCGATCTTATTTTCCCATGTGATGTTTTGTTTACGTCAACTTGTAAGGTTTGTGTTTGAAAAATAAATGAAATTTCATGAATTCTATGCTAATGACACAAAAATTAAAGTGACACGCATACATGTGCAGCTCCAAAATTTGGGGGGGACTACCCCTAGTTTTCGGGCCTTTTTTGAGACCAAAGTCCAGAAATTGACCAACATTTTTTTCATGTCTAGTACCTGAACTCTGGGGGTATGTACCGCCCCATCAGAGATGTACAGGAGAAATTTTTCAGGTAAAGTCCAGGGAGGAGTGGATCGACTTTTTTCAGAGGCTAGGGGGGTATCCAGGGTCCCAGGGGGAGGGTTTACCCCCCTACCCCCCTTTGTGCATCTATGGCCCCCATTTTCCCTCTTGCAGCATATATATGTTCAGCTCTGAAATTTGGGGCGGCACTACAGGGATCAAAATTTTTTCATCAACTTTTTTAATGCCTGGACATAATTAACCATTACTAAAAAAATGTTTCAGTTATATAGTCACGTAACGAATTTCCATCTGGAAAAGTGTCCTCATTGACAATATTATTTTCCCATGGCACGTCATCGGGCAACATATCGTAAAAATCAGGCAATTTTTTTCTCACTGCTATATTGTGCAAAACAGCGCAAGCTACTACCAAGCTAAATGTGGTGTCCAATTTAGTGTGAACTTCACCATGCAAAATAGAAAACCCTCGTTTCCATCTGCCAAAAGCTTGTTCAATCAATACCCTTGTACGTTTTTGGGCCATGTTGTAGTTTTTCATTGCACGATTTGTTGGGTTTTTGTATGGTGTTAACAGATAGGTACGGCAGGCATAACCGGAATCGCCCAACAATACACCAGACAATTGACCATTTTCTAATTTATGCCCTAATCCCGACTCCCGTAGAATTCTTGAATCATGAGAACTTCCGGGCCACTTTACAACAATGTTTGTGAATTGGCCATCTGGTCCACATACTGCTTGAACATTAATCGAATAATATCCCTTCCGATTTCTGTAAACTTCCGGATGATCCTTTGGAGCCATAATTTGAATGTGAATACAGTCAATACAGCCAACAACTAGTGGAAAATTTGACATTTCGTAAAATTTCTCTTGAAATTTGGGAATTTCATCATCTCTCCGGTATGAAATAAAATTTGAAGCACGATGTAATAATGCCAATGAAACCTGTCGAATGATACGACAAATTGCTGGCTTGGACAAGGCAAGTGTATCACCAACCACTTCCTGGAAACTATTCGAGGCCTTATATCTAAGTGCGACGAAAACTTGAAAAATAGGTGGCACTGCTCCACTTCGTTTAGTTGGGGTCTTTAGGTCATCAACTATTAGATCAGTGATTTCCATAATCGATTGCCTCGTAAAACGATAGAGACTGTACAGTTCATCATCATTGTATCTATCTAGGGGATTCAATCTATATCGGAAAATTCGTGGTCGCAACAAAAAAAAATTATCATCTTGGTCATTTCTCAACTCTTGTAATATTCCACGCAACATACTTTCAATGGAAAAGATACACAGACTAACTAAAGTTAGCCTGCCTGGAGGAGGCTAACTTTTTTGGCTCATTTTGGACTGATTTTGAGACGGCTAACTTGCTTAGACAGCTTCATGAAACTGACCTTTCTATCTTTTTTTTGCATGGCAAAAAAAGTTAGCTGGCTAACTTTTTGAGCCGGCTCAAAAGTTAGCCATCTTTGTGAAACAGAGTCACTAAAGTGAGCCAGCTAACTTGCTGGGCTCACCAAAAGTTAGCAGGCTAACTCGAGTTAGACCGCTTTGTGAAACCGGCTGCAGAGGTCGAACAACTCACAGCAGCAGGTGTAATTAGCCAAAGCAATTCCCTATGGTGTACCAACACAGTTCTAGTCCCCAAGCAAGATGGTGGACACCGCTTATGCATTGATTTCCGGGGCCTTAATACAGTGACCAAAAAAGATATGTACCCATTACCCCCTATTGATGAAATCCTAGACACCCTGCCTGGAATGAAGTATTTTACATCTCTGGACCAGTCCGATGCATATTACCCCATCCCAATTTCAGAAAGTGACCGAGAAAAAACGGCCTTTAACTGTTCAGCCAGACAATACCAATTCAATTACCTCCCCTTTGGCTTCACAAATGCCCCTGCCACATTCCAAAGATTAATGGACGTTATCCTTTCTGGATTGCAATGGAACACCTCTTTTGCCTACCTCGATGATGTCTTAGTCTTTGCAGACTCCCATGGTCAAATTTTAGAATGTTTAGACATCATCATCACTCATTTTTAGAAAAGCTGGATTAAAACTCAATATACAGAAATGCACATTTTGTCAACCCCAAGTTCAATATCTATAGTCTGTTTTTAATAAAATGCTTCCAAATAGAAAAGTGACACAAATCAGTACTGTCATCAAAATCCCTTACATAAAGTTCTTACTGTAAAATTTTTGACTCAAAAAATTGCTAATGGTTAGATCAGTATGTTCACAAATTTCCAGTCCTACAAGAAATGTTGTTTTTCAGAAAATCGAAAAAATCTAAAATACTACTTGCTTTCCCCTTTTATTATTTAGAAGCAATTCAAGAAAAACAAACTATAGGCCACATCATCTCTCAACAGGGCATTTCTCCAGACACACACAAGGTACAATCTATCCTTGACATACCTACACCTCAAAGCTCAAAAGAAGTCGAATTCTTTCTTGGTTTACCCTCCTATTACCCCAGATTCATCCCCAGTTGCTCCCAAATCTCGAGCCCACTCACTGCATTACTCAAGAAAAACTCAGAATTTTGGTCGGGCCCTGAACAGCAGACTGCCTTCATTAAACTCAAAGAGTTGCTCATTCATGCACCCATCCTGCAACACCCGGATTTTACTAAGCCTTTCATTTTGCAAACTGATGCACCAAAGCTTGAAATTGGTGCAATTTCAAGCCAACTGGATAGCAAAGGTCATGATCACCCCATCACTTTTGAGAGCCGTACATTAAAACCCGCAGAACTTAACTATCTGAATTGGAAACCCTTGCAGTAGTTGAGTTTATTAAGCATTTTTGCCCCTATCTCTTCCAACAACACCTCATTGTCCACACAGACCATACTGCAGTCCAGGCAGTCCTTCAAAAACAAAACCCCTCTCCTCGAATTGCACGTTGGAGACTAGCCCTCTCTGGTATTCAACTTGACATTCTGCCCAAGAAAGGTACTGCCAACCAAAATGCAGACACCATCTCCCGTTTCCCATCCAACACAGCCAAACAATCTTTTGATATTGACCACCTTGAAACACGACCTGAGATATCCACTGTCAATTCCATCCTTGAAGCCAAAGCCTCTGAGCAGGAGGAACAACAGAAAAATTGCACAGAACTCTAATGCACTGATCCAACCATCAGAACAATCCTAGCCAAACTCACCCAAAAACATCCCCTTACAATGATCAAATTCGCAGTTCGTCACAATATTCTATTTTGTATAATTGACAAGCAACCCAAATTATACATCCCAAAATCCCAAATCCATGATCTAATTGCATCCAATCATGACAGCAAGTTTACAGGCCATTTTGGCTCCCGGAAAACCCTCCATCTTCTCGGACAAAAATACTTTTGGTCCAAAATGAGTTGTGATGTCGCACGATACTGCAAAACTTGTCACCCATGCCAGACCGACAAAGCCCTCAGGCACAGAATACATGCTAGTCTTGTCCCTATTCAACCTACAGGCCCATTTCACAGAGTTGGTGTTGATTGCATAGGGCCCTTACCCCTAACTGAGGAAGGGAACCGATTCATTATCATATTCATAGACTATTTCACCAAGTATGTCGAGGCCTTCCCAACCCCCCACATCACTGCAGCCACAATCACCCAGTTATTCCTAAAAAATATTTTTTGTGGTCATGGCTCTACAGAAATCATCCACTGTGATCATGGATCAGATTTTGTTTCTGATCTTTTTACCGGAATCATCGACTTATGCAATACCCAGAAAGTCCACACAACTCTGTATCATCCCATTGCCAATGGGGAAGTGGAGCACTGCAACCAGACCCTCGCTGCCCATATACGCATGTATATCAACTCAAAACATACTGATTGGGACACCTATTCCCCCTTCACCCTTTTTTTGATCAACATTCATAGAAATGATAGCACTTCATATCCCCATTCGAATTGCTTCATTGTAGACAACCCAACTTACTGTCCGATGCAGCTTTAAATTTTCTCCCCACCTCCTATATTGTCGATCTTGATGACTATTCTATCGGCGTCAAATCCCGTTTCACTGAAGCTTTCTCAACCATTCAGAAGAATTTACAAAAAGCCCAAGCCCAATATACAGTTCAATACAATAAACATGCCCATGATATCCAGTACAAGTCAGGCTATCTCATTTTATATAAAAATCATTCTTGTAAGCAAGGGTTCACTCGGAAATTTTTACCCCGCCAAAATGGGCCCTATACAGTCACAAATTTTGTGTACCCTAATGTTACACTCAGACATCCCCTCAAGAATACCACTTTTACAGTACATGTAAATGAAACGACCCCTTTCTACCCCCGAGCAGCTCGTACCAAAACCACCCCAACCACTTCTCACCCTTGAACCCCTTGAACGAGGACATTCAACTTCGGAAGAAGGGAAATGTAATGTTGATGCTAGCGCATCATTGTAAATACATAATGTACACTATGTGTTATTTATCATTACATACAAATTTATTTTATAATCTATCCTCTCAAGGGTGTCTGGATTTCACATCTAGACATTCCTATAAATTTATGTGAAGTACTCTGCTCTGATCATCCCACACCCCAGTAGCCATCATTGACCCAATTGAAGATGCTCTAATTAATTTGCACATCAGCACCTGGTCCCAGAATCCACATGAAAATACACATTCCACAGCTATATTAATTCTCCCCTAAAGGGTAAACACACCTGCATGTAGTAGAAAGTAGAAGCCCCTGCCAGACACCAGTCTCAAGTGGAACAGTGGCCGCGGTTCCTACAGGAGCATGTATACGCACGATTGATACCACAAAAGCATTGGAAGGTGTGGCTAAACAAGCATACAGTATACAGAAGCGGAAGAAGCAAGAAGCAACAATTGGCGGAAGGATATTTCTGAAACGGACCCGCACAAACCAAGGGAGTGGCCAAAGAGAAGCAGTATTTAAAGATAAGAGAAGTGTGATTCTGTCAGAATTTAATCGTGTTGAGTTTTTATGCCAGACTTGTTTTGTGAAGCAAAAAGCGTTATTCTTGTACCGTCGATGGGAAAGCAATCAGTGACACATTGTTTTGTTTCATTATTTATCATATTATCATCGTAATTCGTATGACCTCATGTTGTATTTTAAGATAAGATGGGTGTTTGGGGGCGGCTCTGCTCGATTTCTTGCCTCCTATATCCGTTAGGTCGGAGGAAGGAGTTGAAATCAGTAAGAAGAATTGAAGTGCAGGAGAGATAGCCAGGGATCGACCTTAACACCAGTGCTTCCCTGCACCTGCCCTAAACCTTGGAATGACTCCTCACTCAGGGGCGAGAAGTCCAGTACAAGAATACTACCTGCCCAAGAAATGCCTGACTAAACTAGTCAGACAAGGTAACACACTTTTGGACACAAATAAAACACTTTCCTAACTAAACATTTATTTATAAAACTTACCTAAAAATCGCCCCTTCCAAAAAACATGACGTCTTACCAATATAAAAGCAAGGCAAATAATGTACAGGCGAGAATGATAATTATAAAATGAGAGGCGAGACGCACGAGAAAAATCAAAAATATACACAACTAATTCACAAAATTCGTCTTCTACAGTAACCATTGAGCTGGGCCAGGTCGGGCATGGTCGGATGTGTTGTACTTGTGGGCGTTTTTACAAATTGACAAATCTATTAGAAAATCATGAAAATCAGTAGAAACACACTACAACACTCATCCCTGTGGACCATGTAAAAGTGCAAGCATTGGGATCAAGTAAAAGTATAGTTAAGTCTGGGCATTACAAACCATATGTCACATAGGACTGCAGCTTTGGGTGCGTACTAAAGTGACCTCAAGAATTTTTCCAGGTGAAAAACTCTGCTGTGGTACTTTGTGTAAATGCTTTTGGTGACAGTATTATTTCTGTCATTTCACTTGGATTTTTTTGCAATTTGTCGCCCAAGAACGAATCAAAACAATTATTTAATAATATACCTACAAATGAATGAAGTGAAACAACCGTGTTAGGCTTCTGTGGGGTCAAGACGATGCAACAGTTCTGACCACAGGCTAACAACAACAACCACAAAACTCTCCCAGACGTTTCACCAGATACTCCCCAGAACTTTCACCAAACCTCAGGCAGAACACCTTGGCACATACCTCAGGAGATCCTACCCAAGTCTCCAATCCTGAGCTTATACACTCCAACCCCTACGCTCACAAAACAATACACTTACAGGTTCAAGTTGTATTGGGTGACGAGTGGCGACACCAAATAAATAATAATAAACAAAATATTATAAAAAAGGCGATGGCAGCATCGCTCCATAAAACGAATCTTTTTAGCACTGATAAAAAGACACAAAAAACGCGAAACAGTGGCAGCATAATTCTATGCAAATCATCATTTTCTTTTGGCCACTTTTCGCCGCGTCCAACCGCCTGCGCACCGACGCCGGAAGCTGAACATGTGCACCTGGAGCCACCCCAACAATCGCAATGGGCCCATTGTTTTCCACATTTATGCAACTTACAATGTGAACATAAACTTATACTTTGTTTTTCTTGAAATGTTTGTAAATATTGTGGGAAACAGGTACTATAGTCTGTTTTTCTTGGAATGCTACTAAAAAATGAAGTGGAAAGCAAGTAGTATTTCTGATTTTTACAATTTTCTAATAAATAATATATCACATAGGACTGGAAATTGGTCAGCATACTGACCTCACCTTTAACAATTTTTCGAGTGGAAAGTTTTATGGTAAGAGCTCTATGTAAACAATTTTGACAACAGTACTGATTGGTGTCACTTTTCGATTTGGAAGCATTTCATAAAAAACACACCAACTTGGTATGTTTACGATTTTCCGATTATATTATCATAGATGGTGCGATAGTGTCAACCTATATTATACTTGGCCCCCAAATTTCATTTCCCCTCACCCAGAGCCAAAATGGTAACCTTCTGGTTTTTTGCATTGTTTCAGGCATAAAGGCAAACTATGGGATGCCTTTTGTCATTTCACCTCTGTCTGCAAGTGGTCCTCTGTGGAAAATGCAAATGCAAATAATGCAAAAAACGCACTTTTTGAGAGTCCTCAGTCCCACCATGCCCTACAATGGGTGTGGCATATCCAAGCTTCATACTTCGGCCTAAGCATCTTGGGGGCGCAATCTCAAATGCGATTTTTTATATTTTTTTAAATGATGGCCCTAATTCAATTATATGGTGGTCCAAGGTCCCGGGAAACGCGAAATTCCCCGATTTCGTTATGTAATACATACAGCTTCAAAAAAATAATTTTTTGCAGCGATGCACTACTTTTTTGATAAAAAAATAATTTTTTACAGTTTCAATTGAACCGGTAGCCTTGTTGGGATTTTTGGGCTGTAGAGGTTTCCGACCATTGGTAATTCGATGGACGCAGTCACTTTACACAAAAAATGATTCCGAGGTGTAAACAAACGTATTTTCGTGATTTTTTAGCGGAAAAAGAGTTTTCGACCGCGGGGAACTCAATAGATGCGGTCATTTCATACAAAAAATTATCTCGGGTGTAAACAAGCGTATTTTCGTGATTTTTCGGCGGAACGTGTTTTCGACCATTGGAAATTTGACGAATGCGGTCACTTTACTTAAAAAATTATTCCGAGTGTAAACAAGCGTATTGTCGTAATTTTTTGGTGAAGGGGTTTTCAGCTGCGGGAAATCAATGGATGCGTCACTTTACAGAAAAAAAATTATCTCGGATGTAACCAAGCCTATTTTCGTGAATTTTTCGTGGAGGGGTTTTCAACCACGGGGCATTTAATGAATGCGATCACTTTACACACAAAATTATATTGAATGTGTTTCAAATGTATTTCTGCAATTTTTGAGGGAAGAGGTTTCTGACCACACGGAATTCAATGGACACAATCACTTCACATAAAAAATTGTTCTGTGTGCAAACAAAGGTATTTCTGCGGTTTTTTGGGTTGAGGGGTTCTTGATTATGGGAAATTCAATAGAAATGGTCACTTTACACTCTGTTCACAATGTGTTTTAAGTTCTATGTGGTTTAAACATCTTTTAATTTCACCGAAAGTGAGTATTCGTAGCTTTAAGATTTTTTATTGTTTCTTTGATGTGAAAAGGTCCACATTAAAAAATTTAATGCGCTTCTATGAAATTTTTCATGCATGGTTGAGGCCCGCTAAAAAGCGGTGAACTATAGTCTGTTTTTATTGAAATGCTTCCAAATAATGAAAATGGAAAGCAAGTAGTATTTCAGATTTTCACGATTTTCAGCTAGACAATATATCGTATAAGACAGGAAATTTGTGAGCACAAGGACCTAACCTTTAACAGTTTTTTCAGTGAATAATTTCACAACAGCCCTATGTAAATGATTCGACGACACTACTAATTTGTGTCACTTTTCTATTTGGAAGCATTTTATAAAAAACAGACTATAGTTTATTAGAAAATGCCCCGATGGGGCAGAAAAAAAGAATATACTTGCTTGGATAGTTGCCAAGCTGGAAAAAGGATTGAACTAGATTTTTGAGAACCTGGATTAAAGTTGGAAAAAATCCACTCTCCTTATGTTGGATTTTCATTTTTTTTCTCAAAAAAATTTTTTCCATGTCTGTAAAAAAGTATATTCAGCTGAGTCCATCAACACACTTTCCAACCAAACATGTGGATCTCCGAAATTTTGAGGAGAGTACAGGGCTGAACCTTGGTTTTTTAACGTCTTTTGAGACAAAAAAATCAAAAAAAAGTTGACCAATAAATTTTTTTCGTAACAAATTTTTCACTTTCAAAACGTTTGGGGTAGTTTGTACCCCCATTCCTCCCTCCTGCGTTGAACTTTTTTGCTAAATTTATTGTATTTGCCATCTTCCCTCACACACTGTCAATAAAACACGAATCAACTGGGGGAAAGCAACACATAAAATTCCACTCAGCTTTTTTGGATAAAAGCTACAGCACAAAGTCTTCTCAGAACTAAATCGATTGTGCAAGATATGTTTAATTCATTCATTTTATATAACATATCACATTAGAATTCACTCTGTAAGTTCTACTGATTACAAGCTATAAACAAGTTTATTCTCCTCTATTTAACTATTCAACAAAATGGGATCATTCACAGTTTTTGTATTTAAACTAAAATTTGCAGAATGAACGCTTCTTGCGGGATCGCAGATGGGAAGCAATTTCACCCATCTCTGTCGCTCCTGTCCTGCTTTCAAAAAAGTCGTACTGTTGCCGTGGGAGTGCGAGTAGAGTCTAGGAGAACCAGATACGGAATTTGGCGCACACCTATAATACAGGCACGGCTGAATCAGAAGCATTTTGTATGCTTTACCCTGTTTTCCCATTTGCAGATCGGTGCCCAATGACTGTAACCAAAGCGCAGTTGCCCTAAAGGGGTCTGAGCTCGAGCTCAAGGTAATATCGAACAAAAAAGCGACTCGGTTTGATATCAAGTTTGGTATAACCTCAGTGTCATCAGGATTATATCGAGCTGAATGTCGAGATTATCCCCAACTCGAGCTGTCGGGTTGAACTAACATTTTAACATAATTTTCTTATCTCTAAATCAAGTAAATATAAAAATGTCTGGGATTCTCAAGCTCGAACTTACACCTCAGTAGTAATTAATCCTGAAGTGAGTATTTATTGTGCACTGGAAGAGAATAATTTGAACATTACGATTAGCTCAAACTCAGGATCATCAATTTACCTGATGTTGAGACTATCCTCATGTTGGGTTAGTGCAATCAACCCTAGGTTTCTTCATAGTTCTGAAAAGGACTATAATATGCCTGCCTCACTATTTTTCAGCTAGTGTGAGAGGCAGGAGTTTTGAATCAGTCGGGAGTTAGAGAGCTATTGGTTTACCATTTCTTTTGAAATCATGCGCATATAATTTTCATATAGAAAAATTTTAATGTAGTTGATGCCAGGGGAAGGACAAAATGCACGAAGCTGCAGAATATACTTCTTCACAGACATAGAAAATTTTTTTGAAAAAGAATGAAAATCTAATATAACGAAATGAATTCTTTCCAACTTTAATCCAAGTTCTCAAAAATCTAGTTCAATCTTTTTTCCAGCTTGGCAACTATCCAATCAAGTATATTCTTTTTTTTCTGCCCCATCGGGGCATTTTCTAATAAACTAGTACGTCACATATAAATTAAAATAAATAGTCTATACTCAAGCAATTAATTTTTCCAGGAAAAAATGTATTTTAAAGCTTCGGGTAAACGATTCCGATATTCGATTCTTGGCATTTTCTGATTTACATGCCTCTTATAAAAATCAAACTAACCTGAAAGTTTCCAAAATAAATGCTTGACAAACTGTATACAGTCTACTTTCAACAAAATGCTTGTAAATAGGAAAATAACAAAAGGTGGTACCACCCATATAGTCGTTCACAAAAAGCCTTCATGTTGGATTATTTACTGAAAAAATATTAAAAAGCAGTTGAGCAGGCTCACTATGTGTTAGTCTATGCGATATACAATTCAGCGGGAATGACAAAAATATGAAAAAGTACTTGCTTTTCACTGGAATATTTAGCGTTCCAAGAAAACAGACTGTAGTATATTCTATAAAATGCTTGTAAATCGGAAAACGAAAAAAAATTTACACGTCATCGGCATCGTTTACATCTAGCTTTTAGGATAGAATCCTTTCTCAAGAAATTTTTAAATTTAGTTTTAAGTATCTCACGAACTTTCATTTTCATATGACATGTTGTTTAACCGAAAATCGTGAAAATATAGAATAGCACTTGCTTTTCACTGTTATTATTCACATTCTAGAAGAACAGACCATAGCAGGATTTTTTCAACAAATGTTTCCTATTAAAAATTTTGATAAGTTTTTATTTTTTTATTCATGAAAGTTACTTCATAAACATTTTTACGATTCTTGATTCTTGACCATCAGTTTAGAAGCGTTTTGTTCTTTCTCAGTATGCACCAATGTAGGGTAAGTCATAATATATGCAATTAAATGCACTTCCTGGAACATGGACCTTTTCCGGTTATCAGTGGGGTCAAGCTGTGAAAAGACTTTTCTGTTGTTGACTGTTCGGACCACTGGTGTTACACGCCTTTGTTCTCTGTGCATAATGGGAAACGCCATGCTTTTGTATTTAATAACCTTAATAATATAGTCCGTAGTATACAGTAACTCGAATTTCTTCATAACGTGGAAATTATCTAAGCCCGTAGCTTATGTTTTATACAGCTCATTTCAATCGAAAAATTTCCGTCACTTTGACTGGAGTCGTCTTTTTGCTCAATTTTTGTCCGTTTATTATGCTTTTCAATATTTTCATTTTTTATTTCTTCGATTACGTTCAATCGACTTCGAAAGAATGTTCTTTATTGAATTATAATTATACCAATTATGGTCGCCATTGGGATTTTTTGGAGGAATATCGCCAGAACTACTATGATCCATTGTTCGAAGAAACGGGGCAACATTGCTTCGATTTTGATAGAAATTTGACCGAATTGGAACGCGCAGCTCCGATTATTCTGACAGGAACGGTGGAAAAATTGGTCAAATCGAAAAATGGGCAAAATTTCGGTCGACTACAGAACGAAGTGTTCACCGGATTGATTAGAGTTAGGCGTGTTTTGAAAGGGAGATTTTTGATGTTTCGAGACATCTACAATCGGGATTTGATAGGTGAGAAAGAATTCGGTGCCATTACTATTGAATCACGTATCGCCGTGGTCGAATATTTTGGAGATCATTGTGTGTGACTAAATAAGTTGCCGCCTTGAATACTGCGACATGTAACGGTGACATGGTTTTTGATAATTCAAGAATTAAACGGTCCACAAATTCAAACGAAACTTTCCGAAAATTTGTAGGTCGAGACTAAAAAAAATACTTTGAACTTGCAATGCTTCCTATAGTTATAACGTTTTTGTTTTTCGATAACTCTTTTACTCTTTCTTTCTTTTCTTTTACTCTTTCAAGTCATGAGTTTGTGGGACTCCAGCGTATTCAGCTTTGGTGAACAAAATATATCTTCTTATCGTTCCTGGAAGCTCATGATTTTCACAACATCGCTCGGCTATCCAAGCTTTTCTGCAGTCGTTGAAGGTGATTAATTTGTACAGACTTCGGGCTCAGCTGTAGAAACATACCCTTCAGTCAACTACTGACCTGAATATCTTGTGAACAGAGAGTCGGACATAAATTTTCTTTAAATGGTTGGATAGGTCTTTAAAACTTGCATCCAATGTCAGAAACCGAAATTTGAATCGGAAATACTCATGGAGTTGATTTTTTCTAATGCTAACCCCTTGTCGAAGGGAATGTTTGTCAACCTAGACCTAGAAAGATCCATTGTTGCTTGTTAAAATTTTGTGGTACGAAAATTTTTCGAGAATGACTTTATTAATGCCAGTTTCATATTCTTCGTAATTTACTTGGACACGCTCTTCTTTTCTGCGATCAAACTTGCGATAAGGTTGATGGCTTGTCCAGAGTCGGATGTATTCAATTTGCTATTTGGTTTCCAAAAAAATAAATTTTTAGCTTGCTAGGAAGTTGAAATACCAAAATACTATTTCTTGCTCTCCCCAAGTACAAACGATTTTGAGCCGGTCGTTTTTCCTGGTACAAATGGTGATAATACAAAAAATAGTGATAGAGATCATATCCATGTTCATTACAAACAACTTGACATCATCAGGCAGAGCTGCTCGAGTCATATATTCAAAAACTAGGTTCATCGTTTTATTTTAATTTTTCGTAGAATTTGAGCATTCAAAAGTACAATCAAATTTGATTATCTGATTGTCTCTCACTGTAGTCTATTTTGATTTTAAATGAGAAATTATTTAAAAAATGAGAAAAAAAACATTAATTTAATTGGATAGTCTATATTATTTTTCGCCACAGTTAACTGGTGGAATTATAAGCTAACAACAGTTACCTAATTACACGGTTAACTAATTAACATAACACAGTTAAATAATTTGTGGCCACAGTTAACTGGTGAAATGATAAGGGTATTAACTTCCTTACTTTTGGAAAAAAATGGACTACAATGTGACTCCACAGCGGATTGATCAAGATTTTTAGTGATGAAGTTTTTTCCCGTACTTCAGGCGTGGATGGATTCTTCGACTGGAATATATGCGATTCGAGGATAGAAGAAAAAGACACGAAAATTTTTTTCTTGACGAAACTAGAATCTGGATCGAAAAACACTTTCGCGGACGTTTTAAAGAATAATTTTCGATTAAATTCCAGTCTTTTGAGGATCAGCGTTAAAAATTTGAAACTTATAGGACAGATAATCAAAAGTAAGGTCATTGATTGTCCCCCTTTTCCTTTATGCATCTTGCATATTTCAATCTTCACACACCTCAGTTTTGTCTCTACTTAGTGTCTATTTTGCGTGTCTATGTTTTTATTCCCGTATCTTTCCTATTCTTTGTTGATTACGTCGCCCAGTCATTTTTCATCGTAAGATAGAAAAAATTTCACGACGTTAGCGAGAAAAGTACCAAGTTTCGTAAAAATAAAAACGAATAGATATTACTGATTTCAAATCGAAATCATTTCAATTTGATTTTCTGAACGAAATTTATATTAGTTCTATAATCCCATAATCACTGTAAACCTTGATGCATGAAACGGGAAATTCCGAAGAATGTGTCGATCATCACGGAACTCAATTATTGCAGCGAATCGAGATGAATATTGGCAGTAAAATGGGAGAGTTAGCAATCATTTGAAAGTGATTACTGCAATGGCACTGCAAGTTTTGTGTGCTTTCGTGACTACAGTAATTTCCTGACGTCATTTAGCTTTTCTCGTTTATCGACACATTCTTTTTCCCAAATTCTGTTTGCATATTCTATGTACAATGTCCCAGACTTTATATACCACTATTTTGCTATTATCGTATTTTGATGCCGCATGTCGTATTTCATGAGCTAATTGTTCTTAGCTAACTCAATAGATAAGGAGGAATGTTCATTTAACCATACTCTAATTGTCGTCTCCATACGGGAGAGATTGATAAAATCTTTCATTTCATTTTCCTCTTTTTGCATAAGTTTTCGAGAAAAATAAAGCAGATAAAAAATTTTTGGTGATAATTTGGTTTTCTCCGCTCGATCAAACTTATTTTTATGTTTTTTGTTTTTTTCGCAATTACTAACGAAACTAGAAAATGATATTCCATTTTGACGTCGCATGCAAATCCACCACAATTCCGAAAATTGACAAATGGTCCCTAATTGCGTTTTGATGACACGGTACGGACTCTCTTTTTTAATGAACCAATAAAAAAAGCCGAAAATAGGACGCCATTTCGCATGGGATTTTTTTCGAAAGGGAAAATCTTGCCTGTCCGACCGCTTTTTTAAAAAACGATCAAAATTTCGGTGCATCCTTTTTTCCGGGGTAGCATTTTTCGTCAAAAAAACGACGGAAGATGATAGAATAACCTAATTTTGAGTTTTCCAAAAATTTCTACACCGTCTACAGACACCAAATTTTAGAGCGTTTCTGCTTCTGGTAAAAAAATTGGTTTTTTCGTGTGCTAAAGAGCAAAAATTGACTCTTTCAAATTAGTCTTTACTGTCCTGCTGATGAATGGAAGGCAATTGGACTGGCGAGGACTACATGTCGGGATGAGGAATAACGATTATTATGTTCAAATTTTTATGTCGAAATAGGATTGGAAAAAAAGAAGGAGATTTAAATAATGAAAAACGGAAAGAGTGAGTTTGGAAATTGAAAAGTCAAAAAGGAGAAAAACTAAATTGGAAAAGATAACGAGGAAGAATTGAAAAATAAGGAAATAAAAAAAAAGAATGAAAATAAGATTCCCTTATTATTTTTACTTTTTTGTTTTTTAAATTAGTTGACCCTTATTATCAATGCAGAAAAGGTTGAGTAAGAGTCGAAATAAACAATAATAAAAAATCGATTTTCTATTCGTTCAGCTTATTCTTTTGTTTCCGCATATTTCTCCTCAAATTGTGCATTTTTTAATTTTTTTCTTATTTTCATAAGCGATCATGAAGTATACAAAACTCATGCAGGTAAGGAAACGCATGAGATCTTTGAAATAGCGCCCATCTGACCTAAAATTTATCATCTCGAACTTTTGAAAATTGCGAGAGCAAGTCTCCAAAAAATCAGTTTTTTGAGATAATTTGCATTTCTTTGGTAATTTTTGGGCCTGGTCTGATCTTTGTCTCTAAATTCTCAGGCAGGAAAAATTTTTAGTCGTCAAAAGTTAGTCTAGTCTTGAAAGCTGTATTTCTAGTATTATTTTTGCACTAAAGTCTTCCTCATCTAGTTTGACGTCAGGCTCACACAGAGTACATAATAATTTCTACATTGTTTTATTCTAGATCGAAAGATGATAAAATTTTGCGAAATTGAACGAAGTAAGTGATGATAAGAGGTCAGATTTAATTTTTTCATCATCTTATGATCATGATCCGTAGTTGCGATTCTCTAACAAGTGAAGGTTTAAAAACATCATTGCTTTGATAGTTTCTGCTAAAAACTTTAATTTCAAAATAATTTGAATTTCTTACGAGCTCAATCTGTCGTAATTTTATTGTCGACGGATAAATTTCAACTGGGAACTTTTCTCAAAGCATCGATTCCACTTTGTTGAACGAAATTTTTAGGTTTGATAGAGTTAGAGTAAACTTACGAGATAAAGAAAATTTTTGAGACTGATTTGATTAAATTTAATCTTCATGCTAAGCTTATTGAAATTTTGTTACCACTAAATCATCCAGCTAGTACAATCTTCAATTAAAATTTCCATCAATTTGTGAATTATCTTACAGAATTAAAAGTAGTTTTGTAGATATGAGCTTGGCAAACTCAAATCATTTTGTGGATAGACTTAGCATTTATGGGTTCGACGTCCCAGATAATCTTTCACGTACATTTCAGGACCTTGCGAAGCCATGTTGTGCTCCTACGGGGCGAAATGTTTCATGAATGCTACTTCGAGACACCCTTATTGCGCCTGCGATTATTCTTGCGAAAATTATATTGAGTTACCGATCTGCGGATCCGATAATGTACAGAGATTTGGCTTGATTGTCTTTTTTTATAAAATCAGCTTTCCCATAGGTTACTTACCCCAACGAGTGTTACTTGAAAGCTCAACAGTGCAAAAATCAACGAAAAATTCACATCGTATTCAAGGGAAGTTGTGAAGAAAGTAAGTTTTGAATTTTTCGCACCATTTTTTGTTTTGTTCTATTTTCTAATTTTATTGCTGGAGACTTATCTTCTCATTGTGACTCAACTGTCATGATTTCATCTAACGCCGAACTTATTCTTCGTACTTTCCTGAAACGTCAGGAGTGAGTTTGTCCTCAATTTCATACAAGTATTCGAGTAATGCTGGATTGAGGCTTTCTGTATCAAAAATCGTTCTTTTCAACTCCATTAAGCTTTGAAATCAACCGAAAATGTTTTTCCAACAAGTTATATTTCCTGGGGAACTCCATGCATTTGGCGAGTTCATTAGATGCATCGTTTGCTGAATATTCACTTATACAAATAAGTATTAAATACAATAGTGTTCATGATATGCATGTTCTTCGTAAGACACACCCAGCGTTATTTCTTTGATTTGTTTGTCATAATAATAAAAGAGATCTCGATCAGTAGCAGGACTATCACTATTCATTTTCTATGGGAATTCAATCAAACTGAAAATTTCTTAGTTCTCTAATGTCACCGTTAATAATAACCATGAGAAGTCTATAGTTAAACCAAAATATTTGAATAATGCTTGATTTTTAATCATTTTGGAATCTGTGAACATTTAATAAAAACAAACTATAGCATATATGTGAAAGTGACTGAAAATTTGGAGAACTATTTCGAAATACAGAATTTCAATAGGGGGCTACATTGTTATCGTTCATAAGAGAAAAGATTATCGTTATTTTACTGTTTTCAGTTTGGTTAATTTTTTCTTTCTTTTTTTCGGTTTCCATATTTTTCTATGACTTTTTTGTTTACTACCTTTCTTTTGTTATGTTCTTTCGTTGCCTTTTCCTCTCTACTTTTCCGCTCAATTTTCATTGGCGTAAATATTAATTAAGTACGCGTTGTCGTTTTCGGTCCACGAAACATTAAGTTTGTAAGACCACGGCTTACTTTTAGTGCGAATATGTAAGAATTAGAATAAAAGATGCTTTTTGTGAGAAACAAACATAATCACCTATAGTAATATACAAAGCGCATTAAGCGACAACCCGTCTGCTAGAATTTTCTTAGTCTAGAAGCATTTGGCAGAGTATACTCGAATATTCGCTTACTTCAGTTTATGAGAAAGTGTTCGATGTGATGAAAAATGCGTAATTTTGAGGCAAATTATTTTTGTTGCGTTTTTTGTCTGTTTATTACTTCGATTTATTGTTCGTGTTACGCTTTCGAAGGAGGTGAACTTTACCTCACATAAAATTTATTCACTTGTTTTAAAATACTTTTCATTATTTTGGCGAGTATTTGCAAAGTTTTGCCTAAAAATCCAGTGTTAAAATCGGTAGATCTCGAAATCACGAGACTGAAATTTTAATATGAAACGTTTACATACACCTGAGAATATTCAGCGTCAACGACAGGATTTTTTTTTACTTGGGAAAACTTCATGCGTGCAGTACATTAATAAATCTTTGATATAAATATATTCGAATTTCAGCTCTTTTTTGAGAAGTTTATGAACTGCCGAATCATTTTTCAGGATCCGTCAGAATATACTTTTAGCGATTCCAACTCTTCTCACGAATTTTTCTCACGCCAATGTCCTCACCTGAAAGTCCATAAGCGGATATAGATTACGTATTCAGAAATGCTACTTTTCAACCTGACACCTGGACACATATTATTCCAAAATATAGCGTATGCTAATAGACAGTTCTTGACTAGACAGTTCTTGACATATAGACAACACTCATAACGATGTTTGTAGTGTTATGAACAGTAGTATCTCTGACGGGTGCATGCATGCCCTTCGATGTTTGGAGCTACCTAATGATCCCAATAATGCATTGCTTGCGTTCCTTTTTGTGTAAAGTTTCAAAGAAATTTATTCACATCTCAGCGAATTTTTGTGGTTATATTTTGGAAAATGAACATAAGTCTTAAAATTTCACCCCCCCCCCCCAACTGATCATGACGACAGTAGATTCTGGCTACTGTACACGTGTGACTTCATGGCTATATCTTGAAATAGGATCTTGCTATATTATAGGTAAGTATTGGAACTCCACCAATAGACGAGTATTGATGAGATTAGTTAGACCTAGCATCTTTTTTCCATTCTGAAATATGGAACCCGATAATATAACTTTTTCACAACTCCCGTTGTTTCTTCAAAGACTTCAAAGACCCGTGCGAAGCACAAAATTGTCTGTACGGTTCCAACTGCGTCTTGTCACCAGACGGCAAATCGGGACGGTGCGTTTGTGCGGAAAGATGCTACAATTACGGCGATAGTAAAGGATCGAGGCCCGTTTGCGGCCAAGACGGTCGAGATTACGCGTCCTTGTGCGACATAAGAAAGTGAGATTGTTTCTGGAAACTTTTTGTTATGTTTAGGATTGAATAGGGTGTTTTAATTTAACAGACACTCTGAATTTCTAAGCCTTTTTTTCAAGGCGGTTTGATGAGCAAAAATTTCGTTTTGGTAGCCACTATAGTCCTGAATAGCAAATTCTACAATAAATTTGGTCTTATTTTCGGATATCCTCAAAATCCCAAGACATGTTGACAAAAATTACTTATGAAAGTTGTGTTATCAAAGTTTCGAAAATTGATCAGCATCGAAAATCACGATATCAAAAATGTTGAATATCCGGCTATTTTATGAGCTAGCGAACTCACGTCTTTGTTTCAGAGAATCGTGCAAACAGAACAAAAATTTGGCTGTGAAATATGTCGGCTTGTGTGGTAAGTTTAGTCTACAATGTAAAATTCAAAGGAAGAAATTTTTTGGTCATAATCTTTGACAGCAATTGCTGAACTCCAATGTTCAAACCTGGTTACATTACCAGTGAAAATGACATCAGTGTAATAGGAGCATGCGAGCGATTCTTCTCATTACGATTCGGAGATAAGAGACATTTCTCCCATACTCGGCTCTGGGAAGTGATAACGTAAGGTATCATCAGGGCCCAGCAGAACCCGGCCGTAATTAACTTTTTTGGCAGTCATCCAATAATGCCCTCTGATGGATTTACAATCAGTATCATAATCTATGGTCTATTTTTTATCAAATGCATGCAAATAGGAAAATGACAAAATTATCAATGTCATCAAAATTCTTCACACAAAAATTTTTCGATAGAATTTTTTTATTGAAAAATTTTTGTTAGTTGAGTGTGCTCAAAAAAAATTTCAGTACTATTTTACATACAGTTCGGCAGAATAGTACTTGCTTTCCATTGTTAAGATTTACCAACATTTCAAGAAAAAGAGACTATAGGATTAAGGCCTCCAACAGTTTTTTAATGTAACTTTTCTAATCCAAGATCCATGTTCGAACGTCGAATGCCCCGAAGGTACTATATGCAAATTGAACGATCAACGATCGCCCGTTTGTCGTTGTTCGGAACAATGCCATTTGGATTATGAACCGGTTTGCGGTTCGGACGGCAATTCGTACAGGAATTTGTGTCTGATGCGAGTTCAAGCTTGCAAATCCAGGGTCGACATTCGTGTTTTTGCCAACGGGCTTTGCGAAGATGGTAAAGAGAAAAATTTCAATTACAGGACGTTCTGTTACAGGGCGATTACAGTAAAATTTCAATTACAATACGATCTGGAGTGTTTGATAGGAATATGAATTGAACGATAAGGTTTCTGTAGATTACCAATAAAATGGCTGGAAATTTCTCAACTTCCTTCAAATATAATATTGCCCGATAGCTGGATAGTAGTTGAAAACAATGCATTCCATTGTTTTATTTTTGATCTAATCAGATGGATCATTGTACAAGTGTGCGCACTCACAAGCAAAAGTCCACATTGTCTCCCCTTTGTCATGTCTGATTATCGTTTAACCATTGAAACAGAAAATTTGAATTTCTCCTGGTAAAGGCTCTTCGTCTAATTGGCAAATGGTCTAAAAAAAGGAGTTAATTTCTCTGCATAAAATCGCTACTCTCTGACAATTCTCCCTATTTGAGAGGAAAATGCGATTTTTCTAATTCTGAGGATTGTTTGACCGTAAAATACGAATTTGTCTGGAAGCGACATGTCAAATTCTTAAGGGGGAAGAAAATTGGACATTTTCGGAATACTCATTTGCTCAATATGAGTTAAAACTTCATCAAAAGCAGTCTTTTACGTGAAGTTAGCTCACGAAACAGATCTGAAACAGGTTAAGTATTCAGAAATGAACAGCCGCAGCATCGTTATTCGCAGAATTGTCATCACACGAAATAGATCCCGCAGTTTGACGTGTGGCATAGCTAGAAATACACTGATTCGAGATATTAGATCAATCAACATAATACGCTTGATGTAATTCCGCAACCTTAAGTGGACTCAAACAGACTAGTCTCAGCGGATTAACGCAGATTATAAAACTTCTTATTGAAAAATTCGGAATAAAAACTGAAAATTGGGGTATGTCGACCCCTGTTGAGTTTAATCCCAAGTAAGATCCATAAAAAGTTAGATAATTGAAGTTCTGGCAGTTTAGATTCAGTCAGGAAATCACATTCTTCAGGTCATAGAGTTCAAACATTTCTTGATTTATCCATTCAATTCTCAGGTGAAAATCCATGCCGTCATTTAAAGTGTGACTACGGTGAACAATGCCACATCGACAATAAAAATCGAACTTCATGCCAGTGCATGTTCAATTGCGAACGAATCATGCGTCCAGTGTGCGGTAAAAACGGCGTGACTTACGATAACGAGTGTCATCTCAAATTGTCCGCGTGTCAAAGGAAAGAAAGAAACAAAGTGGAATATCACGGAGCATGTGGTAACATCATATATCAGTGGTTGATCCTGATGACGACGTCGAAATTTGATTCAAATCTAGAAAATACAAAACAATGCATACATTTTTTGCTTTCATTTTATTTCAGGTGGTGAAGGACCTTGCAGCAACTACGAATGTTCCGAAGGTTCTTATTGTATGGTCAAAAATGAAAACCCTACATGCCAGTGCCCGACGTGCTCTGAAGAATTCGATCCAGTTTGTGCTTCGAATGGCGTCACTTTCGGCAACGAATGCAAGCTTCGCAGGGAAGTCTGTCGGACAAAAAAGAAACTTTTCGTCAAATATCGCGGGCTCTGCGGTAAGTACATCCGGGAAAAAATACCTGATCAGTCCTGATACTCTGGACTGTCGGAAATGCTTTTTAAACTATGAATAGCTAAAAATCAATCTGAAAGTTCATAATCCACTAAATTTTCGAGTGTATCAGTTTTATGTGTCAAGATTATAATCTGGTTGAGCATTGATTCCGTGCTCTTTTTGTTCAGAAGGCTGCCAGACCAAGATGTGCGATTTTTATGGAACTTGTGTCAGCGATTTTAAAGGCGTCGGAACGTGTCAGTGTCTACAGGAAGAATGTAGCGAGGTAACGATTATTAGGTGCAAGAGAAAATTTATGTGCCAAGCGTATATTACAGTTCATAATTATAGCAACTCATCAGTTTAATAATCTAATTGATTCGAATATAATATCTGATAAGGGTAATATCGTACAACTCGAAAATATGGAAACATAAAAATTAAAAATTACCAATTATCAGCTGACGATGAACTTCAACTTGAAGTAGAATCTTCAGCTTACTTTTGATCCCAAACGGATACTCCAATGCTGGATTTCCAGCTAGTTTATTATAACATTACTACGTTTCGACATAGAATATTATTCCCATCGATCGCGAACCTATACCTAAACCTAAACGTAAGTCTAAGCCTAAACCTAAGAAATAGCGAAGCTCGTTAAGCATGTTATATAACATTTTAGCCTCACGAATATGTTTAGAAACAACAACTTAGAAGGCTTAAATTCATGCTCAGACGTAAATTTAGACCAAAGGGTCATTTACACTGCCTTGTCCGACGGAACGGAACGGAATGGAACGGAATTCGATCGACACAACGCTACCGAACGAAAGGGAAATTTTCGTTTCGTTCGATTTGGTTGGGGGTCATTTTCTAGAAAATTGCAGTCATCCTTTCTGATCGAAAGTGGATTTTCAGGCTGAACGTTTCAAGCTGTTGGCGATCCGTTCCGTCGAAAAAGGCAAGTATAAATGACCCTTAAGGCACACGTGTTTGGTTGGTGCTTATACGCATGTGCCTTTGGTGGACACGTTCGCTGGGTTTCATAAAAATGCTGCTCGATTTACTAGTTCAGTTAGCTAGATCTCATTTAATTTGACACGACAGACGCACGCAGCATCAAAAAGTAGGTCTAATTAATTGTGATGTTGTGAAAAACTTTATACTGTGGAAAGACGCTGAATTTATTAACGACAACAGGGAGGTCAAAATCATTGAAAAAGCGTCATGCTTATCTGCTTTTGATTTGGATAGAAATTTGTCTAAACTTGAGCGCTACTGGAGAAATTTTGACCATTTTAACTAGGTTATTGAACGAAATTTTCAGTTGTTTTGTCTGCCGTTCATGGATTAGAAAATTTTTTTTGTCTGTAACAGTAAGCTAACATACTTATAGTCTCAAGTGGTTTATATTGCAAAGGGTATTCCCACATTAAAGAAACAGTATTTTGTTTATTCATTTTTGATTCAGACAGAAGTGTTGCTAACACCTATAGTCTGTTTTTTTCAACATGCTTGTAAGCGAAAAAAGATTAAATGAAGTATATATTGCTTGTTCAATTACCGCGCGATTGCACCTTATACTGTATTACGGGAAAAAACGCGATAATTGAAGTTATTGACGGACGAAGGCTATTTGTTAGGAAAAAAGTTGGAAATAAGGAAAAGATTTTCACACATGGTTCTCATCTAATGAAAAAAATTCGGGAAGTAGGATTGTGATACAATAAGTGTACTTTGGAAAGGTGAAATCTGAAAATCCGGTGCATCGCGCTGCAACGCTAGTCATTTGCTTAGCTTTTTCTGTGCAGACCGAATATTGTTTTTTAGCCGTGAGAAATTTTTTTCGGACATTTCTCGCATCGAACGGAAATTATTTTTTAAAGAATTATCGAGTTAAGTCGAGAGTTTAGTCACGGTTTACAGCCGCCGGTTAATCGATTCCTAACATACAGTCAACAACGATATTATCTCGGCACGAAATTCTGCATGCGTACTTACTTTCAACATTTTTGCTTTACAAGCATTTGAAAAAAAACAGACTATATAGCCTGTCTTTCCGGAGATGCTTCTAAATAATGAAAGTGGAAAGCAAGTAGTATTTCAGATTTTCTAATAAACAATATATCGTGGAGGACTGGAAATTTGTGTGCATACTGAACTCATCTTTAACAATTTTTCAAGTACAGTAAGAGCTCTATGTGGACGATTTTGACGACAGCTCTGATTTGTGTCACTTTTCTGTTCCGAATCATGTTATAAAAAACGCGACTAGGTTATTGGAGAAAATCACCAGTCGGCTTGTTTGTCGCTGATGGACGAAAAATTTTTGCTCATTGACGAAAGAAATTAACATATTTTTTCTGAATTTAAGTTACCTTCAACGCATTGCTGTATCAGCCGTTTCAAAATAACTAAACTATAGTCTGTTTTTCATAAAATGCTTCTCAATAAAAAAGTGACACAAATCAGTACTGTCATCAAAGTCATTTACATAGAGCTCTTATTGTAAAATTTTTCACTCGAAAAATCGCTAAAGATTAGGTCAGTATGCTCACAAATTACCAGTCATGATATACTGTTCATTAGAAAAATGTGAAAATCCGAAATACTACTTGATTTCCACTTTCATTATTTAGAAGCATTTCAAGAAAAACAGACTATAGGTATTGGTTTCCCATGTTGAACTAACTTTCCCAAGATCGCTGCATTTTCAGAATAAGTAGAAATTAGTGATTAAATGATCTTTTGAAGCTGTTTCTCGAAATGATGTAACATTCATCTTATACAATCTGTTTTTTTCAAAGGCTTGTTAAGCGCAGAGCGAGTACCATTTCAAATCTTTGCTTAGCCATTTACTATCAAACCACAAATCTTAGCCATTTACTATCAAACAGCATGTCGCATAGGACTGGAAATTCGTGAGTCCACTCATCTAACACCTGCCATTTTTTCCTAATAAAAATCGTACCATTTTTACCCAATAAAAATCGTACTGAAAAAGCATTGTGTAAACGATTTTGAAAACCGTATTTATTTTTCGCCATTCTAAGTTCAAAAGCATTTTATTAAAAACGCCCTTCTTTATCGAAGACTATGCTGAAGTTAATAATAATTAATTAAAAGAAAGCCAGTCATCAGTTAACTGCACTAGTAAATCGTCGCGCACTTATACCCCGAGAAGTATTTAATCAGCTTGGTCAGTACGTGATCTCAAATTTGAGTAAAGAGAACTGATCATTAAGTTCAATCATCGTGATTTTTCGTATCATTTTCCGGTAGATAATTTTAGTTGATGTGTTTATGACAAACTACATAGATTATTTCTATCACTTGAGCTGATATTTTAGTAATCACAGTTTACTGTACAGGACGATGGATCGGTTTGTGGAACAGATGGCGTTTCGTACGATAGCGAATGCCATCTTCGGTCTGCATCTTGCAAGGGACATGTCTTCATCGCCTTGCACAGCAAGGGAAGATGCAGTAAGGAAAGCATGCATAATTTTTGTTGATGTTGAAAGTATTTTTAAATGGTGAAGTAGTGAATGTTCAGATGGAAAGTCAGTTCCTTAATTATATGGTCATTTGTAAAGTTGACTGTTGTACTTTGTTTCCATGAAATTTTTACTCTATAATTTTCTACTAAAGTTGGTAAGGTACTCGTTGAATGGACTTAAATATTTTCGATTCCAGAGTATGCTTCAAAAAACGTTAAAATTCTTTACGGAAAGCTTCTACAATAAGATTTTTCGTTCAAATTTTTTTTAGTTCAATTAAATAAATCTACCAATTTTCAGTCCTCTAGAACTTATGGTGTAGTCGAAAATCGTGAAAAATATGAAAGATTACCTGCTTTCCAATTTTTAAATTTATAAACATTTTAAGAAAAAAGATTATAATTACATTTATTTTGAGAAAAATAAATGAATTCTGTGCAAAACGTCGTAATCGCTTCTCTTGGATACTTTAGATGGAGAATGTTCTGACGAATTTCAATGACTCATTTTCGTGGAGTTCATTATAAAAACCAAAATGACATCTATAAGCAGAAGAAAATTGATTACTGTTTATATTTTCTATATAGAATAGAATTTCAACTGCTGGGCACAGAAATTGTTGTTACTGTATGCCGAAGTCTTGAAAAGACCCCTAGGCTTTGCTGCAGCTTTCACTACCGGCAATCTCGAGGTTGTGTTGTTGAATTAGCATGAGGATCTATTGTTGTTAAAAAGGGGGTGAACGTCAACGACAGTTAAATGTCAGAGGAATTGATGCGCTGGCAATGTAATCTCGACCATGGGTCAACAAAAATGCCGTTCTCGGAACCCGATAACTATGAAAAAGATTTTCCTATGAAATGTGCATGCAAGGTTATTCAACAGAATTTGATGAAAGGAAAAAGCGGAATACGTATCAGACTACAGCTTCTACATTCAAACTTTCCAAGCCTAAATTTTCGTTTATGGCTTTGATTATTCCCGCAGATTCTTGCGCCCGCATACAATGCGCATGGGGTGCCCGGTGCCAAAATGGTTCGTGCGTTTGCCCGACGGCTTGCCCGCATGTTTCGGCTGTCGAGGAACCAGTTTGCGGCAGCGAAGGAGTTTTGTACAAAAGCTTGTGCTTCATGCTCAAATCGGCGTGCGCCAAGGGTATGAAGTTGAAGTCCGTTGACAAAAGCCTATGCCCGGCCGAATTCATGTCTTCGTTGTCCATTTATCGGCCTGGTGAGAGTTGAAAAGCTTACACAAAATTGTCAACTCGAATAAAATGTTAGAAAAAAAATAATTTTTCAGCATCCTGCGAATGCAATCGTTTGGGTGCCCTATCGACTAAATGCGATTCATCCGGGCAATGCACCTGCAAACCCGGCGTGGGCGGCAAGAAGTGCGATTTTTGTTTGCAAGGATTCTGGGGCCTGCATTTGATCAAGGACAATACGCCGGGATGCATGCGTAAGTTCCAAATCCAAAAAAACATCTGCGAGGATCTTTTGCATATATATCTAATGATCCTCTATTTTTCTTGAAAGTCTACTAACTAATGAAATTGTAAATCAATTACTATTTCCTATTTTCTTCGTTTCTGCTAAAAACCATAATAAATCACATATAGTCTGTTTTTCTTGAAATGCTTCTAAATTATAAAAACGGAAAACAAGTACTATTTCATATTTTTACGATTTCTGGCTGAACCATAAGTCACAGAGGATTAAAAATTTAATGACTTAGTCAACCAACCTTTACAATTTTTTGAATGAATAATCTTGCAGTAAAAGCTTTCTATAAACAATTTCGACAACAGTAATGATTTTGGCCATTATTGAATTTAAAAGCATTTTATAAAAAACGAACTATAGAAATTTTTGAACATACCTAACAAAGCTTTATTAAAGTTTTTGAGTAAAAAACTCCACAGTAGAGGATAAACAATACTAATTTTAGTAGGTTTTCAATTTATAATCTGTTTTTCTTGAAATTCTTGTAAACATTAACAGTGGAAAGCAAGCACTATTTTGTATTATTACGATTTGTGTCTGAACTATATCATATTGAGTTACGACTAAAATCAAGCTTATGACTCGTGACGCAAGCGTGTTTTTCCGTCAGTCACTCTCTGCAAACTGTATTTGTAACCATTGCTCGGTTTCATCTTTTGCCTATGAATTTATGTGTATCAGTATCCAACCATTGAAGGAACGAATATTGAAAAATATTAGGTTCCAATAACTAGTAACACAGATGCGTCATGAACCTGGGCAGAAAGATTGTAAATCTCTCAAAACACTGGAATTCACTTCGCTTGATATACGACTAAAAACGATCGGTCGATGTTACAATTGATATAAAGTGATAATTTTCACCTTCCATAAGTCATTTTCCAATATAAGTGTGCATGTATACAAATCACCCTGATTTGTCCTCAGGTCTTGCTGAAGCTTCTTCACTTGATTCCCGTGGATTTCAGAGATCAATATACTGTAGTCCATTTTTTCAATGAGCCTGGAAACGCTGAAAGTGTGGATGAATAATAGTTCTGCAGTGTAAGTGAATATCTTTTTTCTAAGATTGACTTCTTCAACCTGAGGGAAGAAAATGCTGGCATGCGGTGCAGGCTTATTATCGAATTTCTTTGCATTCCGAAGCTCATTTGAATTGAATAGACTATCAATAATTGGAATCAAATGCTACTAGCTTCAAAGATCTTCAATAATTAATATATACAACCAGCCATTTCCATGCTTGTTTTCTTTATCTAGTATGGCATGGACTCGCCATTTCAGATACGTGGGTACATCAATTCATTTCCCGTGGATTTCTGAACTTCTAGTCGTATATACGAGCGGTTTCTACCATATTTTAATTTCCTTTCCATGATTTAATTATATCCTGCCGAAGTCGCACACTTGTACTTTCCCCTGCAGCAATTCACTTTCCATTTCTTGATTAACCTCTTGCAGATGACACAAATGTATTGCCGATTTTTACTATAGTATAATCCTACTTATTGAACGTTTCCAATTCATGATGTAGTCATAGACTACCACTTTCTACTCCAGTAATAATACATATTTCATGATTTGATCAATGTTTTACTAAAAAAAGGTTAATGTCAGTTTTTATTACAATAATCCTTGTTTTGTTGCCGGAATCATGAACCGTTAATTTCGGCTGCCGTAATTCCTTTTCCATAACTTCGTCAGTATCTTATTGAAGCCACATACAGTCAGTTTTTATCGGATGAATTACTTTTTTCATGAAATGGTTCGAGTCTTGCTACACTAAACTGTCACATTTCACTACGGCAATTAATTTTACGTAACTTGATCAAAATCTTGCGGGAAATTATGTTCCCACTCAGTTTCTACAATAGTATCTCTTCCATGAGTAAAGCCACCTGTACTGAAGTCGCTGACTGTGGGTTTCAACTATAGTGATTTACTTCCTATAATTTGATCAACGCCGTAAAATCTGCAATGTTACTGACAATACTACAGTAATATATTTTCTCTCAATTTACCCATTTCTTGTTGATAAAATCACAGACTGTCAGTTATCACTGCAGTGATTCATTTATGACGGGTCGATCCATTGCTTGCTGACGTCACCAAGTCTCAATATTCTGCTTTGTCTTCGCGCAGCCTGCGGATGTTCGGCCTTCGGTTCGTCGCGAGAAGACTGCGCCCAAACCACTGGCCGTTGCGTCTGCAAACCTGGCGTCGTCGGCCAACGTTGCGACCGTTGCTCGTCCAAAGACGAGATTTTGACGCCCGGTGGTTGCCGCAGTCCCGAACAATTCGCCAGCTATTACTCACGCGGCTGCGACGGCAAGGATGAGTCCACCGCAGCTGTCAATGCCACCGACTTCCGGTGCCTATTCGGCGCCCGTTGCCAAGAACTATCGTTATCGGGAGATGGAGTGTCGCGGAGACTGGTGCGATGTACTTGCCCCAACGATTGCTCCTACTTGAACGGCACTGCTTTCAAGGATGAACTGGCACACATGGAGGTAATATTCATTGCCTATTTGCGATATTCTGCAGCAATAAAAATGCGACAAAATTACTATTGTTTGATCAAACATGTAACGGGGTCCCGATGTTTGGGTGGGGGGTCGGACGACCTTTTTGGGGATGGGAGTCATAATTCCTCAAAATTTTAGGGGAGAGGTCTCAAGGAAAAAAATCGATTCTGTTCACCAGAAAGGTACGAAAAACTGTTCGAAAAAAATAGTAAATTTCGTATAAAAAACCGTAAAAAATGTATCCATGGCGCGAAGATCGGAGAAAATTGACATTTTTGACAATTTTTTGTTCACAAATTGACATTTTTCAGTATTTTTCCGACCATAATTATGACGTCCCTATCACTACCATACGACTAGCCATAGGATTGGAAAATCCTGGGTGGTCGCCCTATGACTAGCCATATGGCCGACGATTTCTGGAGGGGGTTCCTATAGCACTCACCCCCAATTACATGTATGTGTTCGATAGATCTTGATGACTGTATCCATAAATTTTAATTTTATTAATGTGGCGTCGTTCTTCAGAGAATTATAAGAATTCAAACTGTAGTGTTTATGCTGTAACATATTTATGTTAATGACTTTTGGAATTCAACAATATTAGAACGCAGATGGCAGGCAAACCTTCATAGTATTTTCTTTCCTCAAGTTGTTGTCCATGGTCAGTCTGAGAAAAAGAGATACCGCTTACGCTGCAAGTTTATAATTTGCATGAGTATCTTTTTGCCTTCAGGGATGCTTATTTGAAAAAATTGACCACAGTAGCCCAACTGCAGAAATAAATATTTCTCAAGTATCATGCTGTCAGTTGCAAAGTTGGAACTGACAAATAGTTTGAATTTTAAAAGGTTTCGTCATTATGGCATTGTTAAATTTTGATGAATTTTGAAATAAGATACCATAAGTAGAAAATTATTATAATGATACAAAATAAAAACGATGAATTAAAAACGGAGGAAAATACAAAAAATGGAAGAAATTCAAAACACAGTTGTAAATAAAAAACTCGGTAAGCAAGTACTGTCTCATTCAACTGTTTTATTCCGTGATACACTGCACATCACATGGAACTAAAAAGTTGTAGTGCACGCTAATAAACCTGATAAATCTGAGAAAAATTTTGAACAGCAAAAGCTTTATTCAATTAATTTTGAAGTCAGCAGTTACTTGTGTCATTTTTCGGTTTCCACACATCTTATAATAAATGAACTACAGAATAATTATCCAGACTATTAATCTTCTTGTGTGATGTAGATCATTATTTGAAACGAAACTTTTGAGATGATTGCTTTTGAAAGCGTCAGGTTATCGGACTAGTATTGATTAAATATTCTGTTCCTGATAGTAAACGAGAACATCAGATTTTTCATGATGGTGGCTTCCGATCGATTTCAGATTAATAAACTGTCTTGAATTCCATAAGCCAAATACAGTTGTTCCATAGTGTTGTGGTTTGTTCACAATTGATGTTTCCCCATGTAGGTTTGTGGTTCGGATGGACGGACCTACGAGACTGCCTGCCATTTGAACAACATGGCCTGTGAGGGTCAACGGGATATCGTAGTTCGGAGTTTTGGAAGGTGTTCAGGTGGGTGTACAGTTTTTTGCTCATTTTTCACAGACATTCTTAAATTTTGGCTATTTCTAGACCCAATGCACCAAAGATATTCGACAAGAAGGGTTCAGAAAGTCGCTCGACACGTCAGAGAACTGAATTCCATTAATGAAAGTGAGGATTGCTGAACACTGTCTTTAATACCTACGAATAACCGTTGTGCTTTATTACAGAACTTGATATCAAACTGAAAACTCCTAAATCATGGGTTGCATTGAAATCTAAGGAGACAATTTCGATAAACAAATCCAACGATCGAGCAGATTTTAATTTTCAGATGGTATTTTTACCTGAGTCTACTAACGGTTCGATGCTATTTTATGAAATTGGGAAAATTCGTGTGCATGTATCAATGATGTCGAATTTCGTCTGGTTCAGGTGAGAGTAAAATTTCCCCCAGAAACTTACTGTCGTCGTTTTCCTGGAAAATAAATTCAGACAAGATTTCATATCTTAGCCAGACATTAAAATAACCTAATTTGAATGCCTTTGATCTATAGATGAGTTGACTTATAACTGTAATGGTCATGCACAAAATTTAGAATGTGATGAGCAGTTTCGTCTTTCGACATCCCTACTATTAGAGATGAAACGGGTACCCGGATCCGGATTCGCATTACCCGGAACTTTTCAGGATCTGAATCCGGATCCGGAAGAAGCATTTTCAATTATCCGGATCCCCGGAAGAACCGATTTCAACTACCCGGATCCGAATTGGGATAATTCCAAATGCAGTTTAGACATAACTGACAATAATTAAGTGGAAGTGTACTACCTGACTAAAAGTTTATTTTGGCTCTAAGGTAACGTTACAAGGTAAGGTGACAAACATCTATTTGATTGATTTAATAATAACAGTATTTAAAATTGATTTTTTGTAAATTGTATTTCAAAAACAAAAGTTTTTCAACAGTTTCAACCAATGTTTTTTTTGTGCACTGAGCACGGTTTTTGAAGCTTGTGCACAAATTTTTTAGGACGTTTTGTGCACAGTGCAGAAGTCAATTTTCATAACATACGGGTTTTCAGTGCGATTCGTAGGCTGTTGTTTTAGCCGATTCTTTCACAACTTGAAATGTTTCACGTTATTGTTAAGTCTATGATTTTTGATATTTTAATCTATGATCTTCGTTTTGGTATTTGACCAAAATCAAAATTTGAAGTATCTAAATTAGTTTGATTTTTGAGTTGCACTTGCATGCTTTCAATATGATTTTTACATTTTGTTCTTGTATGCGAAATTATTTAATTGACTACAAATTAGATCGCTTATTCAGGAAATAACTGCTGACAGAATTCATTTTTCAGCATTGTAATATCAGAATCCATAGAAATTTTTGGCGCTTTGCGCTGGAACTTTTTTATCATTCTAGCTGTTTCGCCTGAATTTATTAAACATACTTTGCTTCAAGCTGATTTTCTCGCTGGTTAGCTGATTGAAAGCATCAATTCATTACTCAAGTCAGAACATCATTCTAGACTTAAAAATTAAACCTTTGCCATGCAATAAATTTGGAAGACATTCATTTACCAGCGTCCTAGAGTAAAAAACTCCAAAACATTTTCCGCCGCTCCACGCCGGAATGAAGGATAAATTAAATGCAGCTAATAGTTTTTTACTTTGACCGATCACAGAGATGAGGCCAGTAGAATTTCTAGGCGGTTTAGGATTTTTTGCCTCAGTTTTTGGTCCCAATGAAATCAGTTATGTTAAAGCTGCAGACGTTAGAACGGTTTCCAGTCTCACAGCTTCTCACTCAGATATCAGCCACTGTGATTCAGCATCACATGAATTCATGTCATGAAAGTGCAGATTTTTTCTCAAAGTGTAGATTAAACTTGAGGGAGAATGAAATTTTTGTTCAGTATTAACAACTTTGCACTACATAAGTTAAATTGATTCACCATTGAAGATTTCATTATGCAGATTGCTACAGTAATTTACATTCCTGAAGTTGTGTAGCTTTGCACAGCAGATATTATGCATCTGATAAACACTTCAACAGAATCATTTAGAGACGCATGAATTAAAATGCCTGCATAATCACAGCAGCTGTATAATAGATAATTACCACCCGGATCCGGGAGCAGATGGAGGCAAGTTGATTACCCAAATCTGAATCCGGAAGATTGAAAATCATGGATCCGTTTCTTCTCTACCTACTGTCCAATCTTGAACAAAAACTATTGAAAATTGGAACATGGGCACAAAACCCATAAAAATAGTATAAAAGTCATGATTCCAAATTATCGTGTTGTGCTACAGTTTAATTTGCGTCTGTAACGCACAGATGAGGAAATTGGTCGGTTCTCACTCTAATACTACGCACGATACTTCTACTTGGTGAAAGTACAGTTCAATTTAAATGGTCCACGAGGCCCCCCGGGCAACAGTACTACAAATAACTATGACAATAATATGATAATCAATTGAGAATAACGTCCTCGACGGCTTTACAATTGGTTTCGACGATCAGGAACGTTTTTCGATTCCACACGATACATGAATCAAGTTTTTCACACGAATTCGAGAATCAAAAAAAAAACTATTTTCACTAGGCTTCCTTCTTTTATACTGCTTCCTTTAGAGCACACCCTTAGTCCGTGGGGGATCCACTTCCGTAATTCTTCTTCCAACCAATCGTCGCTCTTTGATTTACGCGCTTCCGTATACTGTATGCTTGATAAACCACGCCTTTATGCTTTTTGATTATAGTATGCTTAACCACGCCTTTAAGTTTCATGCTTAGTTTCTCTGCCTGTGTGCTTCGGGTTTATTGTAAGCTTAGCCACGCCTACGTACTTCCTTCTTACTAACTACGTGTGTATATGCTTCCGTAATGTAATGGTGGCTACTGTTCCGCTTGAGACTGGTGTCTGGTTTGGGGTTTCTACATTTTATTGCAGGACAGGTGTTTTTACGATTTTGGGGGAATACTGTATCTATGGGAAAGGTGTGTTTCAAGTGCCTCGAGTGGGTTATGGGGGCCAGGTGCCGATGTGCGAATTAATTATTTAATGATTTCTAAAATGGTCAATAGCGGTTTTTGGGTGCAAGAACGTCCAAAACAGAACACTTCAAAAGAATATACAGGAGTGGCAATACCGGGGAACCCAGACATTGTTGAGAAAATATATCACGAATAAAATTATATACAGTAATCCGATATACATGTTGTACACTATGAGTTTACACTAATGTATTATCACTTATCTTACACGTCTTACAATAGTGAACAGTGCGGAATCGGTGGGTTTGAAATCATAAGTATATTTATGCTATGAGTAGTCATATTGTGAACATTCACAGTAATTTTATCAGACCGCATTCTTCATTTATATTCTTTGAGATTCCTTTTATCAATCTCATGTTGTGTGCAGTTTTCTGGATTCCAAGGGAAGGTTTGTCGAACTCTTTCATTCTCATAAATCGCACTTACTGTATAAGTAAACAAATTCGTAACTATTTCAACTATCACTCTTCGGCTATCTGTTTAACTATTCCAGTCTGCTGCAATGTTATGTTATCTCGTGACTATAAGAGCAGAAGTTTGCAAGCATCGTTTATTGCAGCTTTTCCTCAAACCATGGAAGAATAAATTTAAAAACGGCGAACAGTGTTTCCCTATTCAACCGGAATACTCTGAAGTTTATTGTCCAACACAAGATGTGCGTTCTCATTCTGAATGATTCCACTATTCGACGATTTTTGAAAAATAATAATCGAAATAAAATCATAAAGAGGGATAAGAATGCGTCGTTGGTGCTCGGGGATATTGCAGAATTCAGGAAAAGGTAATCAATATTTCCTAAGAAAATTCTGTAATTTCACGAAACGAAAACTTTACAGGAAAAAATTTGCGGATCGTTCGGCAAGTTTTATCGGTTGTGTAGAGTATTTGTCGATCTATAATCATAATTATGTATCTAATGATATTTACGAATCGAAGTCTGTCGGTAAGAACTTTCGTTACTTGACAAAAAATTGGAAATTTCAGAGAATCATGAAAAACATCTTTGCCTTGTTCTCGGTAAACTGTCGAAAATCGTTTAATTTCGAATGAACACTTTTATTATGTACACATTTCAAATTTAGGCTTTTGTCAAGACCAGTCGATGAATGCCGTATCCGTCGATTCGGATGTGCATTACTTAAAGTTGAATAAAAGGTGAGCGATTATTAGTCACTTGATAAGGTCAGGATAATCAGGGTAATAGGAGACCGCCTAATTAAATCGACTGGAGCAGCAGAAAGTCTGCTGTGCAACTAGTGATTTTTTTCTTATTGTTCTAGTGTAATTTTTGACAGATTTTAGAAAAAAATGTGTCCGAAGAGCCTAATTCGAAATAAAATAAAAGCAGCTATCTGTCCTCTGATTATCGAACAGACTGATTCCCGTCAATGAACGAGCATTCACTGATTCCATTCAACTTTCAATAACAATGTATTTATACAGCAATATCTGTATTCGTGCACAATAGTTTCGATTACATAAAAAACAATACATAATCAAAATTTTGACTGTCTGGTGACATGCGCTCAACATTCTTATGAGGATGAGCTATCATATATCATATCGCCGTATTACGTCTTATTATACCACTACATATCTCACCCTCGATTAGAACATTTTTCAGTTATAGCAAGAATACCGAGCCGGTTATTTTTTCTTTCGCCATAAAAACAAAGGTCGATCGTGCCATAATTTTTTACGAAAAATCGTCAGCTTTAATACCATTCATTTTGGCTTTGGAGGATTCAAAAATCGCATTTATTTTTACCGATTCCAACGGAACGACTCGTATTTCAAAAAGTGATATTTCTATCAGTGACGGAAAATGGCACACTGTCTTGATGGAACGGTGGGCAAACGGGAAGATTTTTCTGTGACTCTAATATTCATGTAGTTATATTTCAGAATTGCCGGTTTATGCACTATCATAATTGATAACGACAAATCGAAAATTTACACATCAAATTTTAAAGGGGTTTTATCCGTTACGGATTATTTTATATATTTTGGTAATAACATTTTCATAACATAAATAAATAATTATAAAAGGAATGATATAAATATATTTAATAGGGTGGACATTTTTCTACCATTTTTTGTTTTGCAGGTAAAACGTCAACAGTCGCATTCAAAAAATTCGGCGTTCTGCAAAATTCTAGTTTCGTTGGTTGTCTCAGAGATATCAGATTCAAAGGATCTCTTGTAAATTTGCACAGCGTATCCTCAAATCTTACTGCGTGTCGTCAGTGATATCTAAGCTTATATTATATCGTCCGTGAAGTTGTCTTTCTTCCGAGGCATTTTTGTATCATAAAAGCTTCATCATCATAGATACTAAGTTCATAGAACGGATTCTGTTTGGCAAATAAATCTGACTCTTTTGACCAAACTACAATCCATAAAAACAGATCTTCGATTAACGGTTAAACTAGCCGGAAATCCATAAACTGATCCAGTTGGCTTAACATGGCACCACTGGCTCTTGCGGCATTAAATACATTTTGGACAGATTCATCAGAAACCGTCGAAATAATATAGATACGAAAAAATAAAATCATTGTTTACCAGGATTCAATCTCAATTTATTTAAATATATTCCTGAAACATAAGCTTTCAGATTGTGGGTCAAAGCTTCGGATAACCAAATAAATAAAAGATAACTGCTCGGGAATCATAAATGTAATTGCGAGGTTAAAGACAGCTATAGGGACCCCATTCCATTGGATCGAAAATTTTATATTATGTGGTGAGAGAAAATGGTCATTTTTGAACAAAAGGGGTCGAAAGGTCGATATTTTCGGCGCTTCATAGATGTAAACTTGTACGGTTTTTTGACAGCAACTGCTTGCCTTTGAATGAATTTATGGCTTCAGCAAAAAATGCGAAATTTTATATTTTAATGGCCGCTTTCTTAAAATTTTGGCAATTGATGACCATCGCAGTCTGCTTGTCATAAACAACAATATTACACTGTCGATTGAACTTTCAATCTTGATAATTTACAATAAGGTCAGCATAGTAATAATCATACCTGGACAAACTCTATAGGTTCATCCGGTACCAGCCAGTCCAAAAAGTTGGTTGGTTCCCGAATCGTTTTGATGGTTGCCATGCCAAACGAGGGTAGGGAACCAGATGCATAGTAAATTTATCTTGTAGAAAATGGACAGAATGCAATTTCTCGAGTTTATTCAAGCGTGTACACACATTTTAGGACATATCAGTGTACTCAAGGGAAAAACTGGAAAGTCAAACGAAAAAATTACGCCTGGGAAATCTGGAAAAGTCTGAGAACTTGAAAAAGTGCATTTTTGTGCGTTCTAAAAGATCAAAATTTCCTGTTGCCTCGTACCGATTTTTATTCATCGGATTCAGCCCGAGCGCGACACTCCGAAACTCAAATACTATTATCCAATTAACATTTTACAAGTTTATTAGAAAATGCCCCGATAGGGCAGAAAAAAGAAGTTGCTTGGATAGTTGCCAAGCTAGAAAAAGGATCGAACTAGATTTTTGAGAAGTTGGGTTGGAGTTGGAAAAAATTCACTTTCGTTATATTGGATTTTCATTCTTTCTCAAAAAAAAATTTTCCATGTCTGTGAAAAGTATATTCTGCAGCTGAGTGCATTTTGTCCTTCCCCTGGCATTAACTACAGCAAAATTTTTCTATATTAAAATTATATGCACATGATTTCAAATGTAAAGAAATGGTAAACCAATAGCTTTCTAACTCCCGACCAATTCAAAACTCCTGCCTCTCACACTAGCTGAAAAATAGTGAGGCAGGCATATTATAGTCATTTTCAGAACTATAAAGAAACCTGAGGTTGGCTGCACTAACCCAACATGAGGATAATCTCAACATCGGGATTAAATTGCTGATCCAGAGTTTGAGGTAATCGCAATGTCCAAAGTATTCTCTTCCAGTGCACAAACAGTACTCACTTCAGGATTAACTACTACTGAAGTGTAAGTTTGAGTTTGAGCATTGCAGACATTTTTATATTTATTTGCTCTAAAGATAAGAAAATTATGGGAAAATGTTAGTCGCTTTTTTGTTCGAGATTATGTTGAGCTCGAGCTCAGACCCCTTTAGTGCAACTGGGCCTTGGTTACAGTCATTGGGCGCCGATCTGCAAATGAGTGAACAAGGTAAAGCATACAAAAATGCTCCTGGTTCAGCCGTGCCTATTAGGGGTGTGCGCCAAATACCGTATCCGGTTCTCCCGGACCCTACTCGCACTCCCACTGCAACTGTACGACTTTTTTGAAAGCAGGACCAGAGCGACAGAGATGGGAGAAATTGCTTCTCGTCTGCAATCCCACAAAAAGCGCTCTTTTTGCTAATTTCTGTTTAAATCCAAAAACTGTGAATGATGCTATTTTGTTGAATAGTTAAATAGAAGAGAATAAATTTGTTTTTAGCTAGTAATCAGTAGAACTTATAAAGTGAATCCTATGCGATATGTCATGTAAAATAAGTGAATTAAACATATCTTGCACAATCGATTTAGTTTTAAGAAGACTTTATGATATAGCTTTTTTTCTAAAAAAGCCGACTGGAATTTCACGTGCCAATTTTCCGCAGTTGATTCCTGTTTTATTGACACTAAATTTACCAAAACAGTTTAACGCAGTTAGAAGCACACATGTGTGAGGGAGGTCATGGGGGTACAAACTAATCCAAAGGTTTTGAAACTGGAAAATTTGTTATGAAAAAAAAATTTATGGTCAACTTTTTTTGAATTTTTTTGTCTCAAAAAACGCCAAAAAATAAAGGTCCAACCCTGTACTCTCCTCGAAATTCCGGAGATCTACATGTTTGGTTGGAAAGTGTGTTCATGCACTCAGCTGCAGAATATACTTTTTCAGACATGGAAATTTTTTTTTGAGAAAGAATGAAAATCCAATATAACGAAAGTGAATTTTTTCCAATTCCAACCCAGGTTCTCAAAAATCTAGATCGATCCTTTTTCTAGCTTGGCAACTATCCAAACAAGTATATTCTTCTTTTTTCTGCCCTATCGGGGCATTTTCTAATAAACTTGTTCACTTCTTTTTAGTGGGCTTCAACCACACGAGAAAACCTTCATAGAACCGCATCGAAGTTTTAAATTTGGTCATCTTCACATCAAAGAAACAATAAAAAATCTTAAAGCTACGAATTCTCACTTTCAGTGAAAGTAAAAGATGTTTAAACCGCATAGAACTTAAAACACGTTGTAAACAGAGTGTAAAGTGAAGATTTCCATTGAATTCCCCATAAACCTCAACCCAATAAAACCAGGGAAGTACCTTTGTTTTGAATACACACAGAACATTTTTTTGTGTGTAGTGATTGAATTCCCCATGGCCAGAAACCCCTCCCATCAAAAATCGCAGAAATACATTTGAAATACACTCAATATATTTTTGTGTGTAAAGTGATAGCATTCATTAAATTTCCCGTCGTCAAAAACCCCTTCCACAAAAAAATCACGAAAATAAGCTTGAGTACGCCCAAGAGAATTTTTTCGTGTAAAGTGGCACATCCATTGATTTCCTGTAGCTGAAAACCCCTTCTATAAAAAAATACGAAAATACGCATGTTTACACTGTGAATAAGTTTTGTGTAAAGTGATCGCATTCATCAAATTCTTCGTATCCAAAAACCAATCCGCGAAAAAATTACGAAGACACACTTGTTTACACCAGGGATAATTTTTTAAGTAATGTGATCGCATTCATCAAATTTCCCATGGTCGAAAACCCCTTCCATCGAAAAATCACGAAAATACGCTCGTTTGCACCCGATAATTTTTTTGTGTAAAGAAATCGCATTCACCAAATTCCCGTGGTCGAAAACCCCTTCCACTAAAACGCTTGTTTACACTCGAGATAATTTCTTGTGTACAGTAATCGAATTAATCAAATTCCCGTGGTCGATAACTCCTTCGACTAAAAAGTCACGAAAATATGTTTGTTAACAACCGGGATAATCTTTTTGTGTAAAGTGATCGTATTCATCAAATTCCCCGTGGTCGAAAACCCCTTCCAATCAAAAAAATACAAAAATACGCTTGTTTATAACCGGGACAATCTTTTTCTGTAAGGTAACCGCATCTATTGAATTCCCCGCGGTCGAAAACTCCTTCCACTAAAAAGTCACGAAAATACGCTTGTTTACAACCGAGATAATCATTTTGTGTAGAGTGATCGTACTCGTCAAATTCCCCATGGTCGAAAACCCCTTTCACAAAAAAAATCACGAAAGTACGCTTGTTTACAACCGAGATGATTTTTCGTGTAAAGTAACCGTGTTCATCGAATTCCCAATGGTCGAAAACCGTTACTGCCTAAAAACCCCAATAAGGCTACCGGTTCAGTTGAAACTGCAAAAGATTAGTATAGTGCATTATGTTGCAAAAAATTATTTTTTTGAAGCCGTAAGTATTATATAACAAAATTGCCGAATTTCGCGTTTCCCGGGACTTTGGACCACCATAAAACTGAATTGGGGTCATATTTTAAAAAAATAAAAATTCCCATTTGAGATTGCGCCCCCAAGATTCTCAGGCCGAAGTATGAAGCTTGGACATGCCACCCCCATTGCTGGGCATGGTGGAACTGGGGGCCTCAAAAAATGGGTTTTTTGCATGTTTTTGGGGCCCCACGGAGCACCACTTGCAGATAGAGGCGAAATGACAAAAGGCACCCCATAGTTTGCCCCTATGCCCGATATTATGCAAAAAAAACCGAAGGTTCTTACTCTTACCGTTTTGGCTGTAGAGGGGGTGACATGAAATTTAGGGGCCAAGTATATTATAGGTTGACGCTGTCGCGCCACCTACGATTCGATTTTTCTTGTTCTCATTCGGTGAGTGTTATAAATCATGATAGTTATAGACAGATTAACGGGAAAAATCACTGCTATTAAGACTTTGCTGTATGCTTTGTAGATACATACTTGTAACCATTTTACGGTTTAGTTAAAATAAATCTGAGAAAACTGGAAAAATTCTGGGAAAATGATCCGAAAAAGCCTCAGAATTTCACGTTGAAAATTTCTGTCCGAGACAAACATTATTGGCTCGGCACAAACATCTTTATGTATTTATTCAACGTTCAGAGAGATTTTGTCGGCATTACCTGGTCGGAAAATGCTTCTCCAGGCTCTAAAATCAGAAAACACCGAGAAATTCTTTCGGCGCGGTTTCTACTTAATTTCTCAGAATGCTCCATCCAATATTTTCCCTTTTCCTTTTAGAGCAAAGGCCGTCGGAAAATTTGAATTGTGGTGCACATTAAAAAACCAAATTCTCAATTTTTCCACCTTTTTGTAACTATACTTTTGAACATGAGGCCGAGTCTGAATTTGAAAGCATCATGGGAGTAATTTTCAAAAATTGCAAGTTTGAATGGAAGTTTTTCAAATTATGAAAGTATGAGTATATTTTTCATTTTTAAAATGAGACATGTTTTCGAACAGAAAATTTGAACCTTATGTTTCTTGAATAAGTTATCAGGAAATTTATTTCCCAACATGAAGCTGCATTCTTCAATACAGTGTACTTTTCTGCTATATGATCAGATCATGACATAGGTGATATCTGGAACAAGGCTTTTTCCACACACTTTTTTCATTTTTTCTCAGTTATTCATGATTGTTTCTATGAATCTACTATGTCTCTGCTAGAATGAGTAAAACTCGTCACTTCATAGTGAGAATATAATTTTCACGATTAATATGAATTTGTTAATTTTTCTCACATTTCTCAATTGTACATTTATTTAATACCATAATTCTTTTAGGGAAAATTTGAACTCAGAGTAGTACAAATTATCTCCACCAGGCCTGTAGGCAGGGGGATGGGGGGCATGCCCCCCGAAATGTTTCAATTGTTAAAAAATCAGAGAAAAAAGTATTAGAAAAAGCTGAGAAACGATGACCTTTGAATTTTTTCTTCAAGAAAAAGTCAAGTTAAAAACGCCAATTTTACGGTAAATTAAGTGGAAAAAATGTGTGTCCCCCGAAAAAAATTCCTGGCTACAGGCTTGATCTCTACAGTACATTTTCCAACATTTCAGTAGCTCCTGTGTTTAAAAATTCTCCGGTGCTAGGCAACGGAAAAGTTAAACGTGCATGGGTTTCGCGAATTGAAGTTCTTCATCTCATTTGTCAATCAGTAATCTTCTGTATGTTCAGATTTTGTAGAAAATTGAGATTAATTATTAATCTTCATGAATTCTTTGTTCCACTTGAAGTTTTCTGAACTTCGTGAATACAAATTTTGTCGCTGAGAAACGATGAATACGCGGTTTCGGACTGAAAATGTAAAGCTTTTATTTTAGGCATAAGAGTTGAAAAGACTCATTTTTCCAGCATTCTAGAACATCAAACTCTATAAATTGAGTCAATTGAAAAATCACTTGAAATCTATTAATCTTCAGCTCTCTAGAAAACCA
Source organism: Romanomermis culicivorax (assembly GCA_963922205.1). Taxonomy (NCBI): domain Eukaryota; kingdom Metazoa; phylum Nematoda; class Enoplea; order Mermithida; family Mermithidae; genus Romanomermis; species Romanomermis culicivorax. The sequence continues at coordinate 98,853 of CAWUHX010000290.1, forward strand.
GATAATTTTCCAGCTTTTCCTGGCAATCTACAATTTCGCTCATTTTAAACATTTTTAAAATAATTTCAACTTCGAATGGCAAAAAAATTCGTGTGCGAAAAAACCTTATCTGGAAGAAGGTTTGTGCAAAAATAAACTCCAAACCATGATTTTTATAGACTACAGAGAATGTTTGGCTGATACATGTACAAAAGTACTTGTACAAATAAAACACCGGAGTTGCACCTATTTTTTAAATTATAAACAAGATAATAATTAGTAGCTCCAGATCAAGCCTCGTGCACGCTGACGAATTCATGAGGATCAAAATCAATGGTTCACCAATCGAAAATTTCAAGACAAATATAATACTGCTAAATGGCTCAGTTTGCGAAGTGATGATCCAACCATGCGAACAAAAACCAAATCATCAGATAAAAATATATATACTCGTCTGCTTAAGCACATACCTGTAATTAGGGGGCACCAACTTGGTTGAACCCTATACCCAAATATTGGGACCCCCCTAACTCGGAAAAATTTGAAAAAATTAGCTTGTTTGGCCTTTTTTGGAAAAATTTTCGGAATTTTCGGTTGTTTCGTGGACCTCCCAAAATTATGGGTACCCCACCCAACAATTTGGGGTTTACACCGCCATAACTTATCGAATCTCTTACAGGTATGCTTAAACAATTATACAATCACTAAGTCATGTATAAATGCTTCAATGAATTTCATTGATGGTTGATGATCATGATGGTTAATTACTTAATTTATTGGTTTCGTTTCCCTGATGTTTGATTGATTCCCTTTTTGGCTGATGGCTTGATTCTTAGGTTGATCAGTTGGTTAGTTGAGATTGGTTTCCTTATCAGCTTGTTCATTGACATTGTGATTCGGTTGGTTATTTCCCAACTAGCTGTTAAGTTGGCTGATTCAACTAAACAGTCAGTTAAGAAATTACCTGCAAATGTAATAATTGCTATTATTACATTAATTCATCTAGTGAATCGACCCACCAATAAGGAAATCAAAGTAAGTTGATTCTCTGGTTGGTTGGCTGATCCCCTGATTGATTGGTCGGTTGTTTCCCGGATTCGTTGCTTCGTTGATCCTCGATTTGGTTGGTTGGTTCCCGAATTGGTTGGTTGATTCCTTGGTTGTTTCCTTGATTGATTGGTTGGTTGCTTCATTGATTCTCTGGTTGATTGGTTGGCTCGTTGATTCCATGGTTGGTTGTTTCCCTGATTGATTGATTGGTTCATTGATTCCCTGGTTTGTTGATTGATTTACTGATTAGTTGATTCACTGCGACTGATTGGTTCACTGATTCCCTGATGCGACTGATTGGTTCACTGATTCCCTGACTGATTGGTTGGTTAAATGATTCTCTGGTTTATTGGCCGATTCCCTGACTACTTGGTTAACCTTTCAATTGTAAGGGTTTTCAATGTGTGGGTCAATGGTAAATACAGGTTACTGTAGCTGAATAACCTGCAGATCGGACTAATTACTGAAAACGTTCTTGAGTTATTCTATTTTCTTCAGAAACGTCAACGAAACGTCAAAGGATGGACGGCAACGGCAATGATTAGGAAAAACGCCAAGGTAATTTTAAAAGGAAAATCTTAGTCTCGCAACGAAATTATATTTCTTTCCAGCTTCCAATGGTCCCAAATCCGGACGGAACAAACCATGTTTTATCCAGCGACCCTACGACGTTATTAAGGAGCAGAGAAGAAAGCAGGTAAGCTAAATTTATTAGTGAGATTGAGAAGTAAAGTGAAGTGAAGTGATTTTTACATACAAAACAAGCATTTATATATAAAGAAAAGGACATAAAAAAAAGACATAAAAACTAGGTTATAATGTCATAGTTTCATATATCTTTAGATTATAATCTTGGTAGGCGTAGTCATATAATTTTAAATAAGTTCCATGACGTAAGGCAAAGAATCTTGGCACAGTGTCTACAGTAGGATCGGATAACCTAGGTTTGCTTGGTGTGTGTGTGACTGTGAGAGCATCGCCGTTTACTGTAGTTTGCTCAACGGCTAATATTATTGATTGATTTGTAGCGCTCCCACATCTTTCGGTGCTGGCGAAAAGGCTGTCCCCAGCCTACGTTTTGCAAGAGCTGGACGGCGAATCGACGGCAAAATCGATGTCGGAACTGAGGGTAAATGTTTTTATGGCGGTAAGAAAAATTCTTCTCTCTTTTTTTCTCCAATCCTCAAATTTCTTCATTATAATTTCCTTCTCTTTTTTTTGTGTGCCTTCCATTTTCTCCAATTTTACGTTCTGGTTTTTCTTTATGATTTTTCCTGTTCTGTTTTATAATATTCCCATTTCGCATAAAATTAAATTTTACAAATTTGTGAATGACTAAAAGATTAAGATGGGTTTTTTGGTTGTTTTTTTTCATATATACAATAGGAAATATACAACGATCAACAAAATTGCGACGAAAAAGGCGACGATTACGACGATAATTGGACGACAGTTTGATAACGGGGCGACGAAAATATAGGACAAAATAACGACAACAAAGTATTCGACGATAATAACGATTTATGACGGCGATTTATGGACGGGTTTGACGAAAAATATGGGACAAAATAACGACGGCAAATTGAGGATAACCAAAGTTTGGGGACGATGATTTATGGACGAGGTAGACGGTCGCTGGAGGGTCTAATGATGGGGCTCGTATAATATTCAGTAAGAATATTGCAAAATTTGGCCACTAGGGCATCAATCTGTTCGGGTAGTAACCGGGGGTCGTGTTGCAATTGGTTTTGTAAGTGGACGCTTCGATGGTCAGTGAATTCTTTGGCGGCGGGCGGCATTTCAGTATAGTAAGGCGGCATGTAGCAGACGATGAAGGCGGCCAAATTATCATCTAAGTGGCGATAAGCCTCTCGTTCTGCTTGTTCTCAGAGATCGATTGCTTCGCGATTGGCAATCGGTGTGATGAAACGGCGGTGAAAATAATTGAACGCCGAAAAATTACAATCAGGCGGCGGCGGTTTTGGTTTAAAAATGTTCGGCGTTTCGAACGCTATTTAGACGAATTTTTGGGTTTCTTCGACCACGCGAGTGTCTCCGGTTTGATTCGGACTCAAGGCGGCTCCTACTTTCGGCTTTTTCGGTTGGGGTTTCGACGATTTCGCCGACGGTTTTTCCTCCCAATTTCTTTTAGTCGAGTCACTTGAGGATGTCGGTACTTGCCTTTCCTGTAAAAGATTAGGTGGAATTTTTATACCACTTTGTTTATCTTTCTTATTCATCAAACTAAAGGTGCATTTTATAACTTCTTTTAGAGCTATTTTCATGGTATAGAGAACTGTTTCTTTTCGCTCTTCTGATTCCAGAGAAACAAATAGATCGTTTCCTGAAATTTCTGTTTCTTCTTCAGATTTTTCTCTTTCTTCTTCGTCTTCAGTCGAACTTTCGCTGGTCGAATTTCGTGGCACGGGTTCTTTGTTTAGCCTGTCTAAAATCATAGGTCTTATTTTTACTTCACGTAGGGGGAAATCGAAAATTGCGAGCGATAATGGCTCCTTTTTCGCGGCTCGTTTTGACGTCATAATTCGTTCTTTCGACGTCAGAGTTTTGATTTCGTCAAAAAGCATATAAAATTAGTTTAAACTATAATAGGCGTCGAAGTGGGCGATAGTGTCCAAGGCGGCGTATCCCAAGGTGTTGGAAGGGAGAGGGCGTTTGGCCCACGCCAATCCCTGACCTTGAAATCTTTTGTCAAGATGGACGCCAAATAGATGGTGGATTATCGCCGCTAAACTATTTCCGGCCTGGTAGAAATCAGCCGTCCTATTGGCTAGACGTTTGTATAATTCAGGGTTCACTTCGCGGATATAATCGAGGCTGCGATTACTTTTCAGAAACAGATGTATCTGATTGGTATCAGCCCGAATTTTGATATCCGCGAATCATATATCGACGTTGGCCATGGTGGTCAAATCGCAGTTGGCCGTGAAACCGATAATTCTGCGGGTGTTTTTGAGAAGGTTAATCAAGGAAATGGGAATGACTCCCATCTCCAAGAGGTCGAAAACAATTGTATGTCCATCGGCGCGGCAGATTTGGATGATGACGGCCAAAGGCCCTTTGGAATATCGCTGGCCGTGTAAAGCGATATCGAGTTTCTTTTTGGCCAAATTCGCTAACGAGCCGGCCTTCCTCTTGTCCCAATCGACCCAATCCATGTGATGGTTCATGAATTCGGCGTCAAGCCCATAAACGCCGGGGTGACGGGGGTCGTTGGCCAAGAAGTCACACATTGTTTGACTTTCTTCTATCGTCCTGCATACGACGTATCAATCATTCAACGGCAGTCGCCCGAGTTCTTGTCCAAAGGCAACGATAGCCTCGTGTTTGATCAAGGGCGGCAAAATTTGACAAAGGCGCCATCGATCAGCAGCTATCCTCCTCGTGATTTTCGCAAAAGCCATGTCTTCAGATATAAAAATGAGTTAAGGACAGAGTATAAATGAATATATAAATAAAATAACAATTTACCGAGAGGAATATTATATAAAAAAAATATTTAAATGAAGGAATATAAAAATGAGTAAGCAGCGGAGTACAGGTTGAGTGGAGAAATAAAAATAAGTCTTCTCAATAACTTATGCCGAAAGATGATGCGCGTTTTATACAAGCATTTATACATTTTTTCTTTTCTCTTTTTTTTCACATGGACGAACATGCAGATGAATGTTCTGGAGGCTGTTCCGATGATACGATCAAAGCCTGCGTCATGGACAAATTTTCGTCCATCTTTTTCTTTTTAACAAATTGAAATGTATCTTTTCATACGGGGCGTTCGAATTTTCTTTTAATTTGCAATAAGTTGATCGGATGTTTCTTTTCAACGATGATGTAGGGTCCTGTCCATGGAAAAGTAAATTTAGGTGAGTGGTTGGGCTTCACCACTGGACTATACTTAAAAACTTCTTCTCCTACTGTGAGTTCTTCTCCATGTTCTTTTTTATCGTAGGTCATTTTCTGAGCATTTTGTGCAATTTTTATGTTTTCTTTGGCAGATTGCCAGGCGTCGGACAAAAGACGTTGGACGTTGTCGCCGAACTCGTCAATGTTGATTCGATAGAAAGCCGGCGAAAAATGAAGAGCGGCATCGATCGGCAAATTTGGATGGCGGCCAAAAAGAAGAAAAAATGGTGAGTACTTTGTTGACTTTTGTGTGGCTGTGTTATATGCAAAACACACGTAGGGCAGATAGGAATCCCAGTTGTTGTGTTTTTTATTGATGTACGTTGAGATAATTGTAGCCAATGTTTTATTGAATCTCTCCACTAGTCCGCCTGTTTGTGGATGGTAGGGACTCGTGTTTATTTTTCTTGTTGCACATATTTCACAAAGGCATAACATTAGATCAGATAAGAAATTTGTTCCTCTATCTGAAAGTAACGTTAATGGCGCACCAAAACGTAGCACTATTTCTGCAACTTTTTCTGTCGTAGTTTCTGGTAGAGCTACTGCCGTCACATACTTCGTTAAATATTCGCTGAACACAATGACGTATTTATTTCCATTTTCGCTCATAGGCAAAGGACCTAAAATATCCATAGCCACTCTGTCAAATGGACCTGTGACTAGTATAGGCATAAGAGCAGCACGATTTCTTTTTGTGGATGTTTTTCTCATACTGCAACTGATACAGTTTAAGTAGTGCTCTCATACGTCCCGGTATACTGTAGGCCAGTGATAGCGTAAGCGAGTTTTTGCCAATGTTTTTGTAAAACCAAAGTGTCTGGAAAAAACGTCATCATGACAGGCTTCTAAAATTTCTTCTTTCTTTAAAATTGGAACTTCTAATTTTAATTCATTTTCGTCTGCATCGCCCAAATAATATAAAATTTCGTCCTTTATCGTAAATCGGGATGCTAGTGAGACAATTTTCTTGGCTTGCTTAAGATCTTCAGGCAGGTAGTCAGACTGCAAATAAGCCAATAGTTGACTACAAAATTGATCACTTCTTTGTGCTTTACAAAAGTTTTTTATATTGCTCGTGTTGAACTCGTTTTCTTCCCTTTCTGTGACTATAGTTCGAGTTTTCTCGAAAGTAGTTCTTTCTATAGGTGGAAATTCTTCAAAATTCGTGTCTTCTTGAATTGGAAATAAGTTATCAGGCGTTTTCGAGCGTGTAGTTTGAGTTTTGTCTAGACTAGTTCTTGCTATAGTCGATGTTTTTTTGGAACCTGCTTCTGCTATAATGGAGATTGAGTCATTTGGCCTATTTTTAAAAGTTTGTGAGCGTGTGATCGCGTTTATGTGAAATTTTACGCCTTTCTTCTCATTTTCTCCACATACTGGATTTCTTGAAAGAGCGTCTACATTTCTGTTGATTTTTATGGTGCGATGTTTGATGTTAAGTTCTTGAAATTCTTGCAATGCATAAGCGATAGGTTTTTCTCCATCTTCTGTTTTTTGAGATAGACCTCCTGTGTTCGTACAAACAGTTCGGTTTTGTAAAACGCAACGAACAGCTATAATTTGATTCAAATGTCTATTCGTGGACCAAATGTGCAATTTTATTTCACGTTTTTCAGCTACGATCAGTGGCGGAGGGCGACACTGTGTCGTCTTTGGGACCATCAAGGCACAACCCCCTCGTGAAGCACCACGTTGGAAAAATGGTTCGCCGAACGAACAGCTGACGAGAAAAGAAAATATCAATATAATGATGAACAAAAAATAGGAAGAGGTAAGTGAGACTAAATTTCTAAAAATTCGTTGAAAATTGTTTTGAGGAATTCTTCTTCTGTTACGATTTCTGCTTCTTTGAACTGCTTCTGCTCTAAATTGAAATTGTAAATCTTCTAGCCTTCTTGGATCCATTCTTGAGTCAGTTTGAGTTGACTGATGTCACATGGGATCTTCCGGGGAAGTGACTTTGGGCCTCCAAACAATCCATGGTATCGACTCATTGATCCATCCTTCTGTCGTAAATTCCCAGGGTCCTTGTCTAGCGATCACTCCTCGTCGTGACTGGCTTCCAAATCCTTGCATATGCATACAATTCGAAATATTACATAAATTACAAATTCTGGCTGCAGCAGGCCCATTCAAAATTCTAGAATAAACTACACCCACGGGGCGGCTTCCAGAGGGACGGTCGGAATTAGAACCTCCAGTCTGAGCCGTATTCATGAAAACATTAGCTGATTCGACTGGCCCAGAATTTTCAAAAAGTTGACGGCACCATCTATCTTCATAATAGTCGAAATCAGAAGTTTCATCAAAATCAGAGGTTTCATCTGAACCATTTTCTAAATAACCATTTTCTAAATGTTCTGGGTCTTCATTTTCTACATAATTGCCAGTATACCCGTGGGAGGCAATAGTGGGATTATAGCTAATTTCTTCAGATCCTGTCCCACTACTCACCAATGTGGAATTTTGTCCGGTTCCAAAATAAAATTCTTCATTATATCAGGCCATACAAATATGTGCCTGAGGCTTCACATTGGAATTTTCTATCGGCAGATCGAAATCATCGCAATTCCAGGGATCGGACTGTTCTGCGATGGTGTCAGGATTAAATACTGACACGTTGGGCCCATTAGCCTCGGCAAGACAAAGCTGACTATTGACTCCTCGGGTTCCAGAAAGGGCATCTCCTGGACTCCTAGGGTTCGAAACGCATCGGGCTGGCATTTGCACTCCGGGCGGTCCACACGCCACGTGCTACGCCAGGGACTCGAAAATCTGGAATCTTGATTTCGTTTGAGCATGGGGCAAGTAGAAGAATAATGCCCACTTCTACCACATCTAGAACAAGAAACGGTACCATCTGAGGACCTTCCTGACGAGCGGCCGCAGTTAAAGTTGGTATTTATTGCGCAATTTGGGCGACCTCCCATCCTGTTGGACTCTTGGGGACTGTTCGATTGAATCTGAAAATCTCTGGCGTTGTTCCTAAGCCAAAAACGATTTTCTTGCCGTGCCATTACGTCTCTATTTTCAACTAAAACGTGATCTTCTTGATTTGCCAAAATTTGTAAATTTTCTTCTTCTAAATTTTCTTCTTCAGCTGTTCTTCAAAGAAAATCATCAAGTTCGAAAAATAAAATCGTCGGCCTTTGTGCTTCTTTATTTCTTCTTTATTTTCAGGCTTCTACAAGGTCAATTCGAATCCAAAAATTGTAGTCGACGTCCTGCCATGAATCGCCACTTGTAAGGGTTTTCAATGTGTGGGTCAATGGTAAATACAGGTTACTGTAGCTGAATAACCTGCAGATTGGACTAATTACTGAAAACGTTCTTGAGTTATTCTATTTTCTTCAGAAACATCAACAAAACGTCAAAGGATGGACGGCAATGGCAACAATTAGGAAAAACGCCAAGGTAATTTTAAAAGGAAAATCTTAGTCTCGCAACGAAATTATATTTCTTTCCAGCTATCAATGGTCGCAAATCTGGACGGAACAAACGAAGTTTTATCCAGCGACCCTACGAGGTTATTAAGGAGCAGAGAAGAAAGCAGGTAAGCTAAATTTATTAGTGATATTGAGAAGTGAAGTGAAGTGAAGTGATTTTTACATACAAAACAAGCGTTTATATATAAAGAAAAGGACATAAAAAAAGACATAAAAACTAGGTTATAACATTATAGTTTCATATATCTTTAGATTATAATCTTGGTAGGCCTAGTCGTATAATTTTAAATAAGTTCCATGACGTAAGGCAAAGAATCTTGGCACAGTGTCTACAGTAGGATCGGATAACATAGGTTTGCCTGGTGTGTCTGTGACTGTGAGAGCATTGCCGTTTACTGTAGGTTGCTCAACGGCTAATATTATTGATTGATTTGTAGCACTCCCACACAATTCTCGATTGCATTTTCTCGGTGAAAATCGGTTCATACACAAAGCATGATCTGGTGCTGAGAATCAAGTCATCGGGTACCAAGTTCGCCTCATCTGGTACCGAGTTGCATCCAGTTGAACCTATTGTCCAGGTATGGTAATAATAAGAATCCAAGAGCAAAAAAGCCCAAAGTAATCCATAAACATGTGATGACTGCATCAATTAGTAATCATGAATGTTGCAGTCAATCTGAGAAAAAGGGCTTACGCAAGTTGTCGCATGAGTATTTTTTTATTCCCGAGGCTCATTTAGAAAAATGGACTATGGTCGGTGGGTGCTTTCCTAAATGCTATATCACAGTAACTAAAAATGAGATCCTATGGTCTTTTGTGTCGGCTAGGTTGCACCAGCTTAGATAGCGCTATCTCAAAAAAGGCATTATTTTTAAGAGATTGTTCCATTTATGTTTGGTCGTTGAACTGTCCATAATGGAAAAACCATAATAATGAACAGTGAATGGCCCACAGTGAAAGTCTTTTGTGCCAATAAAAATGAATGAAGGCGGCCATTTTGTACAAAAAATAAAATAGCGTGTACCCTTTGTACAAAACACTGTTGTGTTTTGTACATGTAATTAATGAAACAGATTCTGTTCGGTAAATTGCATAACAGTGTTTGTCCATCATCATTCGAAAAATAAGATTTGAAAAATCAGGGGATCCATGGAACGTTATATTACAGTGAGCTTGAATACTACAATATCCTTTCTTTCACAATATTGGAGTAAAATAAAAAACTATTGATTCTATTTTTCACTTTCAATGTAAAAATTATTTTTTTGGAATTTATGGACGTGAGGCCCATTTCTGAATAGTATCTTAGAACATTGTTTTGTCTTTAGAAATAACTTTTCCATGTTAAAGTTTTATCTTACTGTTATGTTTAATCCTCTGCTCAGATCCAAAGATGTCAGCAATATAACTAAGGAAACTATTGGCTTGTATCCAACTAATTACTGTAGGTCACTCAAAGGAGCTTCCTATTAGTAATCAGCTAAGTACAGTGCAACAGTTCTCTAGCAGAACTAAACACAACTTTCACTCACTAATAAGTAACTGGAAACTCTAACTCTTGCAACCGAAAAGCAATCAGGGTCGCCTCAGATGCTTCCAAAAGGCTTACACAAATATAAAAGAACCCGCTATACCAATGTCCTGGAAAGGCTTGGGCTTTCCTTGGTAATGAATCCCAGTAATGCGGCTCCCACCTCCACTAACTGCATAAGTATATTAATAATAATTAATAAATAATATATAATAATATTATTACTATGTAAATTTGCTGGGACTGTCAGTGTTCTGTTTACTGGGGGCAAAGTAAACAATACAATATAGAACGGAAGCGACTCACCCACAACACAAGGAAATTATAAGAATGATAAGCATCCTTCTTTTTGGTCAAATTGTGGCTTCACCCAATTCACCAATTTTGCATAGATGTGGGATGACTGCTACCATAGGTACATCCCCAACATTATGACATAGTAATGTCTTAAGACACTGTTCTGAAACAGGCCTTTGACTGTTGTGAAAAATTGATTTTTTCCTATGATTACTCAAACCATAAAGAGACCCTATAGATTTTTTGATTGAATATTTTCACTGAAGTCAAGATATGATGTGCTCTTTTGTGTGTCGTTGTTAACGTAACATGCAATTACTGTTAGTATGACATTTTCCCTGTTTGGTTGCGATTCTGACCATAGTAGCCCTTGTGCACTAGTTAGTGCCGGTACCCTAAGCTGGTATTGCCAAAAGAGCTCCTAGTTTGCTCCTCATTTGCTATGCAGTTCCTATTGCCGAAGAAAGAGCAATCCTGGACTAGGCACTCCTGGACAAACTAGATGTATTTCTATTCATAGTACACTCACCGATGCACGTTGCATTAAATATCATGGGAACTAGCATGAGTACTACACATACAATAATTATGTATACAAACATAACAAACAAAAGTAGTGTAGTTGTAGTAGTGTCAGTTCATTGTTGATGAGCATGAAAAGAAAATGATGTTGATTGAGCAAGAAAAAGATCATATGAGGATACTTCACAAAAAAATGCAAGCTTTGGATGCAGAAATTAAAGCATCCAACACCAAAATGCTTACTATTGCAAGCTTATGTCGAAATTACAAAAAGAAGATGCTGCTCAGGATTCCACCTGGTTGATCAACTGTGATTATTCACAAAATTTTGCCCCCCAGATTCCCCAACCAAATGTTGTAGTGACATTTCCAGTCTCCCACAACTGTTTTATTGTCACTTTACAACTTTCTGCACCTTACAACCAAAGATGAGCATGCGGAAAATTTTGGTCAGTGATTCAGAATTTTGTTTTATAATTTTTTATCGACTGTGTTTTCTTGCCAAGTAAACTTCTCGCCGCCCATTTTATTCATCATAGTCGAAGTTATTTAAAATTGAGAAATCGCCGATTTCTCAATTTAGAATATTTTATTGGTTAAATAATTTTTATCCTTTGCTGAAAAAGAAAGGGAGTACATGACCCAGCCCAGCACTAGATAAGTCTTAGTATTATGGTCTGAACTTCTTGGAACGAACTCCTGCCAAGTCATTTTTGAACTCGAAATCAAATCTTAATAATTCTTTGTGGATTGCCAGCCAAGAGTCTCCCCAAATAAATAATAAAACAAGATTTACAAATATAACACTGGTGATCCCTTTAGGTTTACTAAGTACTTACCTTCTCTGCGTTGAAGCCTAGTTTCCTACTTCTCACGAGTACAGGAGGCTAGACCTCGTAGGACATCTGCCTTAGGTTATTTTCTAGGTTTTTATAAGATGCTAACAAACTCTCAGAAAATGCCTCATACCTCACCAGCGAATAGCATTTCGCTAGTCCCTCCCAGGGCACTTAGCAACTCGCTAGTCACCTCTGGGTCCTCAAGTAATGTAGTTTCCGCGCAACTGGCGCCAGTTGCGCAGGCAGTTGCACCATCGACTCTCACTCTACCACAGGTGGGATTGGGTCCTCAGGATTCTGTGGATCAGGTGCAAATGTCAGCTAATTTGGCGCCTAGTAATCACCCTCAGGTACCTCAAAATTTATCTGCTCAGTCACCGTTTTGTTAAAACCTCTTACCTCAAAATTTATCTGCTCAGTCACCGTTTTGTTAAAACCTCTTACCGTTTTGTCTCTAGGGTGGAGGGGACATGAATTTTGGAGGCCAAGTACAATATAGGTTGACGCTATCGCGCCACCTATGATTTTCTGTAGATCATTTATCATTTAAAGCTTTCAGTAAGTAATTTACAATAAAAATACATCGCGCGTAAACATACAGTCGGTTTTCACGCCATTGGTTACGCGGAAAACAGATATAGAAGTAAGAAATGAAAAATTTACTCGTACAATATGCATGACAGTGCAAAAAACTTTTCATCCGATTAGTCCAATTTTTTATCATTCTCGTTAATTTTATCAATGTCGTTATTTTCGGAACTTTTTTCCGACAAAGCGTCGTCGGCGGCCATTGTCGCAAGCGGAAACTCCGTCGCCGGTGTGGCGCCTAGTTCATCGTTCGAACTTTGTTGCTGCTGCGGACCGTAACCAATTACGCCGGCGCCAATTCCGACGTCCCAACATTCGAGCCATTCTTTCAACCAGTCGATCGACAGTAATTTCGATTGGCTGGACAACTCATGGAATAATATGTTACCCACTAAACCGACAATTTGAAGCCAGACCTTTTTGATTGGCGCCCCGCCAAGAAGTTTGACTTTAAGAAAAATTGAAAAAATACGTTAAACAGCAAAAACACAGTTTTGTGTGATCACTTTAGACAATTGTTTCTGAACCATCAGCAACTCTTCAATGAAAGATGAAATGAAGATTTTGAAATACCGCAAAATTTACTAGAAACAGTAATTTTACTCATTCGCTAATCAAGATAGAATACAAGATTAGGAAAAACATTTGCACTTTTTAGTACGTCAAATTAATGGATGAAAAACCGCTTTTTCGAAATCTCTGAAAGGAACATAGAGAAGGCACGAATTTTCATGTTGATCTGTGACACTGTTGTTTTAATATCGAACACGACAATTCGAAGACGGTTCTCTTTTATATATGCGGTGCAGAGTACATTTTGCAGGTTTTTCTATTTTTCGATTACCGTATTCTTGAGAAATCAACATTTAGCCCTAGAATGGGGAATGATCGATATTTTCGAACTTTGATGTGTAACGTGTTTCAGCTTTTCGCCAAACCAAATTTTACAAAAATCTGGTGTAACAAAGTAAAGATGACAATCGATCAAAATAGAAAAAAGTTATTTGGTTATTTTTCTCCAGTGTTTAAAGAGTATAAGAAATACCGACCATTGATTCATTTCATTGGTATATTTACTGTCCCCTAAACAAAATAACGAAAGTATTCTCCGTGAGATCATAATCACTCCCCTTACATGAGTCTTCTGGTGTGGCGCCAAACCTCATACGTAGGCTTCCAACGAAAATTTTCAGGTAGATAAAGAAGAAGGGAACATAAGTTCTTTCACAATAATATTAGCTTTTACAAATAAATATTCTCCATGCATAATATTCCAAAAAATATTTTCAAATTAATTTAGCATAGATTGTTTCTGAAACTAAAAATATTTCGCTTTAAAATATATCGAAATAAACAGTATGTTTTTTATAAAATGTTTCTACATTGAAAAACTGAAAAAAATAGTAAATGCCGTCAAAATCGTCAACAGAAAGCTTTTACTCGTACAATAAATTGTTTCACTTGAAAAGATATTATTTGACATGGTTATGTCTGTTGAGAAACATTTCAAAAAACAGACCATAGTTTAAAGATGTTATTAAGGCGAATTAATGAGATTCCCATATTTTCGGGCTGGCGTTGTTCGTATTTTGTTTCGTTTCAGAGATCAGACACAATCTAATTAGTTTATTAGAAAAATTAGAAAATGTCCCGATGGGGCAGAAAAAAAAAGAATATACTTGCTTGGATAGTCACCATGCTTGAAAAAGGAGTGGACTAGATTTTTGAGAACTAGGGTTAAAGTTGGAAAAAATTCACTTTTCTAATATTGGATTTTCATTCTTTCTCATTAAAAAAATATTCCATGCCTGTGAAAAAGTAAATTCTGCAGCATTCTGCATTCTGTTCTTCCCCTGGCATCAACTACAGTATAATTTTTTCTGTGTGAAAGTTATATGCAGTGATGCCCACGGCTGACTTCACTCAAAACTCCTGCCTCTCACTCAAGCCAGCTGAAAAATGGCGAGGGAGAAACATTGGACTATAAAGAAACCTGAGGTCCGTTGCACCAACCCAACATTAGCATGTAACGGTCCTGGCACACTGAGTGGTAGCTGCTCTACCACCGACTGCACAGCCCTGCATCGCCTAAACTAGTGCAGCAGAGACCGCCGCAAAATTCAGGTCTGGGGCCGTGACTTGGGTGAGAAGCATCAAGTCTACGGGTTCGGAAGAAAATGCACGATGGCAGCGTGTGTGCATCGTCACATTCCCCCTAGGAAAGTGTGACGCCCTTGTCACAACATACCTCCCCTGCTGAAGCAGGCAAAAGCCCCCTGGTACAGTCCCCATGTAACCGTTCTCACACAGTGATAGCTGCTCCCCACCGAATGCACAGCTTTGCATCGCCCCTTGCGACTGCAGCAATGCCCACCACAAAAATACAGGTCTGGGCCCGTGACTTAAATGAGCAATATCTAGTCTACGGGTTCAGAGGAAAATGCACGATGGCACCTTTTGCCAATCGTCACAAAGATAATCTCATCATCGGGATCAAATTGCTGATCCTCAGTTAGAGCTAAAGGCAATGTTGAGATTATTTTCTTTCGGTGCACCAACAATATTCACTTCAGGATTAACTAATATTGAAGCTTAAGTTCGAGTTTGGGAATTCTAAACATTTTTAAGTTTATTTGCTTTAGAGATGTGAAAATTATGCGAAAATGTTAATGCAACCGGACAGGTCGGGCTGAGGATAATCTCGACATTCAGCTCGATATAATCCTGATGACACTGAGATTATACCAAACTTGAGATAAAACCGAGTCGCCTTTTTATTCGAGATTATCTTGAGCTCGAGCTTAGACCCCTTTAGTGCAACTGGGCCTTGGTTGCAGACATTGGGCACCATGTAAAAATGGGCAACAGGGTAAAGCATACAAAAATGCCATTAAAAGCTCTTGATTTTGCCATGCCTATATCAGTAATGTGCACCAAATCCGGTTCCCGCGTCCCCCACTGTACTCGCGCTCCCACGGCAACAGTACGACTGTTTTGAAAGCAGGACGGGAGCGATCGGAATGGGTGAAATTGCTTCCCGTCTGCAACCCTGCAAAAAGTTCTCTTTCTGCAAGTTTCATTTTAAATCCAAAAACTGTGAATAATGCTATTTTGTTGAATAGTTTCAACAAACTTGATTGATGACTTATATTGAGAGAATAAATTTATTTACAGCTTGTAATCAGTAAAACTTACGGAGTGAATTCTATACCATGTGCTATATAAAATCACTGAATAAATAGATCCTGCACAATCAATTTAGTACTAAGAAATCTTTGTGCTGTAGCTTTTCTCCTAAAAAATCTGAGCAGGATTTTATGTGTCACTTTTCCACAGCTGATTCCTGTTTTATTAACACTAAATTTAGTAAAAAAGTTTAACGAGTTGGAAGTACACATGTGTGAGGGGGGACATGAGGGTGCAAACTTCCCTAAGAGTTTCGAAACTGGAAAATTTTGTGTGAAAAAAATTTTCTGCCCAATTTTTTTTAATTTGTTGCTTCAAAATACGTCAAAAAACCACGGTCCACTCAAGTGCCCTCCTTAAAATTTCGGAGATGCACATGTGTGGTTGGAAAGTTTGTTGATGCACTTAGCTGCAGAATATACTATTTCACAGATATGGAAAATTTTTTAATGAGAAAGAATGAAAATCCAATATTAGAAAAGTGAATTTTTTCCAACTTTAACCCAAGTTCTCAAAAATATAGTCCGCTCCTTTCTCAAGCTTGGTGACTATCCAAGCAAGTATATTCTTTTTTTCTGCCCCATCGGGGCATTTTCTAATAAACTAGTCCAATTTTTTTAGTGGGCCTCAACCATGCACGAAAACGTTCATGGAAGCACATTGCAGTTTTAAATTTAGCCATCTTCACATCAAAGAAAGAATTAAAAACAATCTTAACGCTATGAATTTTCACTTTCGGGAGAAATAAAGATGTGCAAACTGCATAGTACTTATAACACGTTGTAGAGAGAGTGTAAAGTGACCAGATCGATTGAATTCATCATGGTCAAGAACCCCTCAAACCAAAATATCGCAGAAATACCTTTGTTTACACACCGGAAAAGTTTTTTGTGCAAATGATCGCGTCCCTTGAATTCCCCATGGTCAGAAACTCCTTCCCTCAAAAATCGCAGAACAACATTTGTTTACATTTAAGATGATCTTTTGTGTAAACTGGTCGCGTCTATTAAATTCTCTGTAGTCGATAATTCAATGAACGCGATCACTTTACACAAAGCCTCCTTCCATCAAAAAGTTATGGAAATTCGCTTGTTTACATTCGGAATAATTTTTTTGTAACGTGACTGCATCCATCGAATTCTCCATAGCCCAAAACCCCTCCCCAAAAAATCGCAGGCATACAGTTGTTTACACATAAGATAATTTTTGTGTAAAGTGATCGCGTCTATTGAATTCACTGCGGTCGAATATTTTTTCCAAGATAAAATCGCGGAAATACTTTTGTTTACATTGGCGATAATTTTTTGTGTTAAGTAACCGCATCCATTGAATAAACCCCATTCAAAAACCCCATCCACCAAAAAATTACGAAGATACGCTTGTTAACACTCAGGTTAATTTTTTATGTAAGGAAATCGCGTCTATTGAATCTTCTGTAGTCAAAAACCCCTCCCAACCAAAAGTCGGGGAAATTCGTCTTTTTATACTCGGGATAATTTTTTTGTGTAAACTGATCACATCCATTGAATAACTCCTTGTCGAAACTCTTCCACCAAAAAATTTAAAAAAACGCTTGTTTACACTCGGGATATTTTTTGTGTACAGTGATCGCATCCATTGAATTCTCAATGCTCGAAAACGCCTTCTAGAAAAAGACCACGAAAATACCTTTATTTTACACACAGGATAATTTTTCGTGTAAAGTGAATGCGTCCTGTGAATTCCCCGCAGTTGAAAACCCCTCCTCTCAAAAAATCACAGAAATACATTTATTTACACTTAAGATAATTTTTGGAATAAAGTGATTGCATTCATTGAATTCCCCACGGTCGAAAACATCTTCCACGGAAAAATCACGAAAATGCGCTTTTTACACCAGGGATAATTTTTTTATGTAAAGTGATTGAATTCATCGAATTCCCCGGCGTCGAAAATCCCTCCCACCAAAAAATCACGAAAATACGCCTGTTTACGCAAGGGATAAAATTTTGTGTAAAGTGACCACGTCCATTGAATTACCCATGATCGAAAACCCCAGCACCAAAATCCCAATAAGGCTACCGGTTCAAATGAAACTGCAAAAAATCTGACACCGTAGTGCATTATGCTGCAAAAAATTATTTTTTTGAAGCAGTTAAGTATTACATAACCAAATTGCGGAATTTCGCGGTTCTTGGGACTTTAGACCACCATATAGTTGAATTGAGGCGATATTTAAAAAAATGAAAAATTGCATTTGAGAGTGCACCCCCAGGATGCTTAGGCCGAAGTATGGAACTTGGATATGACACGCCCATTGTGGGGCATGGTGAGACTGGAGGCCCTTGAAAAGTCCGTTTTTTGCATGATTTTGGGGTCCCACCGAGCACCACTAGCAGACAGAGGCGAAATGACAAAAGGCACCTCATAGTTTGTCCATATGCCTGAAATTATGAAAAAACCCGAAGTTCTCTTACCGTTTTGGCTCTAGGTGGGGGACATGAAATTTGGGGGCCAAGTGTATTATAGGTTAACGCTATCGCGCCACCTATGATAGGCTATCGAACGCAGTAACACTTACTTTCAAAATCTGCATACGAAGAGTTTCTATTTTGGCTTGTCTCAACTTATTTCTCATTATTAATCTAGTATATCAACGTCTATTTACCTGACGTTTGTAGCAAAAATACCAAAACAGCGCTCTTGAGGCCGACCGTCATATTCGATTTCAATTTCGTCAACGTCAATTGCTTGTATAGAATGGCGTAACCTTGGAGCAAAAATAAATGCTGAAAAAATGAAAACATTCCTATAACTAAGGTATGTACCTAGGAGCAACGAGCCGTAAAGTCGATATGGCACGCTGGAACCTCCGCCATTCTCCGCCGCCGTCGACATGTCGATTGTGGCCGTTGTAGCGGGAAAAACGAGAGCCTTGGAGGAGAAAGTAGCGAAATGTAGCAGAATACATGATATCCGAGAAATTGCGGCTACAGTAATCAGGGTTTCTTATATGTACATTTTCATGGACTATAGTTAGACAACGGTAAAGCCCGGTTCATACTTCTGCTAGTTGCTCGGCGAGCATGTTCGGCGAGCAAATATTTGCTCGGCGAGCAGAACCCCGAGCACAAAAAATTTGCTCGCCGAGCATGCTCGGGGTAATAGAACATTTTTCTACTCCTCCGAGCATGCTCGTCGAGCAACACGAGTTATAAGTATAGGCACGTCGCAGACTTTGCTAATTTATCAAAAATTGAACAATGCGCGTACGACCAATGCGAAATTATGCGCGCTCTGATCAGTCGGCAGTAGGGGTGTATCGGGCCAGAGAATATCGGGGCTGGTCACGGGTCGAGTCGGGTCAGAGACCTCTAGCAAAACCAGGTCAATGGTCAAAAAATATGTTCAGTTCATAAAGTGTAACACAAGCACATACTCGCCATGTTACATGCTTGTTTATTATTTATTGTAAATAAACATTGAAAATGAAAAATGACTCATCTTATTACTTTTAAATACTAATTGCTGTATTGAGAAACGAGAAATGAAACAAGACTGGGAAAATAAGAAATAAACAAAATCTTTCTGTTATTCAAGACAAAAAACGAAAATCAATCCGATTTACGATTATAGGCAATAAATCAAAAAAAATCTGAAGTCATAGCCAAGAATGGCTTGTCTGCCGAAAAAAAGGTTTTTGGAATTGCATTTTTTGCTTTATCTCATAAACTGCTCCTCGAAAACTTTCTCTGAGGTACAAGACTTATTTTTTCTCTTTTTATTAAATGCTTGTAAATTCAAGAATGGCCAACATCGGTCATTGTTCACACGAAGGTTTTACTATAGAACTTATTGAACGCAATAGAAATTATAGAACACTCAATTTGAAACACTATTTTATCTCAAACAGTTTTTGACACCATATCTTTGCTTTTAACATGATATTGTTGAATAATTCTTCGTGAATTATGAAATTTGAACGATTTTTAAGCTTACTTTTTCAGGAGGTGAAGGCTAAAAATTATTCATCAACGATTGTATCATAATGCATTGAAGGAAAAAATCACGTTTTCATTGAATTCAACGTTTTTCTTGTCTAAATAATAACTAAAAGAGGCCTAGGACTTGAACTTGCTCAGTAAATAATCACATGCAGGGCTGATTAATGCAAGAATTGCCATAAAGAAAGGATATTATAGACCATAGCTCGCCCAAAAAACTATCGGCCGATATTTAAAAAAGTCAATTATCAGCCAACGCCAATACATCAATCATTCCCTACCTTCTTTGGAAAACTATTGAGAAAATTTTATTTTTGAAATGTATGTAATAATGACTAAATTAATCTCATGTAGAGTAAAATTTCATCTGTTTTTTCTTCTAACAGTGAAAATGCTCAAATGAATGTTTTGACCCGTGGCATTCAAGGCACAGCGGTATCCTGGATAACGGCTAAGGTCTAGTCCTATTTCCTCCTTCGGGTCAGAAAACATCGGGTAGGATCGGGTAGCATGCATGGTCAAAAGGTGCGATACATCCCTAATCGCTAGGTTTATTGGTGGGATTTCATTTTTTTGCTGTAAAATTTTCGCTATGTCTATTCAGAAAAAAATTATCAGATGATGAAAAGTTGAACTTATTGAACTGAATGAAAAAAAATTCTTGTGGAACGTTTAATCCCCTGATTACAAGGATGTTAGGAAAAAATACCGGGTCTTCAGAGAAATTCAGTAAGAACTAAGTATTCAAGGTTGATTTTATGGTTCACACATGGAAAGAAATAAGTATGCGTTTTGCGGGAAAATTTTGCTCGCGAAGTATGAACCAACTTCGAGCATGCTCGGCGAGCAAGCTGCTCGACGAGCATCTCCGAACATGCTTGGTGAGCATGCTCGGAGCTGTGCTCGGAGATGCTTGCCGAGCGTGCTCGACGAGCATGCTCGGAGTAAAATTGCTCGCCGAGCAGAAGTATGGACCGGGCTTAAACAAGTGCTATTTCATATCATTGTAGTTTTCTGCTGCTAAAGCACACGCCATGTAGCGATGCAAATTTGCGTGCTTACTCAGTCAACTGCTAATAATTTGGCTTAGAAATTTTATGGTAAAAGTTTCATAGAAACGATTTTTTACAACAGATTTATTTTTGACATCTTTCAATCCACAAACACTTTATAAAAAACAGACAATGTGTGAATCTCGAGTCAGATTTGTCGTAGTGAACTTGGCAGCCCGTCGCGAGCTATATTCTATTTTTCTTGAAATACTTGTAAATTACGACGGTAAGGCAAGTTCTATTTCATATTCTTACGATTTTCCGCTAAACCATTTGTCACATAGGAATGAAAATTTATGAGCACAACTAATCTTTAACAATTCTTCGTGTGAAAAATTATATCTTGAAGGGTTTTGTAAACGATGTCGACAACAGAGCTAATTTTTGTCATTTTTCGACTAATAAACATTTTAAGAAAAACAGACCGTAGATACTGCTTATATTCCACTGCAGGGCTTTTTCGTACTTAAATTTGCATAAATATGCTGGGGAAGATAAATTTAATGTACTATTTGATTTCAGAATCTATAGAGAACATAGACACACAAAAGAACGCATTCCCTATGTTGAAGGACTTTGTGGTTAGCACCGGAGCTGTCCTACTATTGACTAGTGTCGAAGTAGGTTTGACCAATGTCGAGATAAAGTAGGTGTGACCATTTCGACCAGGGCTCAACAAAAATGACGGGATATGGAACTGTCACAAGCTGGGGCTGCAGATTAACCTGAGAAATACAAAAGGTATGAAAACGCTTCCTAACATTAAGAAAATACATGTATGGTCGAAAAATAAAAGGGATTTCTACAGTGAGGGATTTATAATGAACAGGTAACCAGTTACCCAATACAAAATGCACCCTTCGGACTCGAATCAAGTAAGTAACGACCATATATATAACCAATTCCAGAATCACATAAGCAGGGTTCTGACCAAGACACAGCCACATAGCCCAGACCCGAAAGCGCACGAGGAACAGCCACAAAGCCCAGTTCCTGAAACGAACGGTGGGCGACAAAACCCACACACGGCACACTATAGACTGCCACTAAGCTCAGCTTACAGCAAAGGCGATGTTGGGGACTTCCGTGTTAGAACACTTTAAGCACCATTGGATCCAAACCATACTAAAAGTCGAAACATTACTCCAACGGATTGAGTCTTATTGACTGGTCACTAACCTACGCCAGTAACCCTTATCTAATACAAGCATGCCTATTGTAAGATCCTCAAGAAAGACTATCCACATCTACAAACGGCAATGGTATAACACATAAAAATAAGCTACAGCTCTACCACTCAGCTGGAGCTTAGTCTCATTGATGGAAACATGGCCCGGTCCTGTAAGAGAAATGTTGTATTACAACACATAGAGATGTTAACGGTTTGATATTGAAAAAAGTTTTTCACATATTGACAGAGTTTCGAATTATCTATTTGTGCGCCTCTGAAGTTCCGAAAAAATCAGGCTTTCTAAAGAACTTATGCCTCAGAGCATGAAAAGTTAACTTTCGTTACGGAAATTAGAAGAAACAACTCAAGTTTCATTTCATTTGAAAGGATTTGTCTTACTGTATTGTTCTTGTCTCACAGCAGAACACATGCAGCAAGAATGATGCAAAACTTCGGCACAATTATCGAAAAATCCAAATTTTCACGATTATTAGGTGGAATACAGTTATTTTACGAGCCAGACCGTATGATATCTTGACAACTTTTGAATCGGAGAACGATATTGCACGTAAAAGACTTCACTCGGACCCAATATAAAATTTGAATATCTAGAATACTTGGTCATGCCAAATAACACTTTAGAAAACTACACTGGTGCAGTAAAAGTGACTCATACCATTAAACCATAACCGGCGAAATAAAATACATTGATCATGTGCCAAAAATAGAGCCCGACCGGCAGATTAACTTGAAATTGTTCGCTGTGGCCCAAAATCTGGCTGATCTGGAGAAATAATCAATCACGGAAAAACTGCGTAAAGATTATCTAATGTGAACAAATGATACCAGATTTTAAAGAATTCCCTTGACGACATCAATCGTAGTCCAAACATAATTTTTGTGAACTTAATTTATAATGCTTACTTTTGATCTGTAGACATCTTTGTCGTCTCGTATTTCACCAACGCCCAAGACTTTGCGCGTTTTCAAACGGCTGTGCAGGTCCGAATTGCTGTTCTTTCTAAAAATTGTAGAAAACATGAAAATCATGTTTAATCAACAAGAATGGGAGCCTCAAAAATTATCTTTTTTTGTGTCTCTTTTTTCACTAAACAAATTTTGTTTAAGACTGCTGATTCTGAATTCTGGAGGATGACTCTAATGAAACTTCGGATACACTCCAGCCTCCTTCAGTCTGCTGCATTGAAAGTTTCTGATTCCATAAATTATAACCTATAATTTCATTAGTTTCATTAGTAAAGTGAGACTTATGGAGCATCCATCTTTGTGTGTACTTCTTCACAACAGTTGTGCTACTTACTATAGAAACACTTGACGACAACTAATAAAAAAATCTGTACCTTCTCTGCTGCACTTCAAAATTTTGTTACGTAAAACAGTTACGAATTACTACATGATTATTGAAAATTTTCGACTACAGATGAGATCTCGAGTAAAGCGTGTGTGAATTGAACGTTGATCCAAATAAACTGAACCAAAGTCGTTTCATTTAGACAGTTGAACTGACTCAAAGAGCGAGCCAAATTTCATGATAAAAAATGATATCGATAAAAAATCCCAACTCTTCATATGGTTATTACGATGAATAGATGATTTGTTTTTTGTACATCTATTTTTTGTACATCTAGTAATCAATTTTGTTGCATCTCGATGACGTCTTGCGTCCTTTCACAACTCAAAAATGACAAACCTGCCACTGGCCATTGGTTTCTGATAAGTATTTGGACAGTCTTCTGAAAAATCTTTTCACTCAAAAATATCAACACCTACAAAGGCGTAATTTCTCTTCTTCGTCCGCCGCTTTCCGACATATCGAGAAATGAATCGAGAGCAAAAGGCAACACGAGCTACATAGACATAAATCAAATCGCTCGCATAATAATGAGAGAAGACTCTTTCACATGGTTCTCAAGACTCCTTCGGAAGGATCGTGTTCCCCAAACGATAAAAAGCTTCAGAATCGAGAATGCGCCAGAAAATGCTTCTCACACAATGTTGTAGAAGACTAGTACTGAGAAGCCACGAAGATTAGGCGATAGAAAAGAAAAAGTCGCGAATCTGGGTTCAAAAAAAGTAGAATAATAACTTCTTTCTCTACTCGCGATTACCATAGATATCCTTTTCTTCGGTCTATTATCTGTTTTCGGTAGAGAAAAAGAAAGGAGGAAACGTGAATAAACACGAGGAGAGAAAAAATACCGATTCTAGAAATCGAGGCGAAAAAGAGATCGTTGAGTGGCCCGCCGTACTTGAAGTTTCCAGAACGAGCCCTCTAAAGGTTAAATGAACCGTAGCACACGTTCTATGTCGAAATGAAATCTTTTCACGTAATGCTTTGTTCCGTTAGAGGAAGGATTAGCTTGGCTATGGAAGTGTGTCAAATGCAGAGTAAAACTCGCTTCTGTAGTCAGGTCGAAAAATTTCACAAAACCGTTTCCTCCCTACACTGATAAACAAAAAAAAACGTCAATCCAATGTTGCATGCTTCTGGCTACCATGCGTCAGATTCGTGTAGTTTATGCTGATGTTTCAATTATTTTTCTACAACATGTGCAGTCTGGAGCAAGGACTCTTGTAACTCTTGAATCAGCCGGATTTAGTTTATTCGTGAGTAACATTCTCTCGCGTAAACAAGTCAAACTAGGACAAATTTTTTTCCAAGTGCGCGCGTTATGATACCGACTGTAGTTGAGCCTGGTCAAGATGATCACGCTTGATTGATGGTGGGAGCTACGGCCTTAATCAGACGTCTCTTCAACAATGGTGGCCGTATCAGGGCTCCCGTTGAACCAAAAGGGAAGGAATGTTGTGTGATCGCAAACGCATTTCATCTGTAGAACCCATGCTTCTTCCCATGCTTCTGTCATTCGACAACTCCTGGCCCTGGTCACGTTTGTTGGGCCATCAAACAGCTCTGAACCTCTGAACATTGAGGAAGGTTTAGGGTTCAGAAGCGAATTTCGGTTGCACCAGCGACTTATAGGGAGGTGCTTTATAAAACATTCGTAGGTAAATTTCTAATGATTCAGGGGCCGGTTTCATCAAAGAGACTTAAGCTCCAGCTGAGTTGTAGCTTAAGTTGCAGCTTAACTCTATATATTATAACATTGCATTTAAGGTTCAGCTCCGCTGCAGCTTAACTTATGCACACAAAACATATCAACAAAGTTAAGTGGCAGCTGAGCTGCAGAATAACTCTATATGTTATAACATTGCCGTTAAGGTGCACTTCAGCTACAGCTTCTTTCTCGATATGTTTTATGTACAGGAGTTAAGCTGTAGCTGTGCCTTATCGACAGTGGTATAACATGTGCAGTTAAGCTACAGCTTAAGCTGCAAGCAAGCTGGAGCTTAAGTCTCTCAGATGAAAGCGGCCTCAGAAGTCCGGATATATGTGTGCATCAGGGGCCTTCACCGCGATGGGCAACCCAGAATTTATGTGCTATGGGTGTTACGGCGCTATTCAAGTCGCTTCCGCACTTTTTTGCCATTGATCTCGTAAATGCCCCATTTTGTTTGTACCACCTACAGGGTGTGTCCAACGAGTACTGACATTGTGAAAGTTAAAATCCAGAATATTTTTATATCTGAATCCCTAACATAAAATTCAGTAATGCGGTGCATCGCAGCAGATTTAAAGGACGCGTACTATTTTAAAACCCTAAACATATTACGTGATTTGGCGGGACGTGATCTAAACGCATCAATCAGATAGATGCATAGTTTTTCGCCAGAATCAAGCACGGGTTACTTTTGGCTGCAAAACGGGATTTCGTTTTGAAAACATCCGCATTGAACTGTATGTGTTCTACGCTTACTATGAAATAGCCTTCGTGATTGTGAAACGAGTCCTGTCGTAAGGCACCGAAAATGGTAGATTTAAGTATGACTTGTGTTGGCGTTCAGAATTTATTATTAGCTTGACAGTCTACTGATAGTTCACGTTAAAATCTCTCGAGAAAATGTACTGTTAAATCAGTCATGATTCGATAGCCCAAAACGATCGGAGCATGTCACACCAGTCGTTCTTCCTAGGTGACCTTATTTACACCAAAGTTCACGAAGATGTACTTTATAAAGGCAAGTCCTTCTACACTTGTGCTCGGTTTTTCGAAACGCACTTCAGGCTAAGTCACACTATCGCGCAAAGAGTTGCATGGCGCAGAAGTGTAATTTTTTCTAAAGTGCGCCTCGAAAAACCGGACCCAGCTCTGAAATCAAAGAAACAAAAGATATGCATGCATCAAATATACCGTTTGAATCGTTTGTGGACATGAGAAAAATCAAACACAAAATAAAGGTGATAAATGAGAAAAAAGAAATGATATTTCTTCTGAGCACCATCCGCATATTTGACCATATAAATATCTCATGCCAAATCGTTTGAACTAGATTATACCCAAGCTACAATATACATATCAGGTTGCAAAATCATAATTAAACAAATACTTCGACATTGGATTCTTACTGCATGATCAAATGAATTGATCCCAGACAGTTATTATTATTAGCCTCATATCCAAAAAACAGCACATGTTGAATGAAGTCCGGAGATCACTTAATGCAAATTGACAAATTTTTGGTAGAAAATCGTTAATTTTCGCAACAAAGGATCACTTTTTGTCCATAGTTTAAGGCCAATGACGTAGTTAGCTTTTTGCGGATTATTTCCCATGACAGCATAAACTACAGCGAAAGGTAGAAAAGCATGCATGTTATGTACTACCGTAATATTCATGTATATTGATCAACACGTATATGGGCATTCAGAGGAAAGACTTAAAAGTTTTTTGTAACCTAACCTTTTAACATAAAGACTACATGATGTAACATAAGATATACTGTAAAAAAAGTCATTAAATTTATTGACTCTAATTAGAAGTTTGCATGTTTGCCTTGAGCCTCACCAACAGTTTTCAAACGCGAATCAACAAAAAGTTCGGTTCGATTTTAAGACTTTCTAAAACTAAATTTAAATTTGTGTTCAACGTTTCAGTTGAGTATCGACCAGGGCCAGAACATTCAGCTTCAACTTCGTCCTTGATAATGGCACCAATATGTTCAGTTGTGTTAAGATCAGCAGAGTTTCCTGGCCAAACATCATTGCCCCAAACTTCAATTGGACTAGCTCGACCATGTCCAAATTCAGTAAAACAGTCTTCGGAGTTTATGTTCTAATTATCACGAATCAACCGATGGATCGATGCAATTTCTGAGCTATCCAGCTACGATCAATAAATGTTGCTCCAGCATCATGCGCCTGACGAAATGCAATACTCATGATTGGATCAATGACACTTTCTTGTTCAAAGTCGTATGCTCTAGTCATTTTTTGACGGAAATCAACACAAAATAGCTCAATCGATTCCGTTTTTAATGCCCTTTCACACAGTGTAAAACATTTCCTTTGCGAACCTACAATAATTGTGCTAACCCCCAGTCAAAAGGTTATGTTACACCCTGTAATAGTTTGAATACGTACATAACGAATACAAATATCGTGCATGTAATTATAACAAAAGTGTGGCTCTTCAACTACCTCACACTCTTTGATTTATGACTGGGATTTAATTTCATGTGCCAAGATTTCAGAAATTTCTGTAAAATGGGTTTGCAGTCTTGAAAAAATCACGTAACGAGTCAAAATTTCCAGCTTGGTATGATTTTGGGGGCATTAAAAGAATCGAAATGGGATTTTCCAACGGCACAATACTAGCAGATTTGATGCTCAATACACGTCAAATAAGAAGAAGTCAGCATTGTTCGTATCACGAAGCTTTCTTAAGCCGAATTTACCATATGGAGATTAAA
Organism: Romanomermis culicivorax; assembly: GCA_963922205.1. Classification (NCBI taxonomy): domain Eukaryota; kingdom Metazoa; phylum Nematoda; class Enoplea; order Mermithida; family Mermithidae; genus Romanomermis; species Romanomermis culicivorax. Next base: position 126,256 of record CAWUHX010000290.1, read on the forward strand.
TTCAAATATTACGAGTCCCACTTACTTTGACACTTCATCAAGACAAACATCATAACTCGAACCGAATTCAGGCATTTCAGAGAATATTCTATATATAAGGTTACTTTCACCTGCTAGAACCTGCTTCTTTGGTCGTGCCGGTTCCAGACGGCGTAGTCAAGTATGTCGACGAACAACTCATTTCTGATATATTAAAATGTAGACATAATAAAGCATAATCATATAAAAATTGTCTAAAGAAAATAAAGCTAAACTTGTGAGGATAAAATGTTTATTGGTTTATATTGGAGAAACTTTTTACACGGTAGCAAGGTAGAATAATGTGGGTTGCTCGTACTTTTCTTTCGGGAACTTTTCTTTGGAAACCAATAGCAAAAAAAAATTACGGCACATAGTGTCATCAGTTATGCAGGTTTTACTTCAAAGTACATGTTAGTGAAGTGATGCGGAACTTGGTAAATATTTAATTTTTTTTTCACTCTTTCCTCACTGTACAAAAAATCGTTGTTTTCCAACTTTCTGGCGATTGAAAATTCTGAACAGATGAAACAAAATAATTAAGCGCGTCCAGAGTTGATTAGAAAATATACTGACAGTTGCGAGTACTTTCCTGTTTTCTAGTGAGCAATGAAATCGAAAATCAAGTATCTATTATTTTGTTTTTTTGTTACTTTCACGTTGAATCAAACGTCATTAATATGAAGCTGGATCTTCCTGATCCCATTCAGTCAACCGACTTTTGAACTGTCGACAAGAGATTCTGCCCGAAAAGTTTTATGCAACGACTTTGAAGACAATGAATTTATTTTATCGTCAGGCTTACGAGCATTTTATGAAAAAGATCCTACTGCTTCCGCTTCGAAACTACGTATATTCTGTTTTTTACAAAATACTTGTGAATGTTGAGAGTGGCCAAAGCAGCCACCTCAACTACGAATTGTTGCAAAAAGTGAGCGCCTTTCCCGCTGCTCGGTTGGCTCAGTTGGTTAGAGCGTGCGGACGGTAGCCGCAAGGTTCCGTGTTCAAGTCCCGGACCGAGCCTAACTTTTACTGAAGCCCCGAGTGGCGGGAACAGGTTGCCTCAACATGAATCAAGAAGTGACAAAAATGAGCACTGTCGTCGACATGGTTTACATAAGGGTTTTACGACAGAATTTTTACTAGAAAAATTGTCTTAGATTAGTTGAATGAACTCATAAATTTTCAGTCCTGTATGAAATATGATTTATATCAGAAAACCGTAAAAGTATAAAATATTATTTGCTTTCCACTGTTTCAAGAAAGACAAACTATGGTATCTGCTGTGCGAAGATTTACGTGCGCTTTCGGGTTACATACTATAAAAAATTCATTTTCTCCAGGATTCTTTGCCACATTGATGAAAACTTGTTTGACTGAAAGGAGAGGATGCCAACGAAAAGCATGATCTATTCATTAAGCAATTTTATTAATGACTTTGGAAGAACATCCCTTGTGATTATTAGATTGACGTAAAATCTATAAAAATATTGATATGCTCTGTGAAAACTAAGTAGAACGCAGTCAGATGGATTATCAAACCAGGAGCACGTACTTTATATGCGTCAAATAGCATTGAATCATGCATTTTTCATTTATCCTAATCTCAAGTGGCTGCTATAAAACAAGTTGGAGGTCGTCGCTCTGCCGGTCTATCCATGAAAGGAAGCTGCCAGTACTGTAGTTTGTTTTTCTTGAAAAGTCTCTAAATGATACGAGTGGAAAGCAAGTACTATTCCATATTTTTTTATACATTCACATAGGACTGCAATTTTTTGAGCATACCCAATTGACCTCAACGGCTTTTTGGGCGAAAAATTCTACAGGAAAAGCTTTGTTGAACGCTCTTGACGACTGTACTTATTTGTGTCGTTTTCCACTTTAGAAGTACTTTAGAAAAAACAGACTATAGGTTGGAAAATTGTGCACCTTGATGAGAGAATCGTTGCCGAGATGCACTGGGCCTGTTCCATAAGACAGTACAAGCCGAATTTGTAATATTTTTGTGGAAAATATCGATGAATATTAATAAAAATATTGACGATATTAGTAATGATTTCGGCAAAGCGTTACTTCAAAAATTGCAACTTACCAATGAAATATTGTCAATTTCGCCAGTAATTTTAACAGTGGTGAAAATATTGATTGTTATCCCAAGAACTAACTTTCCAACAGAAAATATTTGAACGGACGGATTTTGTCTCAATTTGGCCAGTATTTTTTTTATTGAAATCAGACTTTCAAAGTTTTATGATTCTTGAAAGCTCCAATCAATGGTTCAGAAAACAAAACAGTGTGGATGATCTAGATTAGCTTGTGTTGCATGGTAACCTACAACATTTCACCCATAGGATTGATGTTTCTGCCAATTCACGGGTTCCGAATCCGGCCATTTTTGTTGAGCCCTGGTTGAGATGGTCACAGCTGCTCCAACATATTGGCCAGTGGTGGGAAAGCTCCGGCGCCTCCCATGAAGCTCTTTAACATTTGACAGACGTATGCTCCGGTGCCATCAATTAGATATATGCTCCAGCTGAGCTGCAGTTGAATTATGTGTTATACTATTGCCGTTAAGGTGCAGCTCAGTTGCAAGTTAACTTTCTCGCTAAGTTTGGTATACAAGTTAAGCTGCAGAATATCAATCAGCGATTAATCAGTAGATTAATATGCACTTGGTCAGGTAAATGTGCTGTTAAGGATAAAATTGATGGGCTGAGCTACACATTAACTGTGATGGTATAGCATACAGAGTTGAGTTACAGCTTAAGCTGCAGCCTTAAAAGCGGAGCCTGAGACTCAAATAAATATTAATGTTCTGGATTTGAAACGAATAAAATCACTTTTTACCTCTTTTGTCGCTTCATTACATATACACATCGATGATATACAACTTATTCACCAACATGATTCATATGAAATAAAATATAACAAGATTATCTTCATTTTTTATCGTGAACCGGCCGCAGAGCTCACCATGTAGTGTCATATGATCCAAGCCACAATATTCAGAGTGATTGTATTTCACTTTTGTAAACTTTTACGATTCACTTGGTGCAATTTGATTGGGCAAAGTACCATCTCACTAAAGTGCGACCTAAGCCTATGTTTGTTGCCCAATAAACATTCAAACATGATACCCTGCTAGCCTTTCATGGTCAAACAAGTTTATACTGTGTTGCTGGTTAATGATAACATTAGTGACATTTTCTCCAATATTTATTTGTCCGTTGTAAAACATTTCCAAGAACCAACAATATACTGGTATTTATTTCATGTTATTATATTATTATATTATTTATTATTATTTTATATTATCATATATTTTATGTAACGCATTTAATTAGCACCAGTGTTTTTTTTGCACTGTGCAAAACTTTTTCCGCTCGTGCAAAACTTTATTTTCAGGTTTTTTGCACCGTGCAAAAAAATATTTATCAAATGTGGAAAAAATTTGTTGCTTTCGTATAGAAAATATGTATTTTGGTGCATTTTAGGAGGTCCAAATCTCAAAATTTTCCGGCGCTTCGCGCCGGTTATAACTTTAATAATCATTATTATTTATTGTCAAGCTCAGGCGCGGCTTTCAGCATGTCTAGCTTCACTTATCACTAATTTTTTAATGTTTTATTTCATGTCTAATTGGCGATCTTCAATATTATATCATTATATTTAGTGAAGATCCCCATTTTTCCTTCACACATTTTTTGATGAAGATTTACACATCAACTTGGTGCGTTTTAGAAGGTCATAATCTTATAACTTTAATAATCATTAATATGTATTACATAGCTCAGACGCGGCTTTCAGAATGTCTACCTTCACCTATCATTTAATGTATAATAGTTTTCATCATCCCAAACGTAATATCTCATGTTTTAAATGGTAATCTTCAATATTATCTTGATATTTAATGAAGATTCACAGTTTTTCCTTGAAAAATTTTTTGGGAAAGATCAATACGTCAAGTCTCTAAACTTTTTGAAGCGATTATCCCTTTCTTAATGTAAGATCAATTCAGAAGTTTCATGGAAGTAGTTTTCTGGAAATTTCGACTCTTCCACTCATATCTTTTCGGCCAAGTTCATGAGAGTCAACGAATAAATTACTGGTTTTAAAATTTTTCAAATAATAAAATTCTAAAAATTAAGACTTTTGAACACAAAAATTAGATCTAATTCTTGAAATAAATGTTCGGAAAATTGATTTTGCTGCGTCGATGAATTTTAATACACAAAAAAATTTTTCGGCGCTTCGCGCCGAAATGATTAATATCTTTTTTGGGCTTTCACTTGTCATCAAAGAGGACTAACCATCTTTATCATCTAATGCAAATTCAGTATGCTATTGGACAGTTTTCTAGAAAATTTGTTTCACAATACCTGTAAATTAGACTTGAAACTGGAAAATTTCAGTTTTTTGCTCAATTTCAATGTTTGTAGTTATAAATAAAATTTGAAAATTAAACTGATTTGGTTATTTTCTGGTTATCTTTGGCCATGACGTAGAATAACACAGGTTACTTATTTGTACCTATTTTTGCTATGTACAAATTGTACAAATGAAATATTGACTGGTGCTTGTACATGATGGGTCATGTACAAAAAAACCCTGTTTATAGTACAAAAAAAATTTTTGGCGTGCAAAATTTTTTTTGAGGTTTTTTTGCACCGTGCAACAGCTCGTGCAAAAAAACACTGATTAGTACCGATGAATATCAGTAATAACATCAGCAATATTTCAATATGACTGATAAGTGGCCTGTCTTTTATAAAATGCTTCTGAATAGAAAAGTGACACAAATCGATGCTATCGTCAAAATCGCTTCCTACTGTAAAATTTTTCATTCAAAAAATTGTTAAAGGTGAGGTCAGTATGCTCACAAATTTCCAGTCCTATATGATATTTTCATTAAAATGCTAGGATGGCATATAAAGTAAATATGTTTCATGCATAAATTTTTCCTGGACTTAAAAGTGCGATACTAGCGCTCAGACATGGTTTCATACCAGCAAAGTACCGACTAAAAAAACTCTTCATTTCCTGAGGAACATATACGCGCCCAGTTTTTTAACTATCTCTTAAAATTCCATGGCTCAAAATGAATATTCCTTATGGGTATAGTCTCACTTTGGCGCCCGTCTCACTTTGGCGCCCGCTTTGAAGCATGAGGGATTTCGGAAAAACAGGACCTTTGGGGAATGGGGATTCACCCAAATAAATGATCAGCGTGAATGCAGAAAAGCAGACTATGATAGGGCGCCAAGGTAAGGCGGCAAAGTGAGACGGGCGCCAAAGTGAGATGGGCGCCAATGTGAGACGGGCGCCAAGTTAGGACATCCAAGAAAAGTCATTATTAAACAATGGGCGCCAAAGTGAGACACAATCTCCTTGTGCAGAATGTTATATTTCAATTATGATCACTGAAAAATGTAAATGAACTTAGGTCTAAATCTTGAATGTCCAGCTACAGGCTCAACATTTTCAATGATGATGTGGTTTTCGTAGAATTTTGCTGGAATGAACAATGATTATGTTAATTTTTAAAGTCCATGAAAATTTGATGATGGGAAACATATTCATTTTTATGCCATTTTGCAGCATGAATGAATAAAGTTACATCCAACGAAAATACAAAAGAAAGTGGTTGCCTACCACACAAGTATACTAATGTCGGCACTCTATAGGTGAACAAAGCTTACGTCTCCCATGAGCTGTTTTACTGTAGTTCATTCAGCTTCATTTGGCATTTGGATTGCATCAGTTTACAGATTCTAAGATAACCCAAGTGCCAAATAAAAATACATAACTGTGATCTTGACTGTAATGTGTATTTGCATATGATAGTTATTCATTATGAACTTTTTCACGGTTGAGGTTGAAACACAATGCATTGGCAATGAATGGGTCATCATCATTTCAGGAATCGTCATAAGAAATGTGCAATAGATTTTTTAAGTAGCAAATAATTGTGTTCATTTGCTTAGTGCTGTAATTATTATGTTAACTTAGTGTTCCTGTTTGTATATTTTCAACCATTTCAAGGTTAATGTTCATAAATTTACAAATATACTACGATGACTAATAGTGTAAATATGGCACAAAATGAAGGCTTCAAAAAAATTTTTTGTTGCTTTAAAAAACTGGGCGCGTATATGTTTCTCAGAAACAGAAAAGTTTTTTTAGTCAGTATTTAGCTGGAATGAAACCATGTCTGAGCGCTAGTATCACACTTTTAAGTCCATGAAGAATCTATGCATGAAGATATTTACTTTATATGCCATCCTGACATTTTGATGAAAATATTGTCTTTTTAAGCTCCTGCAACGGAAAAGTATGCTAATTTGAACAATTTGCCAAATCAAAGCGCTATCTCACACAGAACACTACTTATAGCTGTTTATCGTAGGCATAAATAACATTTATGCAAATTTTTAGCTTATGGTGCAATATTTCAAAAAATGAATACACCAAATAGGGGGAGGGGGTAGAAAAAACTCATTTCACTGGTGCAACTCAAAATTTAAAAATTTCAAAAAATAAATTTTTTCCCACATTTTTACTTGGTCAAAAGTTAGTAGAAGTAGAACGTGAGATATTTTTAGTTCCTTGTACCCCAACTCAGCCAAATTTGCATATTTTATATTATAATTAAGTTTACAGCGCACATTTTCTAACCACCAAGTGGCACCTTGTACAACTTAGCGAGCTGCATCCAACGGAACAAGAATCGTTTAGAAAGATTGAATATTCGCAAACTTATTACCGGTCGGAGTTTCGAGATTTTACTTTACACTGGATTAAGGTCACATTTGCATATTTCGGAAAAATTCGGAAAGGGGTCCCCAGATATGACCCCACTGAAGATATTAATACCACAATTGATCTAATCGGTTAGAATAATCGATGTTTCTAAAAATCTGAATTTTCACTTTTATAGTTTGTTTAATAACTTAGGCCACAGTAGGGATACAGCATCCTAAGTAATACCAGGTTGTAGCCCGCATCGAGTTCTATGTTGATGCCAAATTTCAGCTTTAGAGGTCCCATGGGTAGTTAGAAATCTCGCCTTAAACGTGATTCTTGGCGTGCCCAAAGTGAAACATATTCTAGTCTAGCACTGACGTGCTAGCTACGATATTGTTTATCAGAAAATCGTGAAAATCTGAAATGCTACTTGCTTTCCACTTTAATTATTTAGAAGCATTTCAATAAAAACAGACTATAAATATATGTATAACGAAACAGGGCCCGACTTGAGCTTGGCTTCATCAAGAATAGTCATCTTAGATCACAATTCTGAAAAATCATACCATATAATGATGCATTGCGATAAGAGAACTGAATCAAATAGTCAAATTGGAGTGAGATCAATTTTTACCATCTATTCAACACATTTTTTGGGTGATTGTTCAAATGTTATCGCATCAGCCAGGGTCACAACGTAATGTACAAAAAACGAAGCACTATTCAGAATTGAAATCAAAAGATATCCCTGCAAGAGGGAAATTCAATTAAACAAAGAAACCCTTCCATGTCTAAAAATGCTAATTTTTAATCAATGTTGACTTTCAATGAAACCACGAAATAGAAGAAATAAGAATTGATCGACATCCCTTTTTATCTTTGTATGAAACAGTTCATCTACTATGGAGTGAAATGTAAACACCTGACTGGTTTTAATCAAAATATGGATCGAATGCGAATGACGCGGTGTAAACACGAGTTGGTTAGCACTCCAACAGTTGAACTCAATGCTACCAAATATTGTTCGTTTCATTAAATACGAAACTCCTGCATTTCATACAGCGTACTGTAATAAGGAGCACTTCACAATAGCCCATTCATTCTATAATAAGTTGCAGCGAAGGTTGCAGCGACTGCAAAACTTGTTTCTGCACTTTAACTGTGGAAACGGAATAGGAATTATCTGATTTTGGTAGCTGGCACTTTTTGCAGCACCGTACGATTTTTGACATCACGCATTTGAATCTGTTTGATTACAAAATAAAGAAAAGTGAAATACGCCTGCTGATCTATTTGAATGTATATCAAAATGCATCCGCGAAACTAACATTGTTGCTCAATTTTGCCTGAGATAACTTCAAAGCTCGGTCGTGTACTAGAACACATGGTTTGATATTTCGTTATTACATGGAACATATTGAACCTTCGAACACAAAATGGAAAATCAGTCATTACTTCCTTGTAAGGAGTATAGTACTACGGAATACAAGAATTATATTTTTTCGTCGTCCTAAAAACGAGTGCGATACTGGAAAAACGTGTTTGAAGTTCTTCATGGGTCATCAAAAATTGCACACGATAAATCAAGGTGCAACTTGATTACAAAAATACTAATCAAGTGTATCTTTGTTACAAAAGAAACTAAATCAAGTTGCATCTTGATTACGACGGCACAGTCAGAATAACGGGATGGTCGGAGTGAAGGGATAAAATTGCAAGGCAAACAATTGATGTAATGGATGAAAATGAGCCGGTCCGTGATGTGCCTGAAGGTCTATGGACAGTTTACTTGCTAAGCATAGCATGATGTTTCCACATCCTTATCCAACACTCCTCAGAAATACTGAGTATTTACATTCATTAATGACCAAAGTGGATGCAAATTAATTGTTCTATAATTCTTAAAATTAAATACTTCTAAATTAAAAAATGACAAAAATTAATAGCGTCGTCGAAATCGTTTACATAAGGTTTTTACAGTAAGATTTTTCATTCGAAAAATTCTTGAAGATTGGCTGAATATGCTCATAAATTCTCAGTTCCATGTGACATATGATATAGTAGGAAATCGCTTGCTTTCTACTTTTGTAATTTATAATCATTTTAAGGAGACCGGACTATGGGAAAATTCATGCAAAAAAATTATTGGAAAGGCAGTACCAATATCTCTCGTAGACTCATGAGCCCGAAGTTAAGGCAGATTGTGTTGAATTCTCACTGAATATTCCTTCTAGCTGTGTAAAGCACTGAATTTGGATTTGCCTTCAGAAGAAGGAAAAATAACATGATAATGATGAAATAATCAGAAGATATAAATGCATAAAAATATTTATGTTCACATGATTATAGGCCAACTGTACTCCCTTTGTGAAACAAATGATGTGTTTTGAAAATTCTAAATCTGAATTTATGCAATCGTAAACAATTAAAAACACAGGAAAACAAAAAAGTACAATCTTTCGCAGATTTACGTGTTGTCTATTATTCGTGAACATTTAGAGTTGTTTCATCAAACTCATGTTTCCGTCTATTTGTATTTGCAATCGTGGTTCTGGAGATCATATGTGAAGTACCGTTTCCGTTCAATGTTATGCAAATTTTAGTGTCAATAGATTAATTCGAGAAAAACGACTAGTACAGCATTGTTCCGCACTAAAATTTCAACGTGAGAATGTTCTCTCGTCAGTCTGGGTATGTACATCTGGGTCTGTACATCTTAATTAAACCTGAGCTGCACCACAAGCTGCAGCATGTTCTAACATTGTCGGCCACAGCTTTAGGTGCAGCTTTAAAAAATTATTACTCTCCTAAAAGAAGTACTATCCGGGTGGGGTCAAATTCTTATCTGATTGAGGTCGAACACTTTTTGGGAAATCTAAACTTCTACCCAAACTTACCCACGCTAATGTATGTTTAGCTAAGCTCACCATGAGCTGTATCTTAACGACAATGCATAAATAGACAGATAAACTGCCGCATGAGGCACAACTCAGCTAATACTATTTGCCATTTTGAGATTCAGACTTAACTATCCCTCTCTAACAATTCTAGCTCATTTTTGATACTGGCGAGTAAACTTACTGCGCGTCTGCTCCATTTTGTCTACTATTGTGTACGAAAAACGCGAAAGAAAAATGAGCCGCGTATTTCAGCTTAATTAGGTTGTTCATCTATTCTCAGGATGATGGCGGAAGAATTGAACGGAAATTAGCTAAATTAACTACATAAAGTATTCCGGACGTTGAGCATATGCTATGGGACACAAATTCCGTATAAAACACGGAGGAATGTGCAAGAGACACGTATTCACTGTGAAAAAAATCTCAAGTTCACGGTGGACGAGGATGATCGATGAAAAATTGTTTGCCAGAAAAAAAGAACGAGAATTACGGTCATAAACACGGCCCTCGTGTTTCGCCTGTTTGGCAAATTGATTTAGTATGCAAATGAGGTCTTAAAATAATGGAACGCACGCCGTCGAAATATTGATCGGTGGTCTGGATCATTTTTTATATAGCTCATGGAGAAAAGCTATTACTGTCGAGAACACAAGAAGTGGAAAAAAGCTCAAGGCAAAATTTCTAACCTTGGACAATGGACAGGCTTTTTTGTAATCGTACAAAGCAGTCTATTAGTAGTATAAAGTCCTGATCGACCGTGATTTTACTTGTACTGGTAAAAAAAAAAATTTCGAAGTTGAATTGAACAAAGTGCCTTTTCCTATCATGCATTGTATTTAATTATACGTGATCTTACATACTCAAAAGCTTGCAAAAGTACAAACGATTTTGAGCCGGTCGTTCGTATTCTGGATACAAACGAGCGAAGTACAAAAAAAAGACTTAGGGTCCATATGTTAAAAGATAGCAGCTGCTAGGCAGATGCTATAGAGAAGGTGCTACCAGAGCACGAGTTAGGTTTTATCATACGTTCATCGGTTTTAATATATACAAAGTAGCATCATATGGACTCTACGTTATCAACTTCTACTAGAACACAAATAGATATTTTCTTGGATAGATTAAGCACAAGCTAAGTTTTAACATATAACCCCAGGATCTAAAACATTAACAGTTTCTCAGACTTTAGTGAACTTTTAGGCATGATACGCGTAAATATCGATTTCGATAAAGATCATCACAAGATATTCATCTTGTAATTGTACGTTTTAACAAATATTAATGTTAAAAAAAGATGTATCGAACTAGCAAATTATGAATTGAATGATATATAGTTATAAATGCTTCGTGGCGTACTGTAACCGACGTTCAAGATTAATTATCGATTTTTTTTCTTTCGAGGGGACGTTTTCTGATGAAAATTCTAATATGGGACAAGCTGAGCAACAAGTAAGCGGTAACGGTATAACATATAGTTGAACTACAGCTCAGGCTGGAGTTTAAGTGTGTTTGATGGAACAAGACCCCCTGATCTCAACAACTACTGTTGATATAAACATGCGGGACATTGCCATTGATGCAGCACACAGAGATCTGAAAATTAATTATGATGCTCGTGAACAGACGACCACAAGTTTCGCTGAAATTAAGCCTCATATATCTCGGAGAATATTTCAAGTGGAAGTCGACCAAGTCGATTACATGAACAATATTACATTTCACACAAAGATCTTTCGGTTGGATGCATCTTTATTTCTTACGCTTCTTTGTTTGCTGAGATCAGGTGTAGATGCATTATTAAATCGATTTTTATAATTTTTAGTGTAAATAGGGCTCACTGGGTAAGATTACTCTGCCCGATTCAAGCAATCGAACACACTAAAAAAATGATCAATTTTACTTTCCACTGGAAAGCGTTCCCTGTTAGATGTCGAAAAACTGAGGAACAAGAACCTAGAAATTGATGAATTATACTAATTAGAACAAACGTCGGATACCGTATTTGACAAAGTATGACTCTCTGTGTGTATGGTACTATGCTGTTATGTTGAACGAGTAATATTTGCACAAATTGAAACTTAATTTTTGCACCACGCTTAAATTTTCTTGACTCCTCCATCTTATAATTTTAACAGAAAAGTGGCGATCTGTATGTACCGCAACAGTTGTTGTAGCTATTACAATAGAATTGAAGCAGGAGAAACTGCACATAGCAAATATTCATGAGTCGCATGTTGTCCAGAATTTTGAAAGGAAGAGGTGGTGCAGAAAAACATTCAAAATTTTTGCGTCAAAAATGCAGAAATAATTTTACATCGCTGATTCAAAATACATACAAAGATTTATTCATTGCGTCAAACACCAAAAAATTTGACATACCGGTCTATTTCCACTCAAAAATGACTTTTCGTTCCAAGAAATGGATATTTCTCGGCTATTTTCGTCCTTTAGGTCCCATAGCCTAGCCCTGTGTCTATCCATATGATTGGCAAATTCCGGGGAATTACAATGGATCCCCACAATTACATGCATTAATCCTACCACCAATAGACTTGAGGGCCAACTTGATCTAGCGAATCGTTGATTTGAATATTTTCAAATTTATTTGGCATATCTACAGATGTTACTACAATATGCAACTGAAAGGACAATTTTTGATAAAGAAAATGTAATGGCTAATATTGCACGTCGAAAACTCCCGTTCATATCCTGAACACACTTCCAATTTCGCCAATTCAGGAGGAAATATGGCTGACTCAGTTCTATCTACCAAGAACATAAAACCTTATTTGAGCTTCAGAAATCGAGTCAATGAGTCGAATGGGGAATGCGCATCACTATGATGCTCATAAAATCATCGACATTGAAAACCAGGTCGTAAAAGCTATATCATGCTCATGTTGTCTTTTATCACGTCAATATATTCTTATCATTTTCCATATACATCAAAAAGCAAGAGATCTGAAAAATGTATTTCTTTTGCAAACGTAGACCAGGATCCGTAAAAACGGTTTCCAGGATAACTAAGAGTTTGAAAATAAAATATTCTAGAATCATTAGGGCTTTGGTGACGAGAAAAATTATGTTTGACCTTTATAACTAGACCGATGAGTTAAAAATGAAGGAGCAGAAAGGAAGAACATTAATTCAATCAAGCCCGTATTTATTGACCGTGCAGCAGGAAATAGAATATAAAATTGTGGTACATACGTTCGGTTTGGGCAAAGTACGTTTTTGATTAAACAGACAGAATTGGATTATTCCTTTTGTTTTTGATTTAGGTTTTTTGAGGAAAACAAGTCGTGAAATCGTTGTCTGTATATTTTGATTCGGAAATGGAACTGTGCGTTTCACACGCAATAAATCAAGGTGAGTTTGATTTCAAAACAAAAGAAATCAAGATCAAGTGGATTTCTAGAAAAATCGTATTGCTTTCTGAGAGGCTCTGAAATGTCATCAAAAAGATTCATTACTGTACGTACATAGAAATAATTAACAATACAGGTATAAAAATACATGATATACAAAACATGTTTTTTGCTTACTTACGAAATCCTACAAAATGGGCAAATAAACATTAGAGTGCTCGTAGGGGTCAGTGAAAAAGAAAAAACCCGTAGAAGTAATGCTTAGTTTTTTGAAATGGTATTCCCAGTAGAAGATCATGTGGCTATTCCTTGTTGCTTATACTATAAGTTAAATATCCTTGTGGCTAACTATTATATTCCATTTTTTATAAATTGCTTCTGCATTGAAAAGTGACAAATTTCCGTGCTTATCATCAAAATCGTTTACAGAGAAAGCTTTTACACTAAAATTTTTACTCAAAAATTGCTAAAGATTGATTGAATCTGCTTAAAAATTTCCAGCACGATGTGGCATATTATGTTTCAGCCGAAAAGCATAAAAATGCGAGCAAGAAAAGCAGACTATAGTGCGATGATCTTTCTAGGTCTGGAAGCTGACCATCATCAATTTATCGCGCCAGAAATGGGACCCGTAGCAGTCATTGTAATGAATAGGGCCTTATAGCGATCTGTTCCAATCTTCTGATGGCTAGTCTGCACATTAGTGGTCTAAGCTACGATACGTCTTCCTTCCCTCTTTCGAGGTTCCGTTTCCGACTTTCTCTGTTGCACAGCACTTATACCCATTTTGAATCCCAGTAAACCTCATCTACTGTTATCCTGGTATGTTTACTGACTAGTGTATACCCTACAGTGTCGTCCCTGGTCCCATTCGAACTCCAGCCAGTAACATGAGATTTTACATGTCTAAAATCAACGTTGAATATACTAGAAATGAAGTTATCATGCTCACGAAATCAAAATACTTACGCACGGATAATTTAGCTAAGACACACACGCACACATACACACACAAAATAAAGTGTGTTTATACATACTGAGTTCCTCCAAAGTCGATTTCATCATTATCGGAATTATAATGTATAAACTATCTACCTGTCAGCATAATCCAAGGGTTTGATCACCCGTTTTCTGATCACTCTGTCTGTCGTCGTACAGTCGATATTTCTGTCAATTTCGAGTTTTTCAACCGACGACGTCGTTTTCGCCACTTTTCGACTTTCCGTCGACATTGGGAACGTTACGGCAGCAAATAAATTTGCCGCAAAAAATCGAAAGGCCTAGGAAAGAGTTGCAGTCAAGGTATGTAGCTTTTCTGAAAATTCAAATTCGATGTGCGCCAAACGGCTTCCGGAAGAATATACCTCCCGAAAATATATGTTCAGCTATAAAATGAAAGTGGTTGTTTTATATAATGGAGCAAGATTTGAAAAATATAGAGGGTGTCCAATAAGAAAAAACAAACTGCACAATTATAATCTCTCAAGAAATTAAGTTTCTGAGTTTTAAACCCACCAAGATCGTTAAAGCCCTTGCAAATTTTCAGTTTTTCACTTGAATTTTTACATTTACAGTAATCTTTATTGAGACAATTCAGTTTTGAACTCATAAAAAAATCGCTGCTTCTTTGCGCTTCTAAACTTATTTTTGCATAATGAAAATTCTCGAAATCATGAAGAAAATTAAAAATATGTGGAAATTCCGTCAAATTTCATGTCCAAGGAAATGAATTTTATGAAAAGAGTTTTGCATAAGGGCTCTCTAAATTTGGTTATCATCCTACACAGCATGTGTACTGAAAAAATCGGCGCGAACGCAGAAATTTCTCGAAAATAAGCTCAAAAGATCTCCGTCAAAAATATCGTCAGCATAAGCTCTAAAAATTCAGCAATGCACATTTGAACGACAAAAAACTGAATAAAGACGTAAGAAGGAAAAATATGGGTTGACCGGTTTTTTCAGGAGCTACTGCATTTTGAGAACTGTTTTCATCGTATTTTTCTAATCAAACCTGATTCCAATAGGGCCCGCATTAGAGAGCTGATAATTAATATTGGCTTTAAGAGTCAAAAAAGACCAGAATTTTATTATGAAAATAAAATATTTTCCATAAAATGTAGCAACAAGAATTCCCAGTCGCATTGGTAACTTGATATCAGATGGACTACTTGATCAAAACAGTGATATTCAGTTCCAATTAAAGTTTTTATGTCGCTAGCGTTCCAATGTTGTAAATTTTCAAGTTAATGATCGGTGAAAAAAGGCAAAAGAACCCTGCCCCCGACAGAATACGCATCAAAAACCTGGAAAAAAATAAGAAAAAATACTAGACAGATGCTGTAGCTGTCGGCCATTCACGAAATCGAGAGTGTACCTTTATCGCGATTATCTTACTAGGGTCAGTGAAACGTGGCTATAGTTTTAACAATGGCACAGTAATGGGTGGGTTGGAGAATTGTGCCTAGAATCAGATGTTAGACATCCGGGCGGTAATCTCAAATTTAAGATCGACTGAACTGTGCCTGGAAAGAGACATCCCGATGAGAAACGTAAAATCCAAATAACACAGATTTTTGTTGAGAAAATAAAAACATCTGCATTCAGACATTTCAAAATTGCTCTGATGGCAAGACTTGGAGTCGAAGAAACTGGCTAAGGTCATACCTAGTTCCCCAGTGAACTTATGAACTACACGTCTCCGTGAGTTTTAAAGAGTCTGCAGTATCTGTCATATCAATATATAATTATGCGCGAGAACAAACCCAAATATTAAAGAAAAATATGCCCCTGGGTTTCCAAGACGATCTTTGTCTAATAGTTAGTTAGATTGAGAAAGAAATCTGTCGAACGATTCCTTGAAAGGTAAAAGTGGATGTTTACGAAAAAAGTGAAACAAAAAATGCCTACGAGGTCTCTGTGTTGGGATAAAGCTTGATCAAAAGGCCGTTTGGGAATAACCTTATTTTTTACCTTTGCCACAAAAAACACGATCTCGAAGGTTTCACGACCTTTGTTTGCGTTGCCATGCCACAGACAAAAAGCCTTTAATGTAGAAGTAACTGCCCCATTAGTATTATGACCTGACGTAGAACTATTTGTACAAGAACAAAATTTTCATCGAACAAAAATTCCCAAATGCGCTGTATTTTTGTGATGCTGATTTACAGTTGAAAATGATTTTCCCAAAATTCAAACATTTTGACAGAAATTTTGAAATTCCAAAAACACGAATTAAGCTATGGAAAATAATATATTCAGGAACTACCAAATCAACTGCAAAACGAATTAGAACAAATTAGTAAACCTAATCTGTCAGCAAGATATGCAAGCAATAAATAGCTCAGGATAACTAGTCAAGGCCTCGTTGACTATGTGATTATAGAAAAAAAATGATTAAAATATTAGCGTAAAAAGCTTCAATCTACCATTTTACTTCTTTATCAAAGAATTCTTTAGCATAAATAATATGAACTTCAGCAATAACCAGAATGGATTCTAAAATATCTTGACTTCTGTTATTATAAGGAGGTCCGAAAAACATTACCCAAAATGCACCACGATTCTGTGAACCACAATTAGAGGAATGGACGTGCTTTTTCTACACATTCTGAGAAGAACTTGCCATATTTCAGCTAAATTTTCTAACTTCATGACCAAAACATAACCGTTTTCCATCACAACAGTAAACTTTTGAATGTTTTACGGAATTGAACTTAATTGTTCTGCAATCCGATTTGTCCAATTACATACACTGCACTTTCATCCAGGGATACAAATAGTTTTATGTCTTAAGTTAATTAAGGTTTAAATATGGTCGTTCTGAGGTGTCTCTCTGATAAGCACTTTGATCGAAAAATCTTCAGCCACTTTTGTTCGTAGGATATGGTGCCCATGATTGATATTTTCCTGTGCTATAAACAAATCTAGGGTGATTCTTTCGAGCATTACAGTGGAAAAAGGCATTGATGGCATGGAGAAGAAGTTTGGATTGTATTGGATTGTATTGCCTGTCTACAAGAGTGACCAACTTAGCTCGTTTCAAAAGTATTCCTGCAAGGAAACAGCAATGTCAAGAAATTGGACGTTTGATAACTTACGGCTCTAAATCAGTTAGTGGGATATATAGAGTGTCATTATTCTATCCAAGGTGAGAACATGTCCAAGAAATCTGGAACTAAATTCAACGTGTTAAACATTCAACTGCTAGCTTAAAAAACAAGCATTTTTAATATAACAAGAAAGTACATGGGCGCGTGAGGGACTAACGAAACTTCATTGGGGGATTCTGTATGGATCCGTAAGTCTCCTTGACTATATCCTGACTTTAAGAATGCCTAATTTTGGTCTGACAGATCTAAAAATATCGTTGAAAGTGATGTATTAATTAATAAATTAAACACCATTCCACACAATGGGAACATTGAATACCTGGCCAATAATGCTAATTCTTTGACTATACAAAAATATTCAAGGTAGGTTTTCTCCTCTTTCATACGAAGCATCGAATGTGAAGTCGTTCATGCGAATCAAATCATTTCTTTCCAGGCTCAATGATCACTTGTACGTTAGAAAGAGAGAGAGAGAGAGATGGAAAAAATTTTCCCATCACACTTGAGAAGCTTTCATCAAAACTGGCTGAAAATATTCCATCTACGAAGTAAAGGAAAGATGGAAAGAAAACGATGGAACATATGCGACAAGGGTTAGTTGGCGGAAATGTTCGTTATAATCAAGGCCAAATCGGGGACTGCTCCTTAGGGAAATTCGCCCCATAATCTATGGGGTTTATGTTGTACATTGGAACAGCGCGTCGGCCTTTTTTCCAATGATCGAACGGCAAAAGTTTGAGTCGCTCGTTCATGTTTTGCATAGATATAAAAATCTACACCCGCTAGTTAGTTCACTGCCAATTAAAATTTCAAATGAGAATTAGATGGATAGTTGGTAATTATGATTCTATGTAGCACACGATGCAATGAACTTGGTGTCGATGAAAAAACACCTGTTAGATGTGGAAAGTATCGCTTCTACATAAGCAAGACAAATAGCAGATCTTTACTATGCACACATTTAATTGAAGGGAAATGCCATAAGAAGCCATATAAATCGTTGGTTATATGGCTAGTCAAATGGTCATTTGTGGAAAACGATCAAAAATGTCAATTATCGCGCTATAAATACAAATTTTACGAGTCTTAAAACTAAAATTACTATTTTTACCGTTTTTGGACTATTTTGGGCGAAAGATTCGATTTTTTTCTTTCAACGTCCCTAGAATTTTGGGCATTCGATGACCCCAACCAAAGAAAAGTCATTTTATCACCCCAGACCTCGGATCTCCTTTAGATATATTTCAATAGATTATGAACCTTCATGACGTTTGTGATTTTTGGCTAACTTTAACTTTCCGAAGAATCATATCCGTAAATCGGTGGCAGGAAAAAACCAATAGTGACCAAAAACCTTTCATGATTCCATGAAAAGTGAAAATACGCCGTAATTTTGATATGTTTGTGGGAAGACATGCTGATTTTTTTTCACGATATTATCTTAATTCTTTTTCAATGTTATCTTTAAAAAATGGCGACGCACTTGTAAAAAGTGAACGTCGAAAAACTATTATACCAGAATTTTCCGGCAAATCATCTTGAAATTTTCGCGGTGCATAAGAGGAATGTGCAGGATCACACTTGAAGTCATTTTTCCAGCTCAAATTTTTTCAACAGGTACTGCTCGTACTTCGCAGTTCATGCCTAGAAGTGTCACAAAAAATTCATTTTGTAACAGCATAAGCAAAAAATTCTATAAATTTCCGACCATTCAAATCAATTCTAGTTGGAAACTCAACCAGTGAAGAACCGACTTCTTGGATTCTGCGTCAACTCTGAAGACATGAACCGCAGACATTTACTTTCTGTAGTAGAAAAAGAAAATCGGGACGATCTCGATGTTATACTTTTTTCTCATAATAGTCAATTTCAGAATAAAAATAAAAAAATGCAACAACTAGCTATTGATTTGTGTCCATAGAGGAAGTTTTTCGGGTTATTATCTAATAAGAGACGGATACCATTTGCCCTGATCTCGATTAAAATCTTTTCTGTTAGTGCTCAAAAGACCAACTATGCGCCCAACATACAAACGATCGCCGGAAAAACAGAAGCGATTGATGACTCCTGAACCGAAGAAGATTGTTTGACGTAATTACTGTTTATAATAAAAGAAAATTATAGATAATTGGCTCGAGTATAATAGCCATTTTAACAAAAATGTGACATTCTTACCATTGACGAGGTATGATCCAGCTGAGTTAGCAAGAAGATTTGAGGATCAAGCTCAAACTCGAACCCGTATAACATAGTCAAAAAAAGTTGAAACCATTCCAATCATTTTATAATAGATTACAAAAGATCTAGGATGCAGCTCGGCTTCGGCTTAACTCATACAAAACATATTGAGAAAGTTATAGAATGCAAAGTTAAGATACAATTCAGCTATAGTCTGTTTTTTATAAAATGCTTTCAAATAGAAAAGTGACACAAATAGCTATACCTTAATATCAGTGATACAAATTATAGAGTTAAGCTACAGCTTAAGCTGCAGCACAGCGGGAACTCATTTCAAGATGAACTCACAAACACTCTTGGTAAGAAAGAAACGTCGGATTTTTATCATATCTTCTAACGTCCATAATTTGGATTGAAAGCATTGTTGATCATCAAAGTATGCAACGTTATTGTAAACCAAATGTCATCTTCTGCTGAATTGATGATTGATGCTTAATCCTACAGATCGGATTTTGATTTATTATCAAAATAGTGTTCTATGTACCCATTGACCTTTCCTGGTATTCAGTAAGGCTGCTTTTGCCGAAGCCCTGCCCACTGCATCGATATCATTTCAAAATGAATGTAGTATAGTGAGCTTACCACTATGAAAGAATTTTTCGTCAGTGGGCGGCTAAACAGAACAACAGAAACTCAGGTATCGGCGCATTTCTGCCAAAATCGACAGTAGATGAGCAAAATGTTTTTTCGCTATCCAGTTCCCATGAGGAAGTTGTTTAACGTTTTCTGCAGTATAAAGGATTCCGCCGAGTGAAAATTGCGAATCAAATTGAATATAATTTTTTAGCTCTCGCTGCATCTATTATTTTAAATTAAATCGGCCTGATTCATGTCTGATCAGTAAAGGTCATCACTTTTTATTATCTACGGTCGTTTACGATATTGTGAAAATATAATTCTTGCTGAATTTGTGTACCACAGAATTTTTGAACTTCAACTACATTGGAGATCTCCGGATTTTGTGGAATTTGACTTGAAAATCTGTTAAAGTGACAATATTTTTTTACGAAGCCTCAGGTTAAGCAACAGTTCTCCATACATATGTTTCGTGTTGGAGTCAACAGTCACTTTCTGTAAGAATCACCACGAGGTCGGATAGCCTAAGAAAAATTTACCCTGAATTTTACATATGTCGTTCAGTTTTTGACGCTGATTAACGCTGTTAAGTCATTTTCACGGAGCTATGGCATGTAAAGTTGCGAAAATCTGCATAAAGCCCTATTCAAAACTTAAATCGCTGACTGTCGCCGATTTGTAGGATTTTATCGGAGAAAGTTGGCGACGATCGGCAACAGTCGCCGATTTATAAAACTTTATTGATCATTCGGGGAATCGTTAATGTTATTTTATCCGGTTTCCGGAGAATCGAGACATTCGGATAATTGTGATAGAAATAGATGCTTTCGGAGAAACAGGACATTCGGGGGAAATGGATGTTCGAGGAATAAGGACACAATCAAAATTCATGATATTTTTGGGAAAATGAGTATAGGTACTTCCCTCGCGAAAAGCAAAATAAGGTTGTACCTGAAAATAATCAAACAAAGTGTTCTATTTCCCGAATTTCATCCCTGATTCCTAGGATTAAAATCTGCGACAGTTGGCGACATTTCTGGATTGATATAAACAGTCGCCCATGAAATTCCCACACGAGAATTTTTTCACTTCTGAATTGGGCTTAAAACTGAAAAAATGATTGATGTTGCATTTCCACGTACTGTTCTGTCAGTTTGCATTATATTTTATTCGGGTTTTTAAATGAAAGAGCAGGAGTTATAGTGTGTTTCCGCCAATTTAGTTCGATTTCGTAATAGTGTAGCAACTCAAGGTAGTTGCCCGCAGGTCGCCTAAACGAACAGCGGACCATTTCGAGGTAGTTACTGTAGTTTTGGATGCGGTAGGTGTGCATGTGTGTCTTTTTCACTCCTCTCTCTATGAGAAATAAAGGTTTATCAATTTGAGTTTTTTATTCTTGGTTACTAAGAGTGACTGTCATCTGTCTTTCAGGTAATCGTTGAGTCGGTAGAAAACCGATGTTTTAAGGATGATTCCTGGCTATCTCTCCTGCTGATTCTTGATTCTTTTCTAACTCACGGACTAGATTGGGAAACCGCCTGAGAGATCTTTAACCCATCATTTATTTCAAATATAGCACAGTTATTGCACTAACTTTGTGCCAAAAAGATATTTATTAATTTCTTATGAACAAAAAAAATTTACCAATCAAAATTTCGCACGTTTTGCCCCACAGTAACCCAAATAGGTTCGGGCCGAACTCCAAATGTTGTCGGCATGAAGAGCTATCATATTACCTTCAATGTTTCAAAAATAAGGAAAATAAAACTACTGCTCAATGAGCTATAGTGCTTCAAAGTATATCACCTCATTAGTAATTTTGGTCACAATGAATATTGGCACAAGCATAAATGCACATAGGGACGTCTGGACCCTAAGTAGATTATGATTAACCCTCAGCAGGATTCGATTAACCAACATTGATAAGGAAGATGATGAAGGAAAATGAGAAAAATGGAAAGATGTTATAACAATGGCAATGATAATTTTATTGATAAATACCCTTGGCAACAAAGTAATGTCGAAAATATGACATTTTCAAAGTTTTATTACATTTGCATGAAACATGATTAATCACCAAAATATGCCCCATTACTATCAACCACACTTTGCCATTTCGCAAGTAGCTTTGCAATTCCCGCATGGCATGGGGCTTTGAATCAAAAAAGTTCTGTATGAACTTTTGACGTGGTCATTGTTTTCAAATTCTATATCAACAAGGCTATTCTACAATGACCGGAACAAATAATAATCTGATGGTGCAATGTCTGGGAAATATGGTGGATGGGATAACAACCTTAACGTAATTCTTGGACTTTCCTCTGGATGATGGCAGTGGTATGCGGATGGGCATGGTCATGGAACAGAAACACTCTTTTGCAGTTTACCAATGCATGTTGCTTTTGAATCAAGGCATTTTGTACACGATCAAGCTGGTCTTCATAGACTTTAGCAGCGATGATCGAACCAGGTAGAAGCACAAAGTGGACGATTCCCTGGGTTTACCGCCATACACATAACATAATCTTGTGTGGGTGTAGATCTGGCCTTGGGACTTGTCCTGGTTTAGAGCCTCTGCTGACCCATTGTCGCCTCTGGATAATGTTAGTACACACAATCTACTTTTCATCTCCAGTGATGATTCCATCAAGGAAAGGCTCAACTTTGCACCATGAAAGTTGTGACATGGAAATGATAACACTTTGCTGCATAGTATGATCACTCAACTTGTGAGGCATGCATGTTTGGAGCTTGCAAACCTGGTTCATCTGCTTCAATTGATTTTCAGTAGTAGTGTGGGTAATGGCGAGGACTTGTGCTATTTCCGTAGTGGTTAATTTTATATCGAGGTCCAGTTGTTCTTCAATATCTGCTTCTGATACTCCCCCTGGTCCTCCAATACATGGCTCATCTTTGATACTGCAGGTGCCAGTCCTGAACTTTGCAAACCAATGTTCAACTGCATGTTCAGACATAGCAGGTTCACCATATACTTGCCACATATTTCTTGTTGCCTCGGCTGCAGTTCTCCCTAAATCATACTCATACAAACCTTTTATGACATATATGGTCAGGAAGGTAACACTTTGTTTTGGGTATCAATAAAATGGACATCGTGAGCCAACTAAAAACCGACCCCATTTTTCAAAACAATGATGTTTGCTCTTCCAATCAAACAATCAACAACCTAATTAATTTGGCTGAATTTTAAGAAAAAAGTTGATTGTAACGCATGACCAAAAATTGATATCACTTTCTTCCAAACCCAATAGATGGAAGAATATGATGCTTGAATGTCAGAAGACCCATCTTTTTGTTATCAAGAGAACCATAAAATTTGCGCCCTAGCTTCTGTCGTGAGTGACCCTCAACATGATCTATATGCTGTACATGTGTGGCTAAGTTAATAATTTTTCTACTGCCAAAAGCATACCAACAAACCACAAATATTTTAAAGCTCATATTTTTTGCATTTTTTACGAAATTGATCAAATTATAAACTGTGTGCAAGAAAAACAAAATAATTATATGCACAAAACATCTTGAGAATTCTGAGTCTACACGCAACAGGGTCAAGGCTGCAGAAAATAGTTGGTGTTTCCAAAAAGATCATCTGAGACGTTATTTGATAAAATCTTTTGTGGAATTTCATAATGTAATAGAATCGCCAAATGTTTACCACTTTTTCCACTGTCGGTCAAAATTTGGGTTGATTATCTTTTAAAAGGTCAAACCCACCGCACATGACTGTCACTTATAAAAATTGACATTTTCCAAATCAAATAAACGCACAGTGCGTTTATTTTTTCAAACGGTCGCTGGAGGGTGCGTCTATTCAAGGGGTGCGTTAATTCGAGGGGGTGCGTTTATTCTTCCAAACCTCAATTTCGGGGGTGTTATGTAGGTTGTATGTATCCAACCAGCAAAACAAAATGATGTAACGTAACACGCCAACGCATATAGGTACTCATTTTAACAAACGAGCGCGAAAAATTAAAAAAAAAGAAAAAAGACGCACCCGGTGCGTTAAATCGAGGGGGTGCGTTTATTTTTTCAAATGCTCTCTAGAGGGTGCGTCTATTCGAGGGGTGCGTTAATTCGAGGGGGTGCGTTTATTTGGGGCACTACGGTAAATTAAAAAATCACAAGAAATAAGTGTCGCCGTCAAAGGCATTCACGCGAAGCATTAGGGTTTTTAACTCGAAAATGGCAAGGGTAGTTGAGTGTGCTCACAAAATTCCAATCCAGTGCGACGTATGGTTCATCAGTAAATTGCGAAAATATCAATAGTACTTGCTTTCTATTCTTGATATTGACAAGCATGTCAAGAAAAACAGAACATAGGTCTTTTAACATATGACACCAAGTGAAAAAACATTTCGAAGATTTCAAGCTGCGGGCTGCGCAGCGAGCCCAACAAAAGCGCGTGCTTAATTTTCTGTATAATTCTATACAGCTATTTTCCTTATAGCAGTATGACAGGATGGCCGAGCGGTCTAAGGCGCTGCGTTCAGGTCGCAGTCAGTTTCTACTGGCGTGGGTTCGAATCCCACTTCTGTCAGACTTTTTGACTGAATAGGGTGTGAGTTTTTAGAACACCTCAGAACAATCGCAGTTTTATGGTATCGAAATCACGTCACGGTGCAATCAATTGGAATTTAATTTTGTCTATTTTTAAAGCGGTGGCTTTCATTTTTCAACTTTTTTATTCGACATCTTTCAAAACGTAAAACATCTATATTCGAGGGGAAAATCGGCAATTCATTCTATCACAGATGAATGTGTGTCGCATAGATGGCTAAGCTTTCCTCCGTCCTTTTCATATTTGCGGGATAAGACGTTTCGGCAATTTACAGTTACCGACTATAATTTCATCCGGAAAAATTTCTGACGTATTGATAAAATCCCTGCTATAGCGTCGATTTAACGTTCGTCGATGATTTTACTATATATTTATTTTTCATTCTTGTCCTTTGATGCGCTTCCTCTTTTTCGATATTGTTGTTGATTTGTTCAACTTTTGCTTCATCGTCATTAATTTTAGAGCCTTTCGGCTTCGTATCATTACTTTTACTTTCCTTGCTGTTTAAACAGGGTCCGTCGTGTGGAGAATATAAGCGATTTTCGTTTATGTAATCGACAACTTTGTCCGGTATCAAATATCTGACGCTTTCGCCTCGACTAAGGGCTAATCTGAAAAAAATTCAAATTTATAATCTAGAAAATGAGCAAATAGAAAAAGTTGCTATATAGAACGCAAAATTATTTTTGAACAAAACTGGTGCGGATCTTTTTCAAGAGTTTCAAAATTCTGAAACACAAGCGACTATTGGACCTAGAAATAGAACATGATTTATCATTTATTATTACTATAATTAGAACATGTTGAATGAAATGTAGTATATATTCTTACGATGGTTACTCTGTTTCTTATAATGCTTTGAAATTGACAAGTGACACAAATCAGTACCGTCGTCAAAATCGTTTTCATAGAGCTCTTATAGTAAGATTTTTCACACGGAAAATTGTCAAGGGTTAATTCAGAATGCTCACAAAATCACAAAATCAGAATGCTCACAAACCCATATGACATATCAGAAGGTCGTGAAAATTCGAAGTAATACTTGCTTTCCACTTTCATTATTGAGACACATTTCGAGAAAATCAAACTGTAGATCTTTTCGAGAATCTCCGCCGAGTGACCGATCAAAATTCAGAATCTTGCTACTCACAAAAATCTTCATTGATCACCTCCTCGTCTTGTATATTTCTTTTTTGTTTGCCATCCCGCAACTAAGGCAATTCGCAGAACGGTAATCAAAATTTTCAAAAACTTTTTGTCAATTTATGATTCCCAAAATTTTCAACTCTAGGGATCAATACAGCAATCTAACTTAAGCTGCTAAAAGAATTCCGAGAAAAGTGAACTTATGCTCAAAAATAAAAAAAAAAATTTACAATATCTCAAATGTCAAACCGTCAACTATTTTTATAAACAGATAAAATCTTATGCACGTAAACTTGAAACGTACATAGAGGTCCATGGATGAGAACAAACTAAATGTACCTGACTTTAGTTGAACTAACATCGTTAACTATCCATTCGTGAACGATGTGAATGTTACTCTGAAATAAAAAAACAATAAAACGTCGGAAAATGTAGCTACAGAAGAATTCTTGAATGACTTTCAAGCAATGCAAAGAGCTTATCAAGTTACCTGATGTTTGTACAACACTTCGTGATCATAAACAAATTTATATGGGTTTGTTCCTTCGCGGTAGATTACGACAAGACCAAAATCCCTGACGATTTCTTCGATCTGGAAAAATAATCAATCGTGCGATTCCGGTAATTCCATGTAAATGCTGACTCAATATCAATACTATATGAACTGGAATAAATCAACATTTTCGGCATTATATAGTCAAACGTGATTTAATCAAGTGTTTATCACAGGTGGCGCGATGGCGTCATCCTATAATATACCTGGAATCCCCCAAATTCGCATCCCATCCTCTTCTAGAGCCAAAACGGTAAGAGCTATAACATTGGGGTCTTTTTCATAATTTCAGGCTTAAGGACAAACTATGGGGTGCATGTAATCTTTTGACCTCTATCTGCAAATGAAGCTCGGTGGTGCGCCAAAAACATGCAAAAAACGGCCTCTTTTGGGGCTTCTAGTTCCAGCATGCCCCACATTGGGTGTAGCATCCCCGAGCTCAATACTTCGCCCCATGCATCTATCCGAAGTCCCTAATATTATACTTTTTTGAAGATATGGCCTCAATCCAAGTAAACCATGGCCCAAAGTCCTGAAAACCACAGAATTTCTTCAATTTTGTTACATAAAGTTTGTGGCTTCAAAAAAATATTTTTCTGCATAAAATTTTTTGCTGTATGTGTTTTTAAGCATGATGCAGTTATGCCCACATGTTTGCATGCATAAAATATGAGGTGCATGTGGTCATTTGACCACCCTGGTCCGCAACGGTTAAGGAAGGATGGGCGATTGTTAAGAATAGGCGGAACAAGTTGTCCTGTGGTGACATGACCACGAGGGGTTCCAGTGGATGGGGAGGCAGCGTGTCTGAGCTTGCTTGGCGTGATCACAGGGTCACTTTCGCCACCGAGTCACTTCCGCTATCGAGTCATTTCCGCCACCAAGGCACTTTCGTCGCCGGGTCATTTCAGTCACTGGCCTAGTCGGACTATTGGCGCTTCACCTCGATGAACTATCAGAGCTCCGCTAAGTTGGACTGTGCAATCATCCGCAACTGAAACCAGCCGTCCACATGCGAAACGCAGATATCTTCAAGTGAGACGCATCCGCCTGCGAGTGAGACGCACCTATCTGCGTGCATGACGCAGTCATTCACAACTGAGACGCAGTTATCGACAAGTGCGTGTGCACCTGTCGGCAAAAAGAAACGCAGCTGTCTGCGCACATTATGAATATCTATCAGGACTTGGCCAAATTATCGAGTTCCAACTAGTTGAAGCAAAATGAACAAAAGAAAAATATAATAGATAGTGAAATGAAAACTAATAAAAGTAGTTTTTGACCATATTTGACCTTGTTTACAACGTGTTTCAAGTGATATGTAGTTTACACTTTACACATATTTGTTACTTTTACCAAAAGTGAGGATTCGAAGCTTCAAAAATTTTTTTATTGTTTCTCTGACGTGTAGATGACCAAATTCAAAACTTCAATGTGCTTCATCATTGAAGTTTTTCAGGTATGAACAGGTGGACTAGTTTATTGGAAAATGCCCCGATGGGACAGAAAAAGGAGAATATACTTGCTTGGATAGTTGCCAAGCTAGAAAAAAGGGGTGGACTAGATTTTTGAGAACGTGGGCGAAAGTTTAAAAAATCAAATTTTTAATAATCGGATTTGAAATCTTTCTTATTGAAAAATTTTTTATGTGTGTGAAAAAGTATATTCTGCAGCTGAGTGAATCAACACACCTTTCAATCATACATGTGCAGCTACAAAACTTTGAGGAGGATACTGGAGGCTGGCCCTGGTTTTTTGGAGTTTTTTGAGACAAAAATCCAACAAAGTTGGCCAGAATTTTTTCACATGGAAGATTTTATTGGGATATGTACCCCCCATATCCCCTCTCGCACACGTGTGCTTCCAACTGCATTGAACTTTTTTACTAAATTTAGTGTCCATAAAACAGGAATCAACTGTAGGAATTCAACACGTGAAATCTAACCCAATTTTTCTACAGATACAGCACAAAGTTTTCTTATAACTAAATTAATTGCGTGAAAAAATTCTCAGCATTAAAATTGTGACGATGAGGAAAAATCAGCAATAAAGTAATATAGGCTAGAGGTGTGCGCGGGATTGAAAACATTGCCTGCTTTTCACCTATATAGCTAATCCTGCTACCATCCCGCTGCTGAGTTGGTCTTCCCCTAACGCAGGATATTTACATATTCAGTCTTTTTAAATAAGATATTTCATAGAATTCACTTCGTAAGTTTTACTGATCACAAGCTATAAACCAATTTCTCTGAATATAGGTACACGGAATCAGGTTATTACTAGCATCATTCACAATTTTTGGATTTAAACTGCCACCTAAACTGAAATTTTCAGAAAAATGTCGGATGGAAAGCAATTTCACCTATCCCGCCTGCTCTCGTATTATTTTCAAAAAAGTCGTCTTGCACACCCA
Source organism: Romanomermis culicivorax (assembly GCA_963922205.1). Lineage (NCBI taxonomy): Eukaryota > Metazoa > Nematoda > Enoplea > Mermithida > Mermithidae > Romanomermis > Romanomermis culicivorax. The sequence continues at coordinate 154,903 of CAWUHX010000290.1, forward strand.
GGTTTGGGAATGGATGTCGGGAGGTTTTAACGACATTTTTGTATGCTTTAACCTCTTGTCCCATTTGCAGATGCACAATGACTGTAACGAGGGCAAAGTTGCACTAAAGGGTCTAAGCTCGAGCTCAAGATAACTTCGAACAAAAAACCGACCACCTCGGTATCAAAGGTTGCATTAATATGCCGATGTTCTCAAGCATGGTACAATCTCTACGTCGTCAGGATAATCCCGAGCGAGTTCGATGTCGATATATCCCTAGCTCGAGCTGTCAGGTTGTAGTAACATTTTCTCAGAATTTTTTTATGTCCAAAGCAAATAAATATAAAAGTGTCTGCAATTCCGGAACTCAAGCTTAAACCTCATTATTAGTTAATCCTGAAGTGAGGATTGTTATTTCAACTGCAAGAAACTAATCTCGACATTGCCACTGAAACTGAAAATCAGCAATTTAATCCCGACATTGAGATTATGATTGGGTAAGCAACCCTGGGTTTTTTACAGTGCTTAACGACGCCCTTTTAATCACAACGATAGGTTATAAAAAACAAAATGACTACCTGCCCATCCCCCACTGTTTTTCAGCTGGAGTGGGAGACACATTTTCGAATCAGTCAGGAGTTGTAATGATATTGGTTTACTATTTCTATACGTTGAGAGGAGTCAGCCATAAGCATTTGTCAGGGATGGACATAGTCTATCTCCAGGTTGTGAAGAAATAGCCAAAGTCGACGCGTTTTGCGTCGACGCCGATTTGCATAGACACCGTGCATAAATATGCCGGTCGTCTATGTTTTTGGTCATTCATTGATTAATTGTTTGTTTTTATTAAAAGAAGAAATCGGCGGCCCGATAGAGCATTATTTTATATTATTTTGTTATAATATTTGTGGTGGAGCATTTCCGCCTTAAATACAACGACCCGCGGCCGACAGCCTTTGGATTACTCGCAGCGGAGGGAACGCAGGTTAGACCCCGGATTTCTGGAGAGCCACCCAGCGTGCAAGTCTACATTTACAACTCAGTTCTCGGCCTGACTTCTGATTTTGCCCCTGGTTTGAAGTTACTTGAGCTCAGGGTTTATCTTATCTTCTGCAGTTCTTCGGGACGAAAGCAGGAGATCTTTGTTGATTTTGAGACTGACTGAACTGTTGCAAACTGATTCTACCTAAGGTTTCGGCCTGATTATGTGAATTAGCTAGTGACTGATTAGGTCTATTTTTGGTACCAAATCCTTTATTATATTTCTCAACTTCAACCCAAGTCTCATTTCAACACATTATTGCATATAATACTCATTCAGATAAATTTTACTCTAGAGGATAAAATGCTCGGGGAAAGACAAAAAGCACGAAACAGCAGAATACAGTTCATCACAAACAAGAAAAATTTTTTGATGAGAAAGAATGAAAATCCAATATTACAAAATCGAATTTTTTGAACTCTCACCCAGCTTCTCAAAAATCTAGTGCACCCCTTTCCCTAGCTAGGTAACTATCCAAGCAAGTATATTCCCCTTTTTCTGCCCCATCGGGGCATTTTCTAATAAATTAGTTTGAGAATGTTCTTTGGGTTTCGGAACATTAATAAAGTAAAAACATAAGTAATCATACACAAAAAATGCATGAATCAAAATAGTCATTTACGACATAGAAATAGAATTATTGTCAATTCTTTAATTGGGTTTTCAATCAAGCTAGTTAAATCTTTCGACCAGTCGTCAAACTTTTTTGAAAATGAATAAACAAATGTAATTTTTCCAGTTATAATTTTAAATAAAATTCTTTAATTATCCAGCAAAAAAGGCTGAACGCCATAATAAACCGGTTTAAAAATCTAAAATGGTAGAAAATAAAGAACTGAGGCCGGAAATGCGAATGTGAAATGAAAGTTTCGACTCATACAGAATCCCTAACCGGACATGTACAGGACGGCTTCAAAACATTGAGATATAGTAACCGGATCTTCGTAGAGGGCGGGTTGATGTTGGGATTACAACTTTAAAGATTGATAATGGAAAAGACCTTTTTTGTGATAGTTGGAAGTGAAATGACAGTAGATCTCAAAGGAGGGAGCAGTTGAACAGTAAATTTTGAGGCTTAACAGGACCATGGATGGGGAGGGGGATATCCCACTATTAATTATCTGTCCCTAACTTCGTATAATAAACATACAATCGCATCCCACTTACATCTTCTTTCAACCACAATGCCGGCACGGCGAAAGATTCTAAAAAATCCGACCCGCATAAGATCATGAGTTTTAAATCGTTCCCACTGCTGTGTAATCTAAATTTTTTGTTCGATGGTTCATTGTCGTTGCTGTCAGAACTAGTATTTTCCTCTTTTTCATTTAAATTTGAATATTTCGCTACTAATTGTTTCTTGAAATGTCGCAAAACGAGTAAAGTTCGACACCATTCGTTTAAGGAACATTCCCAATCGTCGACTCTTAAAAAAATATTGCTATTTTGAATTGAACTACAATTAAACGCATAGGTCGTTAACTTGGAAACACAACCCGCGTCCAGAAACCTGAAATAAGAAGTTTGAGAAAACAAGCGGATAAGAATGAATATGCATGTAAAAATGGAAGCATCGTCAAAAATGATATTGCAGAATTTTGCATCGGAAGTGCCCATTTTAGTCCTTGTAAAAAATTTACTGATAATGGAATAGAACATGAAATTTTACGAATGATACTACGCACGGCTCGTCGATTCAGTTTCTGTAATGATGTGATACATATGAACAGAGTGCCTACTAGTTCGACGAAATCAAATTCCCGGTTTCTTCCACAAAACTTTTCGAGATTTTCAAACAGTCAAACATGTTTTGCATACCGAATTTTGCTCTGAAATTGTCCAAAATGTTACAGAAACTTAATTTTTCGGTTTACAATATATTAGAATACTTTTTTAGCTGAGGAAAACTATTTTTCGCAAGGAATTCTTTGCCATTCGGCGAAAAAGATCGAAACTTTTTTAGCCATTTTTCTGCACGCTTTCGCCACGCTGGAAAATGAATCTTCTTAACACTTATCCCTAAGCGAAGGCTTTAAATTTTCAGTCTAGAATGATGTATTGATCGTTTCATAATAGAAAAAGTCATGTTCGGAAAGTGCGGGAAACTTCAAGCTGAAGGAAAAAAAGAGAATGGAGTGCATTCGAATTATTTTTAACGCCAGAAAATTTTCGGCTTTTGATATTGTAGAACGCAGGTATATGAATCTTCAACTCTTATTCAAACATTTATGATTCAATATTGAATGTTGAAAATATCAGTAAAACTTTGTGAATAATTCATAACAACTTTAAATTTATTACAGTGTAGCAACTTCAGGTTGCATTTTGTACATATTACAGTCGATGCATCGGCAATCGGCCATTGGCCGATGCATCGGCATCGGCCGATGGCAAATTTTTGGCCATCGGTCCATCACTACACTCGCATTCCTGTAAAGGTGTTTCCAATCATTATGAAACACCCTGTAATATTAGGATATTTCCAAACTAAAGAATCCATATAGTATAATATTCATAATTCGTATAACGCACTGACGGAAAAATTCTGAATTTCCTGCAGTCAAATATCTCAAGACTGTTTAAAAAATACTTCAAGTGTGACTTGTTTACGAAGTTTCCGGTTATTTCCCGGTTGGTAGCCATCCTGTATGAAGATGAATGTTTGATTGAATATTTGACTGAAATTCAATCTAAAACGTTGAGGCTATATCCAAAAGATTTCTAATTTTATGATTTAAATTTACAGATAAATTCGAATTATCATTTTCGGATGATTCATCAACAGAGTTCTATCTTCCAATGGTTACAGTCGAAAAAGCTTCAACGATTTTTTAGAAAACCAATTTTAAAAGCGGGTCTATATAAGAACACAAAAATATTATGTTTCTCTTTTATTTGAGCTCGGAAAAATCAATTTTTTTTCCTCTTCAGTAACAAAATGACGGAGAGATGAATAATTCATAATGAAAACTTCGATAATGATGTCACATGTCAAACAAAAGGGAGGCCTGACTTTCACGAAAGCGTCTTTTCACGTTTACCTTATCCACGATGATGTCTCTAAGGATAAGCGTAGCATATTTAGACGATGTCGAGAAGCAACCAAGCCCTAAAAAGAAAAGAGATGAAGCAATGCAAGCAGAAAAATAAAATAGAAGGTAAGGAAAACACCGGTTTTTTATAAGCATCGTTGACAGGAGAAATAATTCCTTCGATAACTTGCCAGCCAATTTTCTTCACGAAGTGATCTCTGGCTCTTTCTGCGAAAAGAGAAAAATAACTTGTGGAATACAAAAATTCAAAATCGAAATAAAAAATTAAGTTTTGCTCAACAACAGTTGTCATTCAGATCATTTATTTTAGAATAAATGTCATAAAAATTATCCATTCAGATCATTTATTTCATTCAGATCATTTATTTCATTCAGATCATTTATTTTAGAATAAATGTCATAAAAATTAAATCTAACAAATAGATGGAACAAAATTAGGAACTGATATTTTTTGGACTCTACAACCCGTCAAGTCATTTGGGAGAGCAAGCTTTCAGCCACATAAAATTTGTAGTCTTTTAAGAACTTTAATGAAAATTTTGTTTGACTATAGATTATGAATTGAACACAGTAGAACCTGATTATTTGTTTGTTCAAAGAAGACGTTTCGAAAACCTTCAATTTCAAAATTATCATGTTAGGAATTGTTCCAATCTCGCTTTAAAATAAAATTTTGTTTCGTATACTAATCTTCTAAATCGAGCCCTAGAATTAGAAAATTACCGAACATCCTCAAGTGAGCGTTTGTTGGCGGATTGAACGATCCGCAAGCCAAAAGTGCAACTTTGGGCGTCATTTTTCCGAACGTATTAAAAATTCGATGGTAAAAATCCAGAATTATGCGAAATTTCCTCCGAAAATACTAAGAAAACGATCCAGAGAAAAACTGGATTATATCATTAGCTGTTGTTGCCGGGGCATCTATCATGTATTCCACAGTAGTATACGCCTTTACGAATATATGACGTTAATATTTCATTTAAAAAATAACGATTATGAAGTATCGGGGAACTTTTCGTAAAAGTAAAACAAGGTTAGCCTAGACGTCAAAAACTATAAAACAATATTATCAATGCAGCTTAACTGATCAAAAAAGATAACGATGTATATACGTCTTGGCGTTGATTATATGAATTAATGACCAAGCATTTTATTTTTAAGAGTAGAAAATGTTTAATATGACAATTAACGTAATTTAATTGATATTAAGACGAAGGGGAGACACTCAACCAACTTTTTGCTTACATAGGCGCAAAGTTCAAGCTAGAAAAGTTATTTTTCAACAACTTAAATTTTTTATGAGACTCTAACAAATAAAAACTCAAAAATAAAATGAAGACGACTAAATATTTTCAAAAATTTGACCTGTTATAACATATTCTACAGCAAACACGGAATGATCAAATTAAATAGTGAGAAATATCAGAAAATTTCTTCCAGAAAAAGTACTAAGAATCGAACGAGAAAGTTCGTGTATTATTTACCGATTGAGTATTCTACTCCCGGATTCTACAACGTGTCCGAAAGAGCACCAGTCATGTCAAAGATCTTAAAAAAATACGTATGCGTCGCTCTAAAAGTTGAATCACACAAAACTACAACGAACAAGGTTACCAATGTTTTAGGATAAGGGAAACAGAACCCAGACGAATCATTTCGAAATTGATCGCACATTTAATTGGGGTTTGTTCTAGATCAAGGTATATGCGAGTCACGCTCAGAGAGGGTCAGAGCTTTCTAGAGTTTAGGGTCGGACATTATATGGTCCAGAGTCATTCTATGGTCCAGAACTTTATACACCCGAATCATATATGTGTGCTTTATATGGAATTCAGACACATAATCCTCAAAATATTTTTCGCAATCATCATTCTAGCATAAATGAATCGAATAAGGTTTTTGAGAAATTATGATAATCGCCCTCAACATGACACTTGACAAGATTAATCGATTGATGCGGGATTTGCCGCCTTTCAGATTAAAATGAAAATGTCAGTATGTGAGGCAGGTTTGAAGACTCAAAACGATGTTTTGGCGCAAAAAAACTATGGTGTTTACTAGCGATATTCCTCTGAAATTTTATGACATCTAGACATCCCGGTTTTTTGCGAGTTTGGATATCTGGATATCTGGTCATAAAAATTTGATAAAATATTCTTGCGTTCACTGCCTTCTTTAAACGCAAAAATATAGTCTGTGAAAGTTGGAAAAAATCTATAATTTAATTTGAATGAAATGAATGAGAAGCAGGCTAGATGACTACAGTTCAAAATCCAGCTGTTAGGGAAAAATTGAAAAGCGATCTTCTAAAATCTATGATGAAGATAGATTTTAAAAATTCTTCTATTTCAACTTGCCTTAATTACATAACAATCGTTAAATGAGGAAAAGTGTGAAAAAGCCATCAGAACTAAGTCTTGAAAACACGTTGAATATCAATGGTTAATGAGAACATTACAGATGCACTCTAGGGGTGTGCGCGGGACCCCATTCCCGCTTCGCGCCCGCTTTTCCCGCATTCCCGCTGCGGGATGCGGGCAGGAGTGGGACGACTTTTTGAAAGCGGGACGGGAGCGGGCGGGATTAGTGAAATTTCTTCCCGCCCGCATATCCCGCTTTTCCCGCAAGAAGACATTCCTCCTACAATTTTTTTCAACTAGTAGCTCAAAGAACTATTGTTCTAACTGGATATCTTTACTGTTTGTAATGGCAGATATTTATTTCAAATTTAAAAACGGAGAAAGTTTTGTCAACCAGTGATGCCAGGCCTAGGTTTTTTCACCTAAAGCTAGGTTTTTTAGTGCTTTCCCGAAAAAAATTAGGATAATTTTAGGGTTTTTATTTTTCTACTTAGGGGTATCTATTTTTTCAACCTAGCAACACTGTCGCGAACCACCTAAAACACTGATTTACGAAGCAGTTTGAATCCAAAAACCGTGAATGATGCTATTTTGTTGAATAGTTGCAATAAACAGTTGTGATTACATGACTTTCAACCTACATATATTGAGAGAATAAATTTGTTTAAAGCCAATGTTTTTTTCTGCCCAGATCAGACTTTTTAGGCATAGTGCAGAATTTTTTTTTTGTGGTTTCCGCACCGGTAGAGAATTTTTTGAGTCATGTGTTTGATCGCATATACTCTTCTATATAATGTGTCAGTCATTGATTCTGAACTTTTAAAATCGGTTATTTTCCTCATTTTAAGACTTTAAAATGTCTAGTCAAAAAACTATAAATTCGTTCAAATTTAACATTGAATTACGCATTTAATTTGTTCTTTCCTATAATAACCATTATTGTGTTGTAATAGGCAATGTTTTTTCCCCAAATCGTGCTTTTTGGGGAAAAAGAATTCGGAAAAGGGTAAAAAATTTTGGGGATCGGATACAGAAAAGATGCATTTTGGTGCATTTTAGAGGGTCATAATAACAAAATTTTCCGGCGCTTCACGCCGGTTATACCTTTAATAGTCATTATTATGTATTATCAAGCTCAGGCGCGGCTTTTAGCATTTCTATCTTTACTTATCAATTAATCTATAATAATTTTCATCATCTTAAACGTTTTATCTCATGTTTTAACTGGTAATCTTCAATATTTTATCTTGATATTTAATGAAGATTCACATTTTTTCCTTGCAGTGTTTTTTTCTGCACCCGGCTTTCTGCACAGTGCAGAAAATCCAAAAAAAATTTTCTGCACTGCTTTTTTCTCCTGTTACAATAAAATAATAATGAATACTGAATATAAGAAAAACATCAAATTAAATGTGTAATTCGTTGATATCAGAATTGCGTACACATCAAAATTTTATTCATTCTCATAATATGAATTTCAAAATAAATTCACAGAATATTTTCACCAAAATGACTGACACATAACAGAAGAATAAGTGTGGTCAAACACATGACTCAAAAAATTCTGCACCAGTGCAGAAATCGCCAAAAAAAGTTCTGCACCGAGCCTAAAAAGTCTGCACTGTGCAGAAAAAAAAACAGTGTTTCCTTGACATATTTTTTGAGAGAGATCAATAAGTCAAGTCTCCAAACTTTTTGAAACGATTTTTCCTCTCTTAACGTAAAACCAATTCAAAAACTTCATGCAAGTAGTTTTCTGAAATTTCTACTCTTCTTACTCATACGTATCTTTTCGGCCACGTTCATGACAGTTTACGAACGAATTAATAGTTTTGAAATGTTTCAAATAATAAAATACAAGAAATTACGACTTTTGAACACCAAATTCGAATCTAATTCTTGAAATAAATGTTCGGAAATTCATTGTCCAGCGTCGCACGATGTCAATACCCATAAACGCCGGAAAGATCAATATCTTTTTTGGGCTCTCACTTGTCATCATAAAGGCTCTCACTTGTCATCATTCTCATATATAATTCAAAGCCATTATGCTCTTGGATAGTTTGCTGGAAAATTTGTTCCATAATGCTTATAGATTAGACTTCGATCAAACTCAGAAATTTCAATTGGTTTCTCAATTTCAATGAATTAACGGCTCAAAAAATACCAGAAGGTTTGAAAAAGCTCAAAAACACGTAAATAAAGCGTCTACGAGCATTTTTACGCGAAAAAACGACTTCAGGAATTGCTGAATTGAATGTTGAAATTGAATTGAATTGAATTGGGAAAACATTTAGACCCCTTTCTCCATTTGGAGAAAAAGCACGGGGGAAAACCGGTAACAGGAATAAACCGCAATGCAAAAACTTTTTTTGGCCTTTCTGCACTGTGCAGAAAGCCGGGTGCAGAAAAACACTGTTTATAGCTACATTTTCCTTAGATGACCTTATGAAGTATATTCTAATATAAATCATGTTATATGAAAAGTCTTCCCGCGGGACGGGAAGACCAGGCCAATGGCGGGAGCAGGACGGGAGCGGAATCGGTTTACGGCAGTGTTTTTTTTTTGTACTGTACAAACGAAATGGTCCAGAATACAAACGATAATTTTGGCTTCGTTTGTACTGGTACAAAGGAAAATTTTGATGGAAAAAAAATTTCCATCGCTCAGTATTCGGTATCCATGGGCTCGTTAGGACTTGTTTGTTATGTGTCTGCATTGATAATGACAAACTAGTAGCTATGGAATAATAAATAATAAAAGCTCTTTGTGCAGTATTTTACTATTTCATGTTTTGTGTCTTGTGAAAATGCCAACATATTCATATTTCACATCATGTCTGTTGCATTTTATTACAATGAGTTTTTTTCAGCCGAAACAGTGTTTTTTTGCACGAGCTGTTTTACACGGTGCAAAAAAAATTACCAAAAAAGTTTTGCACGCCAAAAATTTTTTTTTGTACTATAAATAAATAAATATATCACTTTTTTCCACGAATTTTTTCCACAAATAAAAAGGTCAAATTTTTTTCCACATGTGGAAAATTTTTTGGAAAAAAATCTTAAAAATAAGATTTGAATTTTGTGTTCATAAATCGTAATTTCTAGAAATTTTATCATTTGGAAAATTTTAAAACTAATAATTTGTTCGTAACGTTTTATAAAATTGGCCGAAAAGCTATGAGTCAGAAGCATAGAAATTTTCCAAAAATAATTCCATGAAGCTTTTGAATTCAATTTACGTTAAGAAAGGAACAAACGCTTCAAAAAGTTTAGAAAGTTGACGCGTTGAACTTTCTCAAAAAATGTATGAAGGAAAAAATGTAGATATTCATTAATTATAAATAAAATATTGAAAATCGCCAATGAAACATCAAATGATATGTTTAAGACGATGAAAACTATTAAAAATTAGTGATAAGCCGCGCCTGAGCTTGATAATAAACAATAATGATTATTAAAGTCAAAATTCTGAGATTTGGACCTATACTAAATGCACCAAAATGCATCTTTTCTATATGGAAACCCCAAGTTAGTTTTCCACATTTGATAAATATGTTTGCACGGTGCAAAAAATCTGAAAAAAAAGTTTTGCACAGTGCAACAAAAACACCGAGCCAAAATATAGATTATTGTGATGCAAAGGAGACTCGTCAATTTTATTCGATGGAAAAGGGCTCAAATTCTGATTCTAAAACATTGTTATGAGTTTTTGAAATTCTGATTCTAAAACATTGCTGTGAGTTTTTGTTGTTATGGTTCTAAGTTCTGATTTTAAAGCTTTATAGTGGTCTGCTGCAGTTATGATCAAAAACGGCAGTTTTAAAGTTTATTGTATCGATTGATAGTCAATTTTATCTGGTGGTAGTAAATGTTTTTGCACTGACCCTTGCAGTTCTTCTGAAGCTTAGTACAAAAGTATATTTTTTCTAAAATGTATTTTTCTATCAAATCGAATCGAAAAATGTTAATTTTTATATAAAAGAGTAGTACAAACAAAAATTTTGGAGTACAAACGGTTTTTGAGAGGTCGTTTGTACCAGTACAAATGGACCGAGTACAAAAAAACATTGGTTTAAGGTAATGCGGGCTGGATGCGGACAAGTTTCTCAATCCCGTACACACCCCTAATGCACTCAAGCTATTGAGTATTAATTGGAAAATAGTTTGCTTTTTTGATCTTGACGACCGAATTTTTTTCGATATTTTTTTTGACAAATGTAAATAAGAAAAATTAGTGCAGTGTAATTGGTACGGTCGATTGTGTCACAACTTGGCGCCCGTCCTTACTTGACGCCTTGTATTTTACTTTGGCGCCCATGCGATGGTAGGAAATTAATTTATAAATTTCAAATCACTTCCAGTGGTTGGTTAGCTACATGAAAAAATATTGTTTGCGAATGAAAAGAATATAGTTATACAAAGTTTTCAAAAGACCTGCTACACTAAGCAGGGTAGATTATAAATGAAATTCGTATTCTGAGATGGCCAAACCTGGAACCACTGATCATTTTCCTCATTCCATTTTCTTACTGACAAATTTTAGATACAATCTACCAATATGTTCGAGACAAAATAACAAGAAATCTACATTTTAAACTGAATGTACTGGAAATTTTTTCTCACAGTAGACTGTTTTTCGAGCGGGATTGGATAAATTATGAACAGCCGGCAATGGCGGACATGGAGCCATGCTCTGACCAAAGTCGCCCCTGATCAAAGTCACCCCACTTTACCTTATTAGGTTAGATTTCTCTAATAGGTATATTAATATCTGGAATCAACTTCCAAATGAATTTCTCAGTTCTTCCAATCCACACACATTCAAAATGAAAATTGCCAAAATTGATTTCTCATATTATATCGGGGGAGCACGTTAGCCTGTTACAGAAATGTAACCTGCGCTTCCTATTACTTGTCACTAAATTCTATACTGTAGCTATTCGTTCAAATGTATTTATTCGTTCAAATCTTCTAAAATTTACCTTTCACATTTATTCATTATTTCCTCGTTTTCGACTAATTATATTTTGTAATTGTAATTTTGTGTTCTTTTTCGACAGGTAAAAAAACCTTTCATTCATTCATTCATTCACTCATATGTTGTTAATTAAAATCCACAAGCATTAGCTAGAATGACATTTTCTAACCGCGCATTGGAATAATATTATAGAAGAATTACTAAATACCTTAAATCCGGCGCGAAGCGCCGGAAAATTTCAACAATTTTCAATTTTATAACGCGTAAAATGCACCTCCGATTAGGAAACCATTAAAAAAATTTCCTCAAATCAAAAAAAAGTTCCTCAAAAATGGTCGATTGAGGAAAAAACTGTAGTGCACTGAACTAAGCATTAGGGACGAAGTGTTAGCCCTCTTTTGATTGGCCGAAATTAACGCCCCCTTGTTGATTGGTCAAAATCTTTGAGATGTTGAAAATACATTATATGCGCTTTAAATGGTTTTAACTAACAACTTCATTTGGAAGAGCCTCAACAGCACTGCGCCCTTCGGGCGCAGCTGCTGTACCCTAAGCCTAAGCCTAAGGAAAATTTTAAAGGAAAAATTCATGAAAAATACATATTAGGCGAAAAACCTTGTTGATAGGTCAAAATTTTTGAGATGTCGAAAATGCATTATATGCGTTTTAAATGGTTTTAACTCTTAACAACTTCATTTCGAAGCAGCGTTTTTTTTTTGTGCACGGACATTTGTGCCAATTGGCATAAGAGGCCAAAAAAATTTGTGCCAATGGCACAAAAAATTTTTTAAACTAGAAACATAACTGAAAACTGTGGAAAAGTTTTAGGCCAAAAGTTTGATAAAAAGTTAACGTTTAACGCATTAATTTTTTGTAAAAATCGTGCCCAAATCTATTTTTCAGCTCACCATGATGTCAGTGGGATAAGAAAAAACTGTGCAACAAAATAGTTCACGAAAACCCTAAATGAAATAGAATGCTGATAAAATTTAAATAGGTCTTGAATTTTTCAGGAAGTTCAAATTGATGTAAATTTTTGGTTGGAACAATGTACCATTACTAAGGATATCGAATTTTCTATTTGAATGAATCAAGCACAAAAAGTAAGAATTTCAGTTTAAAATCCGAATCTGACTGAATGAACAGGGAATATTCAGAATTTCTTTTTACTCACCAGTTTTGACAGCCATACCTGTAAGACTTCCGACCAGTTGGGGGGAAAAAGAAAAAAGTCAAAATTTTTCCCAAAAAAGGCCAAAAAACATACATTTTTTTGCAAATTTTTTCCAAACTGGGGGGTTGGGGGGGTTAAATGATTTTGGGTACAGGGTTCTGTAAGACCTCCGACCAGTTGGGGGGGGGGTAAATCCGAAATTTTGGGGGGGGGTAGGAAAAAGTCGAAATTTTTCCCAAAAAAGGCCAAAAAACATACACTTTTTGGCAAATTTTTTTAATTTTTTCCCAACTGGGGGGGGGGGGGGGGTTGGGGGGGGGAAATGATTTTGGGTACAGGGTTGGCCGAGTTGGGGGGGGTCCCCCCCCCCAACCCCCCCCCAAGTACAGGTATGGGTTGGCCAAGTTGGGGGGGGTCCCCCCAACCCCCCCCCAAAGTACAGGTATGTTGACAGCCTATAAAGTTTGCTGTAACGATACCAATACACTGTTCGAAGAGAAATAGTTCGCGTTCAGGCCAAATCTACGAATAGGAATTAATATATTCATTGACTCGTCGCGAAGCGCCGAAAATTTTTGGCATTTTCAGCCCCTAAAACGTTTAAAAATCAAGGAAATTTTATGATTGACCAGCCAAAAAATTTTGTGCTAATTGGCACAAACGCTCAAAATTTTTTGTGCCATTCCAAATCTTTTTGTGCCAAAAACCATGTTTTGGCACAAAAGAAAACACTGTTTGGAAGAGCCTCAACAGCACTGCGCCCTTCGGACGCAGCTGCTGTACCCTAAGCCTAAGCCTAAGGAAAATTTTAAAGGAAAAATTTATGAAAAATACATATTAGGCGAAAAACCGTCTGGGGGCGGTAATTTCGGCCAATCAGAAAGGGGCTAAACTTCGTCCCTAATGCTTGTGGTGCACTGATCTGATTGCGACGTGATATCATAGTAACGAGATACGTCTAACAAATCTTAAACTAAAATGAAAACCTTGCTTATATTTACAAAATATCGACTCAATCCCCCCTCAAGCTCAGTATAGCCGGTGGCACATTCAAAATGAACTGGCGAGAAACTTTTCAAAAAACTCGATGGTGGGAGCTGAACATCATTATAGTCTATCGTCTATCGCTCCTGAAATTGGAAGCAGAAGACAATAAAAGTCGGAGTGACGAATCATGAAAATACATCCTGCATACTTATATTTAATTGAGAGAAAACTATCATCGGCGCCAATATTCCAGTGAACTGCAGGGCCCGTTTTTACAGCGTCGATCAAGAAAAATTGACGACGTAAACTGATTAAAACTTTGCCACAACAATTTTCACCGAATGAAGTCTCATACTGTAGCGAAAACGCTAAATTATTTCCTGAAAACAGGAAGGTAAATATCATAAAAACAACATCATGCTTACCAATTTTCGTTTTGATATGTAATCAACACCTAAATACACAACTCTAAAAGTTTTGTAAGATTATTGAAGAAAAAGCTATCAATTTGTTTCTTTCTTTACGTTTTGAACTAACTTCGCCGGTTCGCTGCATCACTCTCCAAAATAAATAGATTATAGTTCAAGCATTCGACACTTTTATCCTGTAGGCTGCGATTATTTCTTGATTCACGGGTCCTGAGTAAATAATAAACCTGCATCGTAAGCCGATCTTTCCTTTTCATAGTTTCTATGTCGTATAAGCAAGCATCCATAAAAAATTAAGATCAAACGGCATCCTTTTCCTTACCTCATTCCATGTGGCAGCTTTTTAGACAACTTTCACCTTATTGTTTTCCATATTTTTCCAATCTTTCAAGTTTCACTAATTTTTTGTACTATTAGCAGGAAGTATCGTCATGCAATAGATGATCTCTGCAAGAAAAAAATCGGGCGGGAAAACAAAATCTTGTGAAATAGAAATAGACTTTAATCATTTTATGCATCCTGCGGATGACAAAGAAGAAATCAGACACGAAATGCAAATTGTCCCGTGATCTTACATGGAGACGCTGAGTATAAAAGGGCCTTATATCTGTCTCTCAACCGCAGTCTATGAGGCGATGGTGTGCTGAGATGACCTGAAATCATCCTAGATGTCCATTACTGATATCCGGACGGACGAATTCCTCGTCAGTTAGGAGTCTAGACCTCGAAAGGAAAATTTCGACATTAGCCGGTAAGTCTTTGACCATATACAGATGATCTTTTCAAGGCGAACAGGAATTTTTCAATCTGCAGATCATTCGGTAGAGCCTGTCGAGATCTGTCCAAAAACATGATTTAAAATATCGAATCCCCAATTGACGGAGTCAGGATGGTTAAATTTTGGTTAAAATGCTATATCGTCGACGGGCGATGCGGTGGTGGCGATGGTGATGGGAGATAGACAAGAGAGGAGGCTCCAGTTCGGAGTTTGATGGACAAGGTGAAGGGCAAGATTGCTAAATCTTTCTAACCTACGACTCAGGCAGGAGAATCATCTTACTTTCATCAACAGATTGACTCATAATGTATCTAAAACTCTAAAACGCTGGAAAATAAATTTTCGTAGCGATTATTCCTGAATATAGGCGCTTATTCCCATCTTAATACTGTTTTCATAGTTTTTCAATGGAAAAGTTAACGTTCAAAACGTTTGGAGAACTTCATGCGATGCGAGGAAAAGAGTAAACACTGATGAAAAATCTCAAATATCCGCAAATATTGACACTTAGGTAATAAAAAATGAAATGAGGTACTTCAGTTGATATAAACTGCTGAATGTTAATATGGAAGTAGACAGGCTAACCAACCCGCCTGGTAGAAAACAAGAACATATACTCAGGATCGATGCGAAGCGTGGGAAAATTTTTGAAATTTTGACATTCTAAATTTCATCAAAATGCATCCTTTCGATTTTGAACCCCCAAAATTTTTTTTCCACAATGAAAACCATGGGGAATTTTTTTTCTCATTTTCCAAATTTCTTTCTTCGAAAGATCCCATTTGAGGTGAAAACGGTGCGTAAAACAGTAAAAATTCTCTATTATCCACCTATCAAATATCGACGGCACTTCACATAGTGATGGTTGAAGTCCTTTTGTAAAACGTAGATCACTTTTTGAAGGACACTTTGCGTAGATCAGAAAAAAAATTTTGGCAAAGTGCGCTTCGGCAGAGGGCTTCTTTGTAAAGCTGGGTGGAAAGCATTTTTTCCGCATATATGTTCCATATGAAATAATCTGCAAATAATTTGCACGAACTCGAAAACCGTAGTTCATACTGTAGCCTAAGTACTCTGTTTTTTACGTTGCCGGAAAAAACTTGATTGCGGCTTTTGGAATAATGCGGTCCGAGGTCCTGGTCCAGTAGAGCAATGGTTGCATGTGACAAAGAAAAAAAAATAGGGCCGGAAAAAATGGTCGAAGAGACAAAGCGGCAATTTCATTGACAGTCTCGTTGGTGCGAAAAAGAATAAACCTGAATGTTGCTCAACAAACGAATTGACTATCCTTTTGTCGTGAATGGTCCTCTGGGGTTGAACTGACTTGGACTTTTCTGCTCCCTGATCCCCAGTTCGATTTTGAGGACATTTTCAGCCCTCCCGAATTTGTTTTCCTGTGCATCGCGCTTCTTGCTATTGAAGGATTCGACCTCCAGGCTTTTTTTTGGTTGGTCAAACCCGTCAACCTAGCTCGTTCTTTGAATTTTATTAACGCATTAGTCTATTTTTTGTGCATCGACCAATAATCACAACGGAATTCAAGACGTACTGTAAGACACACGTATAGTTGTCAGCGACTATTGATGACAAGGTTTCCCTTATTACTCCGTGGTTTTTCGCCTGAAATTGGTCAATTTATGTTACTACAGATTAGTGCAGCTATGTTTGTAGAAGTAGAACAATGAATTATAGCGTACTTTATTTTTAAAAAATGCTGGTGAATATAAAAATGACAAAAATCAATACTGTCGTCGAAGTCTACACCAAACTTTTACTATAGAATTTTTGACACCAAAAATTGTTAGATATGCTTGCTAATTCCTAATCCTATGTGACATACGGATCGTTTCAGGGAAGTACCCTGCATATTTTGAATGGAGAGAAAAATCGGTGCAAACTACATATTTAAATATTTCATTTTGAATTTTTCAAGAAATTCAAAAGCGGGAAAAGTCCTTTGGATAAAGTACAATGAATGCATTTATGCTAATGTGCTCCAAACTTCTGTAAAGCTACATTTGGAATCGAAATTTAGACTACACTACCAGGCGAAACTAACCCTCAAAAATTCGCGTCCTGGACGCGTCCAGGTCGCGTCCGGAATGCGTCTTTTTCGGCAGCACAAAGAAAACTTTCATCTTTCTTAGTAATTGACATTCATGCAATAACTGTCAATCATAGTTTTTTCATAATGTGTAGTGGATATGCACTTTTTTTTTACCTACAGTATGACAACAGTTGACCTTTCGTTTATATCTGGTAAATAATGTGTGCTTTCTATAGGGAGGTAAGAAGGAAGCATCAGCAAAATTCTTTGGCTTTGTGTGGCACAAGCACATGGCCTGTCAATTTTATTATCGGTATAGTGTGCTTTTCGCGTCCTGGGTGCATCCCAGACGCGTTCCGGACGCGTCCTGGACGCGACCGGCATAGACGGTTAGTTTCGCCTGGTAGTACAATAATAATTGTTACTTCATTCTTAATTGAAGTGCGCTGAAGAGCCTGTTCGTCCATTTCCACGTACAATTTACGTGGGATGAAGCATGATCGGTTCTGCCTTGGGGCCACTGTTTTTCTCTAAAACTTTTTTCATATCATCAGCTCACACACACACGTAAGACATATTGAATTTTCCAGAACAGAATTACGTACGTGACATTATACCCAAGGCCTGTATGGAAATGTCAAGCAAGCTATTCGATTTTCAGATGACCAGAGGCCAAACTTTATTCGCTGCTCTACAGTTTCAGCGGATATCAAGTCCCAAATATAATCATTGTTCAATTTCCGCTAGGATTTGGTTGTACTCAAGCGGCGTCACATATTCATACACAATTTCGTACTGGATTTTTTCATTAATGTGTAAAAAAATCAATTCTCTGCTTTTTGTTGGAGGCTTTTTATAGTATTGAGGAGGTTCACGGGGATCAATTATTTCGTGGAAAGTTTCGCATCGTTCTCCTAAAATTATATTGTCCTTAATTTCATAAGCATCGTTTCGTAATGTCAAGGATCAGCCTTATGTGTTTGTTCCGCTGTGGTTCAGTAGCGCAATAATATATTTCTGATGAATGTTGCATAATATTGGAGAGCTTTGCTATTTTCTGTGCATTCGAGTTACAAAAAAACTAAAGCCTAAAAAAGTGCTCCTATCAGTAATTCATGTACTACAAATCAAGTGAGGTAAACGACTGTTTTTGATCATCTGTAGTCCATTATTCTTTCTGTCCATACTACTCCCACCGATGTCATCAAGAGGTATTTTATGCATTTGATAACCCATAATAACAACGTGTAAGAAGGCGACGTGCCCGTCACCGCTTCTAGATCCATTACCGTCACAGACTCATTGCCGCTGCATTTTAGAGGGGTTCGTAATCGCGACAGGCTTATTACCGCTACCGAATAAATTTTTGTTCGTGACAAAAAAATTAATTTGGTGCTTGCGGGACGAATTTTTCGCTGTGCACGTGACTGAAAATAGTTCAATAAACTTTGAAACCTCATGGCCACACTCTTCAAAATGTATAATTTTGCACCTTATACCCTCGAAAATTTAGCGGCATTATTGCTGCTTCTAAAATTCTTCTGCAAATGTCATGCAAATACATGTGAACCCTATTGATATTCATCGATTGCTGATAACAATTTTGCTTTATTTTTGTTTCGGTAAGAAAAATCTTAGGTTTGAAAATTCTCCTGAATTTTAGACGATTTTCAGCAGTTAAATGTTTCTTTATGTTTAAGGTTTGGTTTCTCATTGAATTACTTCAACGATTATTTGATTATTTTTTTTGATTATATGATCATAAAAAGATTATTTGAGAACCGTATTCTTTGAGCGAAAAATGTAAGCTTCAAAATGATATAGATTTCAATGCAAAGAATAAAATGGAGAATGTTTAGGCGCGCCTTGAAATGAACTTATTGTGCAAAATTTTTCTCAGTACGATTAGATTTCATCCTCTAAAACTTTCTTACTCTCACAATTTTTTGTTTCAAATTGAGTTCTAACATAGCCTACTGTGTTCAGAAATCTGATTGCAGCGAATGAAAATGAATTTCGAGTCCAATTCTCTTTCATGGATTCTTTCTTTGCCCATTTTCCTGATGCTAAAAATCCACTCTTGTAGCGATAATGGCCTGGTCGCGGTGATAATCCCTTTACTGTAGTTAACATACCCTATAATGAGGAATATACACTTGCTGCGATAATCAGCCTGTCGCGGTAATGGGTAGGGCTCAGATCCGCAGCCTAGTGCATATCCGCAGCCTACTGCATATTAGCAGCCTACTGCACATTAGCAGCCTTAGTCAGATCCGCAGCCAAAGAATATTTTATTTCATTTTTTTGCCATCCGTGAAAAACATACCCATGATAAATCTATATCATTCTGAAACAATAGAAAATGTAATAAACACATCAAAGTGACCACACACATACACAACGTACACACACACACATATGCTTCTGTATTAAAAAAAAATACCAGAGCAAATTCCACCTTTCTTATTTGCCAAATTCGTCTCTTATTGCGTACAAAAATAGACTTTGGTGATATCGGTCATCATACGTTTTGTAAGGTAAGAATGCTAATGGAGCCTAACAGTGAAAATGAAAGAATTTTTTGCCAGTCAACTGTATATCAGTATAGGACATAGTATAGAAAAAATCTCACCTTCTCGAACATTGTACTTTACAAACATTTTATGGTAAAAGAGTAAAAACAGTACAGTGATATAAAAGAGTAAAAAAGTTTTTTTTGCGTTTTATGCGTCATTTGGATGGTAAGAAATCGCGTGTAGTCTTTCAGGATCCAAACAATGCGTAATTTTTTTGTTTTAAAAGTAAATTTCGACCCGTACCTCATGCGTTTATGTTCTTGCAATGAAACAGATATGAATATATAATGTATTTTTTGGCTGCGGATCTGACTAAGGCTGCTAATGTGCAGTAGGCTGCTGATGTGCAGTAGGCTGCGGATGTGCAGTAGGCTGCGGATCTGCATCCCAATCGCGGTAATGGGCCTGACGCAAACTGGCCATACCCGCATCCGCAAATTGAATCCGAAATGAACTTCGCCTTTCCGCAAGTTCATTTTTTGCAGCCTTGATTATTCAACTTGGCTTCTTGTTTCCATTGCCTGCAGGAAGGGATTCCGAAACGTGGTTGACATGAAGGCGCGTAAAATTTGCATATAGACTGTTGACTAATTACTTCCCATTTTTTCTCTGCTTCATTTTCTGTATTGTCCGAGAATGATAGAAAAATCGGACCGCACAAAGTGGAACGGGTGTTTGTTTGAAAAAAAGCAGCCGGCGCCCGCAAATGGTCCATTGTTTCTTGTATGGACCACGCGTGCGATATGATCTTTATTTCTTCAGTTAATTTTTCATCTTTGCTACCGGAAGATTATATCAGACACGCCGTGACAATGCTAAGATGACGGGGTTTCTGTGTGGCTAATTTGTATGTATTTTATCGCATTTCGACACGAACGAGGTGCGTTAAGAAGCAATGAGGAGTGAATGTGAATTCTAGCAAAAAAAATATTTGACGGCGCGTTAATGTAGATACGAAATTGGGCTATTCCGAACTGAGTTGCTGACACACTGTTGCTTGTCACGCAGATTCTGTTCCAACGTAATCAGCTTTCGTGGTTTAGTTGTCTATTTAGCGTTTAGTATTAACCTTTATATCCTGGAATAATTTGTTGTCCAATAGTTCAATAGTCATTAATAGTGGAAATTCAGCAGTCACCTCACTGCTTCGATGGATCGTTAATTCTATAGTCCATTTTTACAAATGAGCCTGTTGAACAAAAAAAGATGCACATGCAAATAACAAACAACTATGCATACGCGCCAAATTTTTTTTCTCATGTTAACAGTAGCAACTTGAAACAAGAAAATGTTGGCTCACGATTCATGGTCATCAATCCAGCGTGGATCTTTTTTTGCATTCCTAGGCTCATTTGAAAATCAATAGGCTATAACTTCAACTTCGATTGTCGTCACCTTCTTCATTTAGCGACGAATTTTTCCAATAATAGGTTGATCAATTTGGTGGCAAATTTTCCTGCATCGGAACTTGGTGATTTTTGACGAGAGAACGATATCAGAGATGCGTATAAAGACTTCTGACTCAAAGAAAGTTTGATGCTATCGATTAATGAACTATTGAACTCTTGAACCATAAAATTTGGCATCGAGCATTATTTGAAAGATTTTATCGGGGAATAGTATAAAGTGGCTTCTTGATTGCAGGTAGGCTGGAACTGACCAATTTTGTATCATTAGTCAATCGCGCAAAAAAATGTACGAAAAATGGTAGAAATATTTGAACGATGATATTTGTGTGAGATTCAGCCAGTTTTTCTCTTCTGATCGAGCTTTTTATGAATGCTTGTAACTAAAAATGACACAGTTTACTGATTTGAAAATCTTTACGCAAAGCTTTTGAAGTGGAATTTTTCAATCACGAATTTTTTGAGTTTGTAAATGGTCTCACAAATTTTCAGTTGTATACGATATGTGATTTGAAAAAAAACAATATAATATCGAATGGAACTTTTCCTATTACTATTTACAAGCATTAGTGTTTTAGCATTTGAAAACTGAGAGGCGTGACATAATATCCCCACTATCGCCAATTTTTTATAAACGAGACTTGGAAAGCAAAAATATGCTTAGGAGAGAAAAAAATAATCTTTAGTCCATTTTTTATAAAATATGCATATAAATCGGAAAATAACGAAAATTAGCACTGTCGTCGAATTCGTTGAGACAACCTATTCCCGTTACTCGGGTCTTCATTAAAAGCTAGCCTCGATCCGGGACTTGAATCCGGGACCTTGTGGCTACCGTCCGCACACTCTATCCAACTGAGCCAACAGGGTAACGGAAAAGGCGCAATCAAATTGCAACAGATCGTAGTTGAGATGGTTGCTGTGACCAAACTAAACAAATTCATTTACACAAATTCCTTACGATAGATTTTTTTCTGAAAAAATGTTAAGGGTTAGATGACTATGCTCACAAATTTTCGGTCCTATGTGAACTGTAGTTTAGTAGGAGATCGTAAAATCATTAAGTAGTACCATGCTTTCTATTGTTAGTATTTACATGCATTTCAAAAATAACGGACGATTCGTTTTCGGATATCTTTTTCGCACATTGGCTGTATTAAATGGGGTCACGTGCATTGCTGGGGCCGGTTTCATCAAAGAGACTTAAGCTTTAGCTGAGCTGCAGCTTAAGATGTAGCTTAACCCCTTATGTTATAACATTGTCCGATGCAGTTCAGCTGCAGCTCAAGTCTCAAGTTCCCCGATGTTCTGTATGTAGGAGTTAAGGTACAACTGAACTGCACCTTAACGGCAATGCTGTAACATATAGAGTTAAGGTACAGCTTAACTGCAGCTCAGCTCTTTGATGCAACCGATCCCAGATTTTTCATCTAACAAAAGCATTTTTCTATTGTCAACGATCTACATAAGTGCAATTGGTATTAGCATACATGATCAAGATCGAAAATCTGAATTTTAACGGATACTTGACTGCATACAGAATTCCTGAAAATAAATCGTTGGACCGATGCTGAAGACTTGAAGCATTTCTATCTTCGAAAAGAACAACATTTTCATGCTAAAAGCTGTTGTCTTCCCACTTATGCTTTCTATTTTCAAATCTCTTCGAATACACGTGTAAAAGCTTCAAACAAAATTTATTCTACGGAATTTTCAATGAGTAACCATTATGTCGGCTATTCACTCTTTTTTGTGGAATGATCGTGCGTAGAATATTTCTGTGCCAGCCCTGCAGTGCTGAAACACACTTACTATGTTATAAGATGACGTAATGTATCACGAACTTTTTGAGTGGAAAACATATGAGTGTGTCATCACACTTCCCCTAATGAGTCAAATAAAAAATGAGTATCACGAATCCTGTATTTTTATGCTTTGCCGTAAGATTCTAATATTCTGCTTCGTAAAAAAGTTTAAAAGTTGCATCCGAGGAAATTTTTCTAATACGCTCAATACGAAATTGATTTTTACTTACTGTAATGTGTAATCGACTGCTTTTAAAACATCCTGCATTGCTCTTGATTTAGCTCCTCCTGTAAAAGACGTCCCAAAAGTAAGTGCGGATATGGAACCCTGTATCATAGGTGACGGGGTAGCGTCAACCTATAATATACTTGGCCCCCACCCCCACCCTAGAGCCAAAATGGTAAGAGCTAAAACCTTCGGGTTTTTTCATAATTTCGGGCATAGGGGCAAACAGCGAGGTGCCTGTTGTCATTTCGCCTCTATCTGCAAGCGGTGCTCGGTGGGGCCCCAAAAACATGCAAAAAACGCACTTTTTAAGGGCCTCCAGTCCCACCATGCCCCACAATGGGTGTGCCATATCCAAGCTCCATACTTCGGCCTAAGCATCTTGGGGGTGCATTCTCAAATGCGATTTTTCATTTTTTTAAAATATCGCCTTAATTCAATTATGTGGTGGTCCAAAGTCCCAGGAACCGCGAAATTCCGCATGGGTGAGGCTATTTCAATGCGGTTTCCTGCCGTCGATAGATAAAACATCTGGCATAAAAAGTGCAAGGTTTCAGCCAGGTTGCTCAAATATTGACTGACTAGAAACAAAAATACTAAACGTCAGTTTTTTTGCAAATAAATTTTGAAAAATTGACAAAATTGACAAAATCAACGTTTTACAGCAGAAAAGTACAATAGATCCAATCATAAAAACCATATAACAGCTGGAAACTACAAGAGAGCCGTTTTAGTGTGTCCTACTTTCTGTTTCACCGATAATTTCAATCGCTTTTCGATCTGGTCAATGACATACAGAATTGATTTTGTTTTGATTTTGCTTTTTTTCCAATTCCAAAACAAAAGCTCTTGATTTTGGCGAAATTTTGCCCCATATTGAAACAAGAAGTTAACGACTTTAAATTATGTGTAACTTACAAATCTAGGTGACTTTTAAAGTATTATTGTGTGTAAAAAGCTTTACGAAATTTTTCTTACAATAGGACAACTTTTATTCTGATTTCACTACTTTTACTTTTTGAAAAATGACCACTTTTACTAAATTCATGTTTATACTGTAACCATAAATGCTAGGAGCATAAAATTTTGCCTTTGAAGTGAAGATAAACAGGGCATTCTAATGCAGCAATCCGCATCTAAAAAGCTCTATCCGTTCAAAAGTTATGGCAGGCAGCACCGATCGCCTTTTTTGGGTCACCCTGTATAAACTTGCTTCAAAAAAAATAATTTTTTGCAGCATAATGCACTAGGGTGCCAGAATTTTTCGCAGTTCCAATTGAACCGGTAGCCTTGTTGGGATTTTAGGGTTGCTGGGGTTTTCAACCGGGGGGAATTCAAAGGACACAGTCTGCTTACACGTAAAATTATCCTGCGTGTAAAACAAAGGTATTTCAGTAGTCTTTTTCTGGACGGGGTTTTCGACCATTGGGAATTCAAGGAATGCGATCACTGTACACAAAAAATTATCCCGGGTGTAAACAAGCGTATTTCTTTGATTTTTTGGTGGGCGGAGTTTTCGACCAGGGGTATTCAATGGATGCGGTCACTTTACACAAAACATTATCCTGTGTGTAAACAGATGAATTTCCCCGATTTTTTGCTGGAAAAGCTTTTTGACTACAGAGAATTCAATAGACGCGATCACTTTACATAAAAGATTATTCTGAGTGTAAACAAGCGTATTTTCGCAATTTTTTGATGGAAGGGGTTTTCGAATGGGGGTTATTCAATGGATGCGGTTACTTTACACAAAAAATTATCGCGAGTGTAAACAAAAGTATTTCAGCGATTTTAGCTTGGAGAAGGTTTTTGACCGTAGTGAATACAATAGACGCGATCATTTTACACAAAAATTATCCTATGTGTAAACAACTGTATACCTGCGATTTTTTGAGGAGAGGTTTTCGGCTATGGAGAATTCGATGGATGCAAAAAAAATTATCCCGAATGTAAACAAACGAATTTCCCCGTTTCTTTGTTGGGAGGGGTTTTCGACCGTGGGGGGAATTCATTGAATGCGGTCACTTTACATTTAAAAAAATTATCCCGGGTGTAAACAAGCGTGTTTCGGGATTTTTTGGTAGAAGGGAGTCTGGACCGGGGGTTATTCAATGGACGCGGTCACTTTACACAAAAGAATTATTCTGAGTGTAAACAAACGAATTTCCCTAATTTTTTTGGTGGAGGGAGGCTTTGTGTAAAGTGATCGCGCCTATTGAAAGATCGACTACAGGGAATTCAATAGGCGCGATCACTTTACACAGAAGATTATCTCTCAAGTGTAAACAAATGTATTTCTGGCATTTATGAGGGAAGGTGTTTCTGATCATGGAGAATTCAAGGGACGCAATCACTTGCACAAAAAATTTTCCGGTGTGTAAACAATAGGTACTTCTGCGATATTTTGGGTTGAGGAATTCTTGACCATGAGGAATTCAATCGATATGGTCACTTTACACTCTCTTTACAGCGTGTTCAAAGTACTATGCAGTTTACACATCTTTTACTTCTCCCGAAACTGAGAATTCATAGCTTTAACGTTGTTTTTTATTTTTTCTTTGTTGTGAAAATGACCAAATTTAAAACTTCGATGTCCTTCTATGAAGGTTTTCATGCATGGTTGAGGCTCACTAAAAAAAGGTGGATTAGTTTATTAGAAAATGCCCCAATGGGGCTGAAAAAAAGGAGAATATACTTGCTTGGATAGTCACCATGCTTGAAAAAGGGGTGGACTAGATTTTTGAGAACTTGGGTTAAAGTTGGAAAAAATTCACTTTTCTAATATTGGATTTTCATTCTTTATTATATTATAACGAGCTGAATGTTGAGATTATCCCCAGCCAGAGCTGTCGGGTCGCACTAACATTTTCGCATAATTTTCTTATCTCTAAAGCAAATGAACAGAAAAATGTTTGCAATTCCCAAACTCGAACTTAAACCTCAATATTAGTTAACCTCAATATTAGTTAATCCTGAAGTGAATATTGTTTGTGTACTGGAGGAAAATAATCTCAACATTGCGATTAGCTCTAACTGAGGATCAGCAATTTAATCGCGATGATGAGATTATCCTCATTTTGGGTCAGTGCAACCGACTTCAGGTCTCTTTATGGTTCTGAAAATGACTATAATGTGCCTCCCTCGCCATTTTTCAACTAGCTAGAGTGAGAGGCAGGAGTTTTGAATCGGTCGGGAGTTAGAATGCTATTGGTTTACCATTTCTTTACATTTGAGTGAAGTCAACCTTGAGCATCACTGCATATAATTTTCACAGAGAAAAAATTGTACTGTAGTTGATGCCAGGGGAAGAACAGAATGCAGAATGCTGCAGAATTTACTTTTTCACAGGCATGGAATATTTTTTTAATGAGAAAGAATGAAAATCCAATATTAGAAAAGTGAATTTTTTCCAACTTTAACCCTAGTTCTCAAAAATCTAGTCCACCCCTTTTTCAAGCATGGTGACTATCCAAGCAAGTATATTCTTTTTTTTTGCCCCATCGGGGCATTGCCTTATGTGAATCATAGCATAGGGCGTTTACATGTCCACTGAAATCCATCTTTACAGTATTCAAGGCCACAGAGAACCTGTTCCTCTCTCCTGTCTCATCTCTCCCTGTCGATTTATGGAGATATAGGAAAAATTTCCAAAGCACTCCACTTTTTGTATACAGATGCTCAGATCACGGATCGTTTCATGAAGTTTTAAAATAGTGCATTAATTTTAGAATGATACTCGAAACGTTGTCAGATAAGAAACCTCTAATGCTTTCTCTTGAGTTATAGGTTCATTTGCTAGAGGGCGTTTTTCTCTATCTAAACATCCTTTCACATTTCACATTTCATTTAAGAAAAAATGGACTAAAGCAGCAACCAGCGGGAGCAATCTCTACAATAATAAGTCATAAGAAATTTCACAAAACTCATTCCAAAAATTTCACTTGGTAGTTATTTTTTCAAATGAACCCCGAAAAAAAAGTGATCATATACATAGTAAGCAGATTGGGGGTCAAAAGCACAGTCAGTTCAAAAGCGCAGTTGCTTCAAAAGCGCAGCCAGTTGTTTCAATAGCGCAGGAGCATCAAAAGCGCAGCCAAAAGTACAAAAGCGCAGTTAGTTATTTCAAAAGCGCAGTCAAATGTTTCGTTAGCATAAACGTTGCTTCGGAACTTGCTAATTGCAGATATAATGCTTAATTTTGCTTTTCAGCGACATCTGTATGTATAATTTGCAGGTTTATAGTTTTGTCATCAAAGTCGATTTTATTTCTACATTGCCAACATCATTCTACTATTCATCGTGTACTGAAATTCGCGATTTTTTACCAACGCAATGGCGCATAAAACGGAGATAAGCATGGATTTCACCCATTAAAAACTGAAAAGCAAATGGAGGCATTTTTCCGGCATCGAAGTTTGGAAAATCCCACACGTGGTTTGTAGCTTCATAAAAGCGGATTTTAGAAGTGGAAATTCGTTCATCCAATTTTTGTATGTTTGATCGCGAGCTTTTGGTTGGTAAATATTAACCATCAAATTTCGGATACGAATTTGATCTCTGTTATGCAACGGTTGAAGCAGGTGCAAGAAATTGTGAATAGCCAAATGTGCTTCACGAACCTCCACCAAATTTAAACGGTTGTGGTACCCCTCTGCGTGATTTGTTGTACCGGGCCCCTCATTGCTCCAGTGATTCCATACAGCTAAGGGGAACTGCTGGCCTTGAATCTACGTGTTTTGAAAGTAAATACGAAACTCTTCGAGCTTGGCTGCTCTAACAGGATCGTCAATTTGTGGAATATTTTGAAGAATGACGTTGTAAGCGGGAACAACAAGAGGAGGAGGCAAAAATGCCAAAGCCTTACAGCAACCTATCCATTCTCCCACGGGCCCTTCGTCTACCCAAAGATTTCATAACCCAAGATTATTCAATTTTCGATTTAAGGACTGGGGAAAATGGAACATGCAACCCTTAATCAGGAGCTCTGGAAAAACGTGCCTAACAGCCGCATGGGCGGCTACTTCGAAATCCATATGAATCGTCCTCAATGCTCCCAAACCGCCGTAGTTATCCAAAAACTTTTGTCGTAGTTGAGAGAAAAGGAAGACATACGATGCCATTTCTTTTGATTGCATTAAACCGTGGCATACAGGGGCAGCTTCAAACTGAAAGCTGTCCGATGCATTAACTGTGTAGAGCTGCACAAAATCGTTAGGAGCTACCTGAAAAATTTTTAAAGAAATTTTTCCGTTCGAAATTCCAGTTGCGTTGTGGTTCACAAAAAGCACTATACACCATTTGATCAAAGATCGAATGCACGGTACCAGTTGGCCAAAAGTGTAATAACGAAAAAATTTTGCTTTCTTTTCGTTAGAATGGATTTCTTGATTAGATAGATATAGGCAATATAAATGGCATAGAAGTAGGAAAAGATCAAAAACCAATACTCGGAAGCAATGATATTTACATTCAAGATTGATTGAAATTTCAACTTTCCATAAAAATAGGGCTAAGCTTATCTTACAATATTACTGTCCATTGTCACTGATAAGCAGGTTGATGCAAAAGAAAATTTATTCTTGAAAAATCTGTTTTTCGCTTATACATGAGAAATTTTTGCATACGTAATGAAATTTTAATGAAGGTTTAACGAATCAAATGGAACATCATTATGCACAATACTCTCAATGGAAATTCAGAATTTTTAATACAAATCACTATTTATGCAAGTCCCTAAATTTTTTCCAATATTCAGAATTTTCATCTATCTTAACCATTTTTTATGCAAATTTGAATTAGACTAATCCTTATTCTTACAAAAAGTTACGAAATTTACCGAAAAATCATTTTCATTAATTTACAAGCTCTATGATAAATAGTTTCTCCGTAGAATTAGGACACTATGTCAAATTATGCGAGTTCAAGCGTCGAATTTCCATAAAATATTATGTTTAAAATTTGAGATCAGCGTTCAGCCAACCGAGACACAATCGAAATTCCAGAAATTTTTGTGAAACTTCAAAAAGATTGGATATTGATACAAAATGCTTCAAAAACTTGTCTTGAAAGTTCCGTCCATAATCAAATTGGTACTCCTTGATACGACTTCAATGTCCAGATCCGACGAAAATGCTAAAACTCTGTCGTCCCTGCTACTGCACAGAAGCCATCTTTCGCCATGGTAATGAGCCTCTGGTTCCGCATAACGGCCACGTTCCGTCGTGACATATTCTTCGGGTAAATCGAATGGATCAGGCACGGGAATGTGGCCTTTATGAAACCATCGCCGTAATCCACTTTTCATGTTTTTATATTGCAGCAAATTTTGTTCAACTGTTTCGTTTTCTTGAACGTAATGACGGTTAACTTCCGAATTCATATCCACATGTGCCTCTAATGGACGCTTTTGCCCCTTGGCACATTTTTCCCTGGCCTCACGGTCCAATTGTCTGGCATTCACGGCGCCAAAATTTCTGTAATCGCAATCATTGGATTTTTCAAAATTGTATCACTGCAAACGATAATTGTTGAATATAATTCATTATCTTCTTTTCCACGAGTTTTCAAAAAATTTTCGCATTCCAAACAAAGCCAATACTCATTGAGTTCACGGCTAGTTCTCAAAACTTGTTGCGATTTTTTACGAAATTGGTAAAGTTGATTCGAATTTAAAGGATTTGCATACGAAAGAATCTTGGTTTTCAGAGAATGAACTTAGCACAATGTACAAGTTGCCTATTTTTGGAAGCACTCAAAAAGAGGCCAAAAAACGACGCGTTTTCTTGATGAGATGCATTTTTAAGTATTATTGTCGTGTAGCATGCCCACTCAGTTTCCGAAAAATTTATATCTATTTTTAGGTGAAATTTTGTCTGTAGCTAACTGTTGTCTGCGCTTTTGACCCTTTAAACTACTGTGGAATAGTTCAACACTGACTGCGCTTTTGAACCCATTTGCATTGACTGCGCTTTTGAACCGACTTGACCCTTTAAACTATTGTGGAATAGTTTATCACTTGCTGCACTTTTGAACCCATTTGTATTGACTGCGCTTTTGAACATTTGGCTGCGCTTTTGAACCGACTTGATCCTTTAAACTATTGTGGAATAGTTTATCACTGACTGCGCTTTTGAACCCATTTGCATTGACTGCGCTTTTGAACATTTGGCTGCGCTTTTGAACCGACTGCGCTAATGATTCCTACCCAATAAGCAACCTGTGTATGTCGTCGCCTTTTTCTCACACTGTAGCAGCTAGGACTACACTTAAAAAATGAAATGCTGGCTTTTGATGCACAGCCATCATTTGTTTACGGATCCTTTTGAATTTTTTTTTGTATCCTAAAATTAATTTGAAAATGAATGTTCTGTAGTTACTTAGTTCAACAACACAACACTGAATAGGAGGTAGAAAATTTTCTATTATGGACCGTCGCAAATTCGCTTTTATACTAATCACATCACAATTGCATCAGTAATCACGATGAAGTCATGTTTTGTAGCAAAATTTCTCATTGCAGTTCAAATCTGTTTTGCGAACTCTTATAAAACATTTTTTGCATGGTGCATTGCACTGCCCATCAAAAAATCTACTTTTCCCAATCATTTAGCATCAGGGAAGATTTTCAGTTGAGATATAATCTTGGACTGCTTCAACAAGCATTCCAGAGCAGGTTACGTACGCTACAGTTCTAGATTACCACGGCATATACAACGCAATATAATTTATAATTGTAGCTGTGAAACAGCCTTGTCCAGAAAAAGAATAGTGCCACGAATGCAGAAAAATTTATACTTCTGATCACGCCTTGGCTCCCGTCACAAATGACTCCTGAATGGTAGACTGCAGACTTGACTAAGATGAGCTCATTCAGATGTCCCTATGAAATAGACGAATATCCTTACACTTACTCTCTGGACGTCCGTTATAATCCTACTGTTCGGAGTAATTATTTTTTGTTACTCGATCCTGCGAAATTCAGAATAACTATGGTAGATAATCATGTGGATTGATGCCTGGTTTTTGTTTACATGACTCCGGCGTTTTACCAAAAATTCTATCCGCGAATGTTTGTTTATCACGTTTTCTTTAATTTTCTTATACAGTAATGTTTATGAAAGCATTTTTGCATATTATATATAATTTTTTCTCCCCAAACCAATGATTATTAACGATAACAATTTTCTTTCATTTTTGATTCTCTTGTATGCGTCAATGACCATTGCATTTATTCCGATCGTGATGTATAATAATCTTCTGTGCTTTATTCCCAAAGGTAGGTTAACTTTATTATTCGTTGTACATTTGCATACTAGGCACTGCTATGAAGGAATAACTTCCAAGAAAATCCCTTCTCACCGACCGAAATTAATCTCCAGAAAATGACGTTTTTTTAATTGATCGGGCTCTCAGTGTTGGTGGCTGCCATGCAGAAGTGCTTTTTTATTTAGAGCTAAAGGCTTTTAGTTGATAAGTATCATCATCCACGACTTTTGGATGGAAATTGGCATATTCCATTAGAAAAAAAGTGTTTTTCTTCTAGAAGTATAGTGTAAAAGTATAGCATGGTTTTTCGGATGAAGAATTTTTATTTCAATTTTTTCATTTCGCGGCAAGAAATTTTTTCCTCACGCCAAGATTTTTCTGCTCGATCGTAAAAAGGCTTCAACGACCTCGTTGGGTCTGAATTATTCAACTATAACGAGAACTTCTTTTGACCATAAAAAAGCGACTTAGGCGATCGTATATAATTCGTTCCTTTCTCGAATGACTAATTTGCATATATATGAACATGTGTGCCACATACTAATATCTTTTTTGATGACTGCTCTGCGCACGCCAAAGTTAGTGAACGCCCCTTGTGCTCATTTAAATGATCAGCTCACATGATTGACGGTCGTTTTTAAGTACATTCAAAGGTGTATTTTGTGAACAATAAAGATACTGATTTGACCTTTATATAAATCTTCATTGCTGAGGCAGCTAAGAACCAACAGTCCGTTCCTTCTGAAATGACAGACGCAGTAGAATTAGATTCCGAAGACGCAAGACACATTTACTATAGCCTCATCAGAAGTGATATAAAAATGATCATGGAATCTCATCGATGAATGAAAATTTTCTCCGATATTTTCGATTAGCGTGCTGCCTTTTTTAATAAAACTTATGCACCTGCCGTTTCAAAATATATGGGCTATGGTTTGTTTGAGCTTTTCAGGATGACTTATATTGTAGAGAGCATTTCAAAAATCTTATTTTTCGATAAAGTGGTCACGGTCTAGATTGTTTATGCCGTTCCGGACGATTGTGACGCACTTTAGCGCCCGTCTCAACTTGGCGCCCATCTTAACTTGGCGTCCGTCTTAACTTGGCGTCCGTATTACCTTGGCGCCTTGTCTTACTTTGGCGCCCAAGCAGTGTCTTAACTTGGCGCCCGTCTTACCTTGGCACCCGTCTTACCTTGGCGCCCGTCTTACCTTGGCGCCCGTCTTACCTTGGCGCCCGGCTTACTTTGGCGTCCGTATGTTGACCTTGCGCCCATCTCACTATTTTTCCTGATTTTTTAAATCTGAATTCATTAATACCGATTAATGAATTCAGATTTTGCTGATTTCATTTATTAGGTTGATACCGACTAAATTATTAATAAAGCATGTGACGTAACAGAAGTATTATAAAATCTTAAATAATAATTACTTTTTAATATTTTTAAATTTAATGAAGTTAAATTTATACGAATAAACATTCTAAATCTTAATCCTAATAAGCCCCTCCATAGGCTTGAAATAAAATAGTAGGACCCAATATTTTTGTGATTTACGGAGGATAGTAAACTTGCTGATGCCCACTTATTAATTAAATTTTCAATTTAATTCTTTTTGTGTGCAGCATGGATTGACTTTGAAGAGCATCTTCTAGGAGGTTAAAAAACCAACAAACAAAACCAGACGCCATGAACGGGCGCCAAATTAAGACGGGCGCCAAGTTAATACATGTTGAAAAGGATTAGGCAAATCAATGGGCGCCAAGTTAAGATAGGCGCCAAGGTAAGACGGGCGCCAAGTTTAGACAAATATCTCATGTTGGCGCCTATAACATTGGGCGCCAAGTTAAGACGGGCGCCAAGTCAAGATGGACGCCAAAGTAAGAAGGGCGCCAAGTTAAGACGGACGCCAAAGTAGGACTGTACCGTTCCGGACTTGCATCAGTTCAGTCACTGTATCTTCTATCGGCGCATGATGCATTGTGTATTGCATGAAGTAATCTAATTACCGTAAGAAGATGTTTGGAACGGTAGTGGCTTACTTAGGGTGGTCCAAATAAACTTTATCCAAACTGTGGTCTAATATGTCCGAACTATCGGTTAAAAGGACGCATTTCTGGAAATTGAAAAAAATTTCGAAAAAATTCAATAAATCCGTAGAAATAGCAAATTCACGAATCTTTCGGAATTTAGCAGAATTTTGTAACATTTTGATTTGAACGTGGTCAGTTTTCATCCAACAGACTTGATCTGCCTTTTAGCAACAGCAAAGATAGTGCATGAACATAAAGATTTAGGAAATCGTCGTTGTGTCACGAATTGATTCGAAGGTCTTCAATGATAAGTGGGTCAGTATATAGATGTGAAATCATTTGAGCTATTAAAAATTTAGCATGCTATATCACTTACCGATTATGCTCAGTTTATTTTGAAATGATCGACATCATGAAATTAAATTCAACACGGAAAAACTAATAAGCTTATCGTTGTAATCATAATTTTAAAAAATTTTAATCCGTGATTGACAAACAGAACAGCCGAAAACTTCCTCCAATAGTCTAGTCAAGTGACCGAAATTTCTTAAGTGTCTATACAATTCTTCCCAAATCGTCAGTATGATAAACATAATGTTTTTTCGAATTCATTAAAATTTTTTTTCCATTTTCGTTTCTCATGAAGCAATTTAAAGTTTCTCTGCTCTATGAACTTGTCCACTAACTAAAAACAACGTATAAAATTGAGCTCTTTTGTTTCCGCTATATCTATCATTTTAAACTGAATGGACTTGGTTGGCGATCACCCGATGAACTATTTTTAGAAACAGCGGCGCTATAGACATTGTCAAATGTGCAAAAATCGTGGGGTCTGGATGACCGTTTCTGAACAGTGTCTTGAGACATTGCCGTGACCGGAGACATAGATCATAGAAAGTTATGTCTTGGGGCACGGGTGTGTCCTAATACTGTTTAGAAACGTTTAATCAGTTTAAGTTTTATTTAGAGCTGACCAGCCAGATTTTAGAGTACGGTATTTCTCGAAAGTCTTTGTTCGGAATATGTATTTTATTGTGAAACTTTTATTTGTTCAAGACGATGCCAATGAAATATT
The DNA here is from genome assembly GCA_963922205.1 of Romanomermis culicivorax. Taxonomy (NCBI): domain Eukaryota; kingdom Metazoa; phylum Nematoda; class Enoplea; order Mermithida; family Mermithidae; genus Romanomermis; species Romanomermis culicivorax. Next base: position 189,116 of record CAWUHX010000290.1, read on the forward strand.
GGCACGTCATTCCCTATAACAAATCTTGTGAATAGTGGACGAGTTAATTACTACGCAATTTTTTTGCGCCACCTGTGTACTTGTCGTCTTCTTTTCATGGGATTCCAACTTTATCGAAATGGCTCCCTGCTTTGTTCCGTCTTGTGAAAATCACCCTGTTTAAATCACCCTGTTTTGGACCCGGTTTTGTCAAGGAGAATTAAGCTACAGCTGGGTTATTATAGGTTAAGCTGCGGCTTGACTTGATATATTTCGTTTAGGAGTTAAGCTGCACCTAACATCAGTGGAATAACACATAGGGATATGCTAAAGCTTAAGTTCCTTCTATGAAAACAGGCTTAGGGCCAACTACAAATATTTGTTAGCAGTTTACTGTAACGCTATACCTGGCGTTTGCTATTGATAGGAGAATAATCAACTGTACTTCATACGCTGTTGCATCCCATGAAAACGATTTTGTGTGCGAGCATTGCGTGTCGAAATATAAGTCGTAGAATCATTTTTCCAATCAAAATGTACTGCACATTTTCTCATCCGGGTCTCAATGACATAAAAAATAAGGCGCAAATGAGAACGACGGTATGAAATGAACAGTCGTTCCGCCATGTATCAGGACTCGGATTTTTTCGTTTTTCGTTACACTCAAGCTGTGAAAAAGGATTATTTCTAATCTACATACACATCTTTTTGCTTCGCAAAGGCTTATTTTTAAGAACGGGCAATAATTTGAGTGGCTTGTGTCTAAAAATTAATATGAAATTCAATGTGCCACAAATTTAAATCCGTTGTCAGGTCTTACTAAATTTTCATTGCGCTTTTTCAAGCATTCCTGACTGAATTTATTGTCAAGATTGGTCCGTTATGAACACATTGTGAAAGCAGAAAAACTTACCATCCTTAATTTAAATTATTTTCCGCAATTCCTCATGCGTCTTGCTGACGTCATTGGCATTCCATCCTCAAAAGTGCAGTCTTCTCCAGGGGCCGGTTATCCTAGCTGAAACTGGGGATCATTTCGACGTCGGTAAGTGCTTGAGACTGAGTTTCAGCTTAACGCGACGTCGGTTTTATTTTTTGGGGATTTTACTAAAAGCTTCGTGCTTGGGATTAGCTGAACCTCATGTTTAAGCCTGAGCTTGAGATAATCTCGAACATAACAATAAAAACACGTAAAATGTGGCACGTCATTAAAATTTTTTTTAAGCAGAAAAAGTAAGTTATATGTAAAACATGTGTTAGAATAACTGCAAAAATAAATAATAAAAAGGGACGTTTTTTTGGAAAACAATGCGGAAAAAATGTTAAACATGAGTACTTATGCTCATACCACATGAAAAGGTAACGGTCGAACAGGACACAATAAAACGTGCTAAAAATGCGGCCAGAAATTTGAAATATTTGATGTTCTTTTCGTGTTACATTTATTGATTCTTTCGTCATTTGTCCGTTGAAATTAAGTTGAAAAAGTAACTATCTTATAGTTCGGCATCATCCCCAAAAGATAACTGATTTATCGTGTCATGAAAAATTCGTTCACTTTTAATATGTCGATTTATCCATCAATAACGCAAAAAATTCATTTTTAGCAAATGACGTTAAAAAACAAAACGAAGTTCGGACTTGAATATGCTTGATGGGAGGATTAACTTTTTCGTGTGGCTGAAACCGACGTCGGGATCAGGTTTAAATGAAAAATTTTAGTGAAACCCAACATCTCGACGTTGCGATAATCTCGAGTTTGGGATGATCTCGACGTTGGTGAAACCACTGAAACTGAAGTTTTATTTTTTGTGGTCGAGATAATCTCGAGCCCGGGCCCAAACCACTTTAGTGAACCCGGCCAGGACCTTAAAAATGGATGGCAAAAATGCATAATCTTTTTATTCGAATTTCTGCGATCGTGAGCTATTTTTGTGAAGTCTGTTCATTTACTGTTATCACTTTTTCGCATGCTTTTATTCTTTTTTTATTGTTCGACAACAAAGCAACCCGTAAAAGCTTTTTTTCTATTTTTCTTCTCTTCTATCTTTCGTGACACTTTCGTTCAACACACGATGCAAAAAAAGAACATCGAGCGTCAATTTGAGCATTGATCAGTTTTATTAATTGCTATTTTTTGGTTTCGGACTATCAGAGCTTGACAGTCGGTTTGAGACGACTATCAAGATAAGGGAATGTTGGCAAAAATTTGACTGATTATGCACTAAAGAACTATGAAATTTACGACCAAGCAGTTTGACCCTATAAATAGTGTTTTAGAGTTCAAGGACAGACGCATCAACTGGGGAATTTTTAGTTCAGAAATATGTTATGAATTTATTGTGGATGCGCCCCTTCCGAAAAACGACTCAATCTAGAATTTCAGGATATCCTATTGTTGTTTTTTTGAGCCGAAATTTCACACACACACAGCTATTATAGCTGTCGAGCTGTCGTTGCTCTAAAATTTTTCATTGTTTATATACGTTTTTTCACGGACTGTGTATAAAATTGGCAACAAAAATTTTTTTCCAGATTTTCCTATATGTGAAAGTACGGGTGTAGGATCTGTTAGCTTTGAACATGAACGAAATTCTGAAACGTGGAACTACAGTTTGACATCGAAGGTGAAAATGGATCTTTTCTGACTATATGACCATTTTCTGCCATCATATTCTATATGACTTTGTTTCTATGGATGAAAGCAAGAAACATTTAATTTTTTCTTATCTCATGAACTCACCAGTCTCATTAGAAGTCGCCAACGTGGTGCATTGCAGTTCGCTTCTCATTAAACCAAAGTTAGTTTTTCCTGAAATTCTTATAAATTTTGATAGTGGAAAATTTTTATTAACTATATTTCGTATTGATTGGAAATTTGTGAGCCTAATCTACTGATCATTATCAATTTTTTAAAGTTAATAATCCTAAGCTTTGTGTAAAAGCTTTTAGAGACAGTACTTCCTTTGCCATATTTTAATTTAGAAGCATTTTATAAAAAACAGACTGTAAATTACAGGAGAATCCTCAATCATAAAAAATATAAAACTATAAATACATTATAAATAAACCGGTTGACTGTTTGGTCACCCTGCTGGCCCGCTGGAATAATTTGTCATTTTCGAAATTCCCTTAGCTTATTGATAATGATGTCAATTGAAGTTCATTTATTTTAAAATGCCAGATGCAGTGAAGTCTCAGCGAAGGTTGTATTAGAAAAAAACGGGGCGCTCATCAACAGTATTCAATAAATTTTTATGGTAGTTTGTCTTGATGAGGATTATTTAACGGCTTTAAAAGCGTTTGCGAAGTCTACTCCGCATGTATATTCCATTTCAAAATAACTGAACTATAGTCCTTTCAAACATTTCTGAAAAAGAGAGTTATCATCTGTGCTCATTTTCAATGATCATTGTTTAAACATGCGGGGACCGTAAGAAATTTACGTTACGGACATACGTGTTCCGGTGTAACAGGATGTTCGATCAAGAAATAGGATCCCCGAGTTTAGCTGGTTGATGATAAGATTGCAAGAGCGCTTCTACTGAAGAAAGTTCAATCAAATCTTATCAAGTGGTAGTTAAATATGTATAACATAAAGATACTATAGTTGCTATCTTGATGATATTGTAATATCCAGTTATCCTTGTTGCAACTAAATAAACTCAATCTAGATCAAGATTGAGTTGACTCGCTAATGTAAAGTACTATCAAACATGAGGAAATGGAATCAATTTGTAGTTGTATCAAAAATGAATCACAGTGTTTAGTCCGAAAAGACTACGCTAAAATAACGACAGAACATTTGGGGTTCCTAACTGCTTTTTACGTCCAATAGTGAAATTTACTTGTTTTTTAGGTTTTGGGTATATTATTCTGTCCATCTTCAGCCTCCGAATGTAAACTTTGGAAATCCCATTGTTTACTCAAAACAGTAATTTTTCTTCTGACGATCAGGGCAGATAAGCGCAGCTCGGAAACCAGCGAATCAATTTTAATTCTTATGGCATATTTACTAGTGTAGATAGTAATAACTAAATATAGATGGAAAAATAAACTCCAAGCAAACGCTGAAAGCAAAAAGCAGTGATTAACTGAATGTGAGTACGACTGAATTTGCTGTGAGCCATGCCTCGTTAAATATGCTATGGATAAGATTCAGATTTACTTAATCAAGCAGTATAAAATCATGACCGCTAGCCGCATTCTATAAAAATTGATCCGTTTTTTTCGTTCACAACATTTCTCAACACCTTCCGCCCCTTTTTTGACCGCAAAAACGTCGGTGCTTAGAACAAAAAAAATTATACGCCTATATTCTCGATCTTTTTTTCCAGATTTGTTTGATAGGAAAAATTTATGGTCGACACTATAGTAGGAAGGAAGAGAACGGGCTGATATATATCTTGTACTATATAGCCGCGGCCCGAGGGCAAATTTGTTATACCTCGAACTTGTTCCTTGGCATGCAAACAGGGCCCAAAACGGTCGGTTGCCATAGAAATTTCTGGAATTCTCATTTTTTATGCGTCTTTGGGTGGCGAAAGTTGTTGTTCTTTGCTCTAATTTATTAAGGCATTTCAAAGTTTTGTCAACGATCGTCGTAAATTTGCGAGTTTGTTTGATTTTATTGACTTTTGGGTTATGTTTTTAGTATGTAATTGAAGATCTGGCGTGCGCGAAATGGATTGGTCATCGGAGTTTTCAATTATGGATTGAAAATTTTGCGTTTTGTCATCAAATTGGTAAAGTTCTGAACGCGAATTCCGATTAATCAGTGAGCTACTTATTAAAAGAAGTCAACATAAAATCTTCCATGTCTTTAACATATCATTATTTCTGTGAATATAACATTTTTTAATCAGGAAATGTATTCAAGACTTTTTGAGTTTCTATTCACGATCTGCATTTTTAAGTTCAACTGTAAGAAATCAATTTTGAACTATCGTTATAATCCTAATGCATTGGGGCTAATAGTCAAGATAAGAACATGAAACTTACCGCGCCTAGAAGTTTAGTCATTTACTACCTTCTGCACACTATATCGCACTGCAGGATAATTTTGAAGCTTTTCGTTTTCGTTAGTTTCTATAATCAAAGATAATTCATAAATAGAATTATGCGTCTTTAGGTTTTCACTGAAATCTTCTTCAAATATTCTGTTTGTCCTGGTCAAGAATGTAATTCGCAAACTATTATTTCATATACTAGAACAGGAAAATATACTTCCTTTGTTTTGAATGCAGCAGGCCAAGTTTACTGTATCTAAGCAGCGACTATCAAAAGGTATCGTAGTTCCCGTTTTGAGGAAAAACGCACCAGGAAATCTTTCTCGGTTCTGCAAAATATTGACCTAACGAAAATGCAAGATTTTACACATCTGATAAAAATATCAAACAAAATTCAGATTTAATGTTTTCCTGAACTAGCATCGTTCTGATTTGATGGCCATTAAAATCAAAATCGTTAAAAACAACATTAAAGATATTATAGCTTGATCAGATTTACTAACCCTCAAAGAGAATGATCACTCTGGTAATACAAAATTTTGATTGGATATTTGGACATTCTTTCACGTGCAATTATGTTGGATTATAGCTCCTTATCTTTCGATAAAATCGTCAAACTGATCAACTGGAGATGTATTGAAATCTAATTAGAATATCTGACATGCTTATAAGACCATTACAAACTATAAACTGATGCAATACGACAAGATTGTTGTTAAAAATCCCTGAAGGATTCATTTTATCTTCCTCAAATATTCATACTCTAATCTGATAAGAATTGATTAGGCCATGAATCAGAAAAAGGGTCGCTACTCATGAATTTCATTGTCATCAAAATTACATGGCAACGGCTAATTTCTACTCGTGTATTCATCGACAGAAAATGTAGATTGATGGACTGATATACGGTACAATCTAATTTTTTAAAAGTGCGCCACTTTCTTCGCGATTAGTTCAATTTATTCTAGCTGTTGGCTTCGATTCGCTTATTCACTAAAGTAAGCATTTCAAGAAAATACATTTTGTTTATCAAAGTCTTTCCAATTGCCGCATTTTGAAAGGCTTCCGTTAAAAAATCTTTACCACTGTGGAGTGCTGTAGATTAAATGACCAATACTCACAATGTCAATCCTGCATCGATCCTGGCGTTCATCAGGAACTGTTGAGTGTCCGTGATTGTTATCGAGAGATACTGATCTCATTTCGAGCTTGGTGCTCAGAAAAGTGTTTGACATACGACATAAAGATAGTGACAAGAATACAGAGAAGGGAAAAAAGAACTGAAGACCGAGAAAAATACCCGCGTCACAAGTACGTATACTGTTTTGCGTGCTGAGAGCCTATTTGGCAGTTCTTGAACGTTTGGGCATAGAAAAAGCAACGAAATCTGAAACTCTGGTTGGCATTTTTATCAGTTCTTGCCCTTTGCTGGAGCATTTCTTCCAGTAGAGGGCTGTAGATACAATTTTCGTTTTTTGGCGCAAATTTCTAATTACTGACGACAATTCGGGAGTACCGGGTATTATGGTAGCGAATGTCTGCTTGCAGACATCACCAGCTTTCTATAGTATATTTTTCTTTAACTGCTTGTAAATAATAACAGTGGAAAGCAAGTACTATTTCATACCTATACGATTTTTTGATCAACTCTACGTCATATAAAACTCAACATTTGTGAACATACTCAACTAACCTATAGTAATTGTTTGAGAAAAAATTCTATTGTAAAAGCTTAGTGTAAACGATTTTGAAATTAGTGCTATTTTTTGCTATTTTCCAAATTTACAATATGGAAAACAAACTATAGTTACAAAATCTACTTATAATCTGCTAATATTAGCCAGTAGAAGCGGGGCAAACTGATAACGTGACATTTCTAAAACGTAGCTGACTCTCGTCACATTGCATATCTTATTATCTTTCATAAAACGAACTGATTTTGTGAAAGTTTCGGTGGAACAGCAACATTAGCCATTCTCGTTTTCGGTACAGCCGTGGAATACTACTTTGTCAGAAATCATAGCAATATTTCTGGCATCAGAGTCCAATGCTGGTAATTTATTTTTGAATTGAAATTCGCAAAATTCTTTCACTTAACAAAAAAATTACCGACCGTGCCTATACTATTATATAGCCTGCTCATCGTGAAATGTTTGTAAATACAGAGACTGTTCCACCTTTAGTCATTTTTCTGTTTACAAATATTTTATAAAAACAGATTATAGAAATATGTTTGGAAAACTGGATATTTTTTATGAGCTCATCCTGCAACCTAACAAAATGAATTGTTATTGCCTGCAAGGAAGTACCTTATCTATATAGCTAATTACAGTAATGGCTAATTTTTGCAGCCAACGGTTGAAAAAAATGAAAAAATTATGCAGTTATTACCCGTTTAAATGCTGAAGTTTTGTTTCGGAAAATTTATAAAAGTTTCCAAAATTATATATTCGAAACTACCACGCAAATAAAGTACGCGTGCAACAATTTACAAAAACCGCGTTTTCAGTGAAGACTGCGGAAATTTCTTATACAAAAATTTTAAAAATTTTCAAAGTAATTATTTCAGTCTTTTTAGAAAATGTTTGGATAATAAAGGAATCTCTTTTTTGCTCTTCATAATAATTTCAGATATTTATTTCAAACACAATGGTTGGAGCTACTGTTTAAGATTTGATTTAATGTCTAGATACTGTATGACTTTCTTTAAAAATGAGGCCACTTCAGTCGTTTCGTCTCATGACAGATATGACACATGTTCTAAGAAAAACTTGTAAATTCAATTTTCTAGAAAACCTCGAGGAATGACGATTTCTTGGGTGCAACCAGATGTGGGTACAAAGGGCAGTGCCCCTCCCGAAAGGATGTACTAAGAATCATGCAACTATTTTTTTGCCCTCTTTACATTGAATTCGAAGAACTTAAAGTGGTGTGCCCTTCTAGTCGAATTACCGACTACGCCACGGGATGGCCGGGGCGCCCTGACCTTTGGGTTTATGATTGTTATTTTAAACGGCGATTCTGATGAACATATTTCGGTTTTTGGTGAAAGCTCAACGTGAGTAAATTCTTCGAATATTTGGAAAAAAATTACCACTAGAGTAACGGAGATAAGTATCTCCGTTACTCTTGTGGTAATTTCACCAAATGAAACTTTTCGCGACAAAACATGTTAGCTTGCCCTGCGGTCAGAAATTAGCTCATAAACTTCGACTGGCATCGATGTTGTGTCCTAGCCTTTTTTAGTGAATCAATTTCTTATTGATGCTTTTCCCGTATTTTGATGCCTTTCCTCGGAGTCAAGTTGTGAAATGATTTCTTTTGCGCATTAATGATAAGAATGATGATAATTTCGTTTATCAATACCCTTGATATCGATGTAAAACTATGTTTCTCATTAGTCACGGACTGGTTTCACTAAAGTGGTTTAAACCCGAGATTAACCGGAGCACAAAAAATAAAACCTCGGTTTCAGCAGTTTCACTAACGTCGAGATCATCTCGAATTCGGACTTGAACCCGAACTCAAGACGTTGGATTTCACAAACATTTTTAATTTAATCCCGATCCTAACGTCGATTTCGGCCACACACAAAATTTGATCTTCCTATCGAGCAGGTCTAAGTCCGAACTTCTCTGTTTTGTTTTTTACCGTTGAATGTTAAAAATGATTTTTTGCGGTATTGATTGATCAATCGGCATATTAAACGTGAGCGAGTTTTTCAGGGTAGGACGAACTAGATAGATTTTATGAATGATGCTGAACTATAAGATCGTTACTTTATTTGAACTTGATTCAACGTACAATTGATGAGAGAATCAATAAAAATAAAAGTTTAAGTACAACGAATATTTCGAATTCATGGCCACCTTTTTAGTACATTAAATTTTGTCCCGTCCAATCGTTACTTCTTCATGCACAATGTTCTTCACATTTTCCACGTAAACAAGCATCCCTCGTTGTTTTTCTTTCAGTCATGCAGTTTTTCTAAAATATTATGTATTACTTGTAACATGAATGACTTGCCACATTTTACGAGTTTTTATTGTTAAGGTCGCGATTATCTCGAGCTCAGACTTGAATCACAGCTTCAGCTAATCCCGAGCTCAAACTTCTTAATGAAACCCAAAAAAGATGAAACCGAGGCTGCGCTCAGCTGAAACTCAGTTTCAAGCACTTAATACCGACGTCGGGACAATCCTCAGTTTCAGTTAGTGAAACCGGCCCAGGAAGTCTTCAAAGTTCTCAGAGATAAAACCAAAAATGAAGTGATCGTTACTGTTGCCGTTTATCTTCCTGTTAGCCTGATTCCGCCAGTACGGATCTTTTTTCAGGAATTCTTATGATGCAAAGCTCGTGGATCATCGAAACCCCTGCTATCTAGAATCGTATGAGCATAAATACATGTGACGTAAGTAGAAAAATTTGATTTGGACATCACAATGAAAGGATACTGTATTTTTTACAACAGATCCAACTTCAGCCGAAAGTGACTGAAAATATTTATTATTGTTTCGTGTGTTATTGACATTATCGTGACTTTTTGGATCAAAAACAGCAAATTCGCAAACTATTTTTGACGTTCATTACGGAAATTTGGAATTGCTAATCTTTGTCCGGCTCCCAGCAAGACACCATTAGTCGTTCGTCCTTTCTCTTCTTTAAGACTCAAAATATAATTTAAATTGAGTAGACATAGCTCCGATTTCTGGGTTACCTTTAGGGTTTATAGCCTATGACAGTCAATCATAGAGAACGTGCAACAAAGATTTTTAGCTAGACATTTTTGCAAGGCCGGTAAATGCCACAAGCTATACCAAACACGGCAAGGACATTTTTTATGACGTGTCATAAGACTGCCAAACGAAAATTACAGCGATGACCCCAGCGCAAAACGATCAACGTTTTTTTTTTCTCTGGAAAAACTACTCCGGAATTGTTCAGATGGAAAGTTGTTTAGAAGGAATTGCACTATCAATAAATGGTAAAACAAAACTCATGCATTTGAGAATCATTTTTCAACGAGTGCTCGGTAAGATAATCCAAAATCTACAGTATTTTCTCATCCATTAACAATTCTTGATCCTTGGACCTTTTGAAATTAAATATTTACATCGGATCAATGACGGAAATTCGAGTAGTATACGCCATCTTTTACTTCCCCCTGAGAAAGCAATGGGAAACGATTAGAGAAATGTGCGTATAAATGGTAAAGAGAATAAAAACTATGGTGGCGAAAATGGTAAACAGGAAAACATACGGGATACTTTTTCACACCTAGTTATGTGAGGGACATCTTGGAATTATGCAAATTCCTCCGTTTCTGCTTAGCGCACATTTTGGTTTTTGCGTAATTTTCGGCCATTTTGTCCATGCACATTCCAATAGCTACTCTCGGCTTGATACTTTTCTTATGCGTCAGTTTTTAATCATACTAATCAATAAAATTCGATGACATCATACTCGTTGTAGAATATGTACACAGCAGTCATTTATGAATACATTTTCCTAGCCTAGAAACGCTGATGTTCAAGCTTAAGTTCAACTCCTGAACTGTAGATAATTCAAAACTACCATTTATTCTCATTATGCTTCATTGTGTCTATGTTGCTACTTGAGTTTTTGTGATGCGTGGTGTTTCACTGGTTGCGCATTTTTTTGTTTTTCATCCTTTTTCATGCGTTATGGTACAATGGGAGCTTAATCCAATTAGCCTGCCAAAAGATCCAAAAAAGTCATTTCCTTTCCGTACATTTCGATCACGTGAGCTTTTTATTTGACGAAGGAAATAAAATAGTCCCCTTTGTTTAATTTGATTCTCATTGAAAAGAGAGTAATAGTTATAAAAGATCACGAAATGTAAATTGGCCGGGAATCAGAAATCAAAGATTCATTATGCGTTCAACATTTCAATACTAGTTGAACTTTTGTTTCGTTTTCATTGAAGGCCATGCATATCCCTTAGATGATCCCGAACTATAGTTTTCGGAGTTTTAGATCATGAATTAGTATTGCAGATTTATTATATGTGAGAGTTTTTAGAGCGACGTTTACTCGAGAAGAACACTACTGTGGTCAATTGACTTTGAAATGGCTGATTCAGCGACAAGACATGAGCAGTTTCAATTTGAAACACAATTCTTACGTACCTAGTGAACAACTTTATACTGTAGAAAAAATATAAATTTCTTCATGACAAAGGGAAGCCCAAAATCGAAGAAACAACATCTTGCCTGTCCACTTTTGACTTAAATAGAACTGTTCCCGACACCTAAGTGTATTTGACCAGATTATTGAAGAAAATTATCAGTCGGTCTGTTTGTAGCTGATGAAAGAAGTGAATCTACTTTCAACGCTGCGCTGCATCTCCCATTTCAAAATAAATAGACTACAGGTGCCGGTTTCACTTTATCTCGACCACAAAAAATAAAACCTCGGTTTCAGCGGTTTCACCAACGTCGGAATCATCCTCAGCTCGATTTTATCGCGACGTTGAGATCATCTCGAGCTCCAGTTTAAGTTCGAGCTCGAGATGTTGTGTTTCACTAACATTTTTCATTTAACCTTGATCATGACGTCGGTTTCAGCCACACAAAAAAGTTGATCTTCCTATCAAGCAGGATTAAGTCGGAACTTTTTTGCTTTGTTTTTCTACCGTCAACTGTTAAAAATGAATTTTTTGTGTTATCAATGAATAACTCGACATATTAAACGCGAATGAGATTTTCAAAATCAATTATATTTTAGGGACGATGCCGAACTGTAAGATCTTTACATTTTTCAACGTACAAATGATGAAAGAATCAATCAATGTAGCAGGAAAAGAAAATCAAATCAAATTTCTGGCCACATTTTTGGCACATCTTATTGTGTCCTGTTCGGCCGTTCACATTTTTTTCCTTATTGTTTTCCAAACAAACATCCCTTTTTGTTTTTTCTTCATTTTTGTAGTTTTTCCAAGATATGTTTTACATACAACTTACTTTTTTGTCCTCAAAAGTTTTTTAATGACGTACCACATTTTACGTATTTTTATTGTTAAGGTCGAGATTATCTCGAGCTCAAGCTTGAACCTTAGTTTCAGCTAATCCCGAGCTCAATCTTTTTCGTGAAACCCCAAAACGATAAAACTGACGTCGCGCTTAGCTGAAACTCAATTTCAGCTTAATACCGACGTCGGGATGATCCACAGTTTCAGTCAGTGAAACCGACCCCTGAAAGTATGGGCTGAAAAAATTATAGTGTTCTAGGCAAGAAATTAGAATCAAGGATTCATCATATCCATCGTTAGATTGGTATGGTGTGGTGACTTTGATTTTCATGAAAAAATGTCAGCAGAGTTTTTTCGTGAATTAGGATCATATATAAGGAACTTCATTTCCTGATTATTGCAAATAACTGATCATGAAAAGAAAATTTACGTGTTTTATGCCAGGACTCGATTTCACCAGTCGAGGAGTTCAGGAGTATGCATGTTACTACTTTATTCCGTCACCAAAAGACGATTCTGGATTTTTCTATCATTTTATATTGTGATTCTGTCATTTTATTTACATCGTTTATAATGTCATTCATACGAAAATCATATTCCTTAATGCATCACATATCGTAGTGGTAATATAATAATATACCTAATTACGCGCAGTACCATAGGGCAAAATGACCAATAGCTATGGTAGCAATTGCTTCTTAGAGATATATATATATGCAGTCAATTTTTTGAATGAGCCTCGGAATGCAAAAAAATATAAACGAATCCGTAGACACGTGAAGAACATGTATCGTGAGCTAATACTTTCTTTGTTCAAGTTGTACAATACTCCTAATTGCTACAGTATATCTGAGAAAAAAGTCGACCGCAACCGCAGATTTATTATTGGGATAGAAATGCTTTTTCCGAGTCTCATTTGAAAAAAATACATTATAGCCAGTTTTTTATAAAATGTTCTTACAATGAAAAATCCCCACACTGTTATCAAAATTGTTATCACTGGGCATTTTTTACTCGAGGAATGTTGAAGATTAGTTGAATAAGGTCACAAATTTCCAGTCCTATGTGACATATGGTTTGGCGGAAAACCGTGCAAATATGAAGTAATACTGCTTTCTACTTTCCTAATTTAGAAGCAAAAAAAACAGGCTATGCGTGCATTGTGATGTGATACAGATTTATCTCAATTTACCAAGTTGAAAATTTACAAACTATCGAAATGGAATTTCCCCTCAAACCCGTCTCTTGAGGAGGAAGCTGATCATATGGATAATGATCATTGGGCCAATTATATTTTGAATGAATACAAAAATTCCTAGGGAGCCAATAAGTGGCTCGCAGAAAACTGCATACACAATTTTGTTTGAGTAAAACCGGAGTAAAAAGTTGGCGTCAACGAATTTTTGAACTCCTCAACCGCTGAATTTCTACATTAGTTCAGGATTTGTTGCTGCGGGCGGGCGGGCACTGTCAAGTAGATTGAAGGCAGTGGAAAACACAGTCTTAAATTGCAGTTTATTTTTTTCTAAATGCTTCCGAAAGAAAGAATTTGTTCATGCAAAATTTCTCTAATTGACTGTGGCAGTTATTAGAATAACTTCGAAAGAAAAGATTTCGGCATATGTAAGATGCAGGTTTACCAGTTATTCACGGATTAGTCCCCGGATTATTATACATTCCGAGGCTCATTTTAAAATGAATGGACTATAGTTGATATTACACGAGTTTTGGCCCCACTAATCTCATTATTGCGTTCCTGACTGTAAAATTCTGGTTGCCAAAGGAAAATATCAGACCGGAAAAAAATTCTGCGTTTCAAACCAGGAATCAGAATCCAAATTCAATACACGTGGGTGATCACGAGATGGGCATTTCGGTGCCTGATTCGGATTGGAATAAGAATCAATTATGTATTTTATATGTTTATAACATTTGTATAGTGAGCCCGCTTGATTTTCCAAACGTTCACGAAAGTGGAATCCGAGATAAGTGCCGTCTCTCCCACCTAACTTGTCGACTATACTATCTCTGTCCAAATGTAGAATTTTCCAATTATCCAGTTGTTAAGGGATTAGGTTTTGAAACTCCAATTTGATAACAATCGCTAATTTTTAAAACATTTTTTGGATTTTTGGCAAAGAACATTTTTTTCATTGAATTTTAGTTTGCTTTTATTCCACATGAAGAAATTTCCGGGTTTTAAGCTACGGATCAGAATCTGAAATTCATCATTTATGTATCAGAATTCTATAATTATACTCGTAAGCTTGAGGAAATGACAGCAATTAAAAAATAAGATTTATTTATTTTTAGGAAATGACACACACGAATCTCGAAGTCTAATTTTTCGCTGCCGAAATGGCGGTTATTAAAGCCGGATTTTTTTCTATTTTTAATAACGGCAATTTGAGGTTTTGAGCGGCTATATTCTGGGCTAAAATGTGCGGTCGTAAATGCACAATATCGTCGGACGGCGAACCTTTTTCATCAAGCTAATTTAGTTAATGCAGGTCGTTAATTTTTCGATGAAGTCTAATTCCGTCGCAGGATTATGTTTTCATTATTCTAGAAGTCTTAATTTTTCGTCTCTCACTCATTTCCCATAAGTAGAGGGTTGGGATTTGGGTATTTTTGCTTTCGTTTCTTCATAGTCCATAAAATCAGGTGAGTTCATTTTATACACTTATGCTCTGCGGTATGATGCAGGATTGATGAATTTCAAAAACATTTTTAATGAGATCAATTGCGGATGTATCGTTTCACAATTTTCATGCAAAACCGACCCATAAAAACGATGAAGTCAAACAATCCTTTACCAATATGCCGAAATTTCGCAAAGTTTTCAGGTTTTGACAGAGATATTTAGCTTCTGCAAATTTTTGTGTATGCCAATATTCTACTACTTCAAGCAGGTCTATACACATATGTTTCACCTGATTGAGCTATTGAACTTCTTGTGTATGAAATCTCATTTTTCCAACTAACCCATCATCGCACAGTTCACTTTTATGTGAAACTTCACCACAAATACAGTGCTAATGTCTAACAACGAAAATAGGATGTGAATATTGATTATTTTTGGAAACTCGATGTGTCTCCTATGATCAGTCAGCAGGGCTCTAGTCAATCAGATTCTACAGTATGGTATTCAGAATTTTTACATTTATTGTACCACTTCCACTTACCCTATGCACGTGACAATAAGAAATGCGTTGAATGTACCGAACATTGATGCATGACAGTCCACAGGCGAGTGTCTGGACGTATCTGTTTTTTAGCCATTCCATTTTTACACAAGTGTTTTCGATGTAACGAATCAGAAGTTTCTAATAATGATCGCTTTTGGTCAGTCTATAGCCTGTTTTTCTCGAAATTCTTACAAACAATTAAACTGAAAAGCAGGTACTATTTCCCACTTCAACGATGCTAAGCCGTAGGACAGAGAATTTGTAATGATACTCACATAACATTCTTGACAGTTTTTTAACGCAAAGTTTTATAGTAGAAGACTCTTTTATGATTGATTTTGATGGCGGTACTAATTTTTCTATTTCCCAATCGACAAGCCTTTTATAGAAACAGACTATAGGCTGCAAATGCAACCAGTTGAATATTTATAAAAGTGATCATAAGATATTCTGTAGACTAATTGAGCTACGATTTGCAAAAAATCGCAACATGTAGCTTTTCTGTCTCGAGAGATATTGATACGAGCATGGATAATATTTTTTTTGTGCCACCATATTCACATTTTTGAACTTTAAATTCATCGATTTTACTACATGCCACCAATCAATTAGTTAAAAAAAATTATAAATGGTGTATCAATAACTAATAATTTAGTTAGAGAATATCATTTGTATGAGGAATATGATTCTGACATCGCACTGACCCCGTTTTCTTGCCAGAAATAGAAGAACCATGGGGTGCGACAAACTGAGATCATTCAGGAATGTGCTATAGGTTGGTCCTTGATATCTGCTCTCCTTACGTGGTTGCTGTAAAACAGTCCGTCTCATGTGTTCCGAAGAAATGTTACCTTCACTATCATTCTTTTCTGTCGGGTGAGCTTATGTAATATTTTGAATCACAGCTCAAAAGACTTTCAGAGCCAGAATCGACAACATAATCTTATGTTTAACATTTCCGATTTGTTGCATGGAGTAAATGAAAATTGAAGTAGAAAAGAAATCTCTTTTCTGGTATCAGCTTGCTTTATTCAACCGATGGAAAGATCAAACGAAATTAAAAAGTAAATATAAAGTGTTCGGAACTTTTCAGCCGAGAATAATCACAAGAATGACAAGTACTTGTGCACCAATTTCTTTATTCTAGTTACTAGTGGAAAGCAGAAAACCCAATATCTACTATTCAATCAGAAAGTATTAATAAACTTTTGCACATAATGTGTTAATATGAAAAAATTGTTGCTGCACTGAAAAATAGTTGTGTTGTTTCAGTGAGCCTCTTGAATTAAATGAACGAAAACTGCATGAAATTTCGTCAATTGAAGGAAGACATTGAAAATTACGGTGGTGTGTTTCCAAAAAACCGCCTGGTTCAGAAACACGGGATAGACTTCTCGATTAGGTCTTCAGTCTACAGTATAGCATTGTGTAATTAAGGAACATTGTGATTTTCTGGAATTAGGATAGCATTCTTTTTCTAGACATTCTCGAGACTTTTATAAGAATAAAATCGTATTGATCAAAATAACATGATCAGGATGCAGTTACAGTTTTTTTTTGATTTGATTACTCTCTAACCAAAAAGCAATTAAAGCTACCGGAGACACTAGTAATCCAGCAAGAAATGGTTTCACCACTTTTTGAACTTTTTGCTGCTTCCAAGTTTCCAATACGAAATGTCCCGTTAGCTTCCTCTAGCCCGCTATCCCACATGCTAAATTTTTCAGGCTTCGCCGCAGTTACTATAGTCATTTCTTGCTAAGTAAAGCCAACGTGAAACTTTTCTCTTTGTTAAATAAGAATTTCTGCATGTGAACAATTAGCCGACTCCATAGGAAGTGTTATTCTACTGAACTATATCCGAAACAGAAAGCGAGAAAAAATATATAGTAGCGACTGAAATGGAGAAAATGCATTCATCTTAAAAGCTTAAGGCAAAGTGCTTGATGAATTAAGCGAAGTAGGTTGCTGACTCGCAGATACGTTTCTGAAACTTCCCTGTAAGATCACACTTTTTTTAGAAGGGAAACATTGGCCAAATTTCTTCTACAGATAATCGAGATTTCCCTGCCCTAGGATGAACTTCTTTCATTTCCGCGGAACAAAAAGGAATGTCTTGATTAAATTAAAACAGTTTTCCGTAAAGTTTTATCTCATTGAAGCCGGGTTTTTCTAAAACATGTGTTGCTTGTATTACTCAACTACAATATTTCGTTTTTCGATGGTTTGAAATCTTTTATCTAACAGAGTAACCGTCAGTCGGAAAAATTTCCTTTGTGGCATGGTGTAATCGCGTTTAATTTCAGTTATGCACTTCAGAATATTGTAGGAAGTTCAGTTTTTTTCACGACCACTGGTTTGTAGTCTATTTAGTTGAGAAAAACAATGATCATGTCGAAAGGATAATTTACTACAGCAAAACCTCCCATATTTCGTTGACGCCAGTCCCGCTTGTTTCACCTCAATTTTTTGCTCATTGCTGTTGAATCGGATTTTCAGAAACATTTGCTTCTATCGCAAGATGTATATTTGCTGCATTCTACTCTTAGCTCAGCTTGCAACTAAACAAATCGAAATTTTTATACTCAATAGAAATTTCGAAATTTAAAATCAATTTTCTAGTGTGTTCCTCGGATTGTCATTTATTCTTGAAAATGTTGGACAAAGTTCCGTTATTGCCTCAATCTCATTGCAAGTTTCAAATTCATAGTAGTTTAAAAAGTGAACATATTCCAACGCAGTTGCCTGTATCGTCAGAATAATGTGACCAATCATCGCTTTGCTTACTGTAGCTGGTCAGATTTATGGTAAACTGACATAAAAGGAATTTTAATCCGCTTTATTGGACATTGTGGAACAAGATTAGCGTGTAAAAATGGGCAATTACTATTAAAAAAAATTTCACTTCATCAAACTTATTTCGTTTGTCTGCATCTTTTGAGGTCGTGTGAAGAAGAATAGATTTTTATGGTTCCTGATTTCATATGGAGATTTTATTTTATTGTGGTTACTGATCTACCGTCTTGAAAATAAGGCTCTCATAATAAACACACTCTTGAAAATGACTCCCAAAAGAGAAACTACGATTCACAATATGTTTAAGCTCAAAAAAATTCAAGATCTGTCATTACCAACAGGAAGCATTTCTAAGACAAAATTTTGACAATTTTTTCTTTTGCGCGAGTTTGAGATAATTCGCGGTTTCTACTTGATCTTCAAATAATGCTGCAAAATTTGTTGCTACACCATTGATACCCTAAGCTAATGCTGGACTCAAAATTTGAAAAATTGTCATTGAATCTCATGAAAGTTGAAAGTTTCGGATAATTCACTTCAACAGATTACCGTTTTGAGAGTCAGATTTTTTAAAATTTAAGTTAAAGAGGGCGAATTTGAACTTTACCACGATTTTGAGCATATTTATCTTAATACAATAGAATTCAGCAGCCATGAACTTTTCAGTATAGAGATTAATAGATTCGATAAATCGATAAATCTCGAATGTCCTCATATTTCTCAAAATCGAATTTTTCACCTTTTACTTTAAAGCAATGGAGTTTCTTTAAATATTTCAGATGGCGAATTGCCTGAATAATAGCCACGAACAGTGGCGCCAATGTGTAAAGGAAATCGTGATGGCAAAACCATTTACGTCCACGGAAATCACCCTTTTCACCATCGCCTACGGTCTATTGACCTTTCTGGGCTTAGTGGGCAACGGTTTGGTAGTGTACGTGGTGATCAGCAGGTCACAAATGCGCACGACCCGCAACGTCTTTTTGGTCAATTTGGCCTTGTCCAATTTTTTATTGGGCGCAATCTGGATACCGTTCTTGTGGCTACCCACTTTCGAGGGTGAATTCAAACATAGCGCCTTCATGTGCAAAGTGGCTCAAGCTTTCCCGGGCATTAATATTTACTGCAGCACGTTGACCATTTCAGTCATTGCAGTGGACAGGTGAGTGGCGAAGTCTGGATGAGAATAAATTTCTGACGTCAAAGTACTCCTACCTGAAGCCCTGAACTGAGACGGTAATATCATTGGTTCAAATACGAAACGCACACAGTGTTTGTCAAGTTGACACAGGCATCACAATGGAAATCATTTTTCGAATCAAAATTTGATCAGCGTTCAAAATATGGAAAAGAGTAATTTATGATGCCGAAAACGCCGCACTAGCAATGTGCAGACCATCAGGAACGTTTGAAACCCGAAATCGAAACCACTTTTGTACATATCGAATAAAGGATCAAATATCGTGACTGAAGAAACGATTTATACTAGAATCAGATGACTATAGTCGGAATTAGTTCGGATTGGCAACCGGGATTCAGACGGGAACGGATTAGTCCTCCCCTCGAAAAATTCAATAACTCGTGATCCGATTTTGTATGTACGAAAAACGCAGGTTCTTGACGCGATCGCACAGATCTGTTCACAACATCGAATTCGGAATCAATACTGAAAATGGAAACAAGGTTACTAGTCCTGAAATAAATTTGAATCAATGATTTTCAAGTCAGAAAGGTTTGAATTTGTCTTACAAAATAGAGAAACATCTATAGCTTCAATAAATTAAAAATGAATTATAATCCAAAACAGGGGTTAACGCTATCTAGAACCTGTAAATGATTACCATACAATGCGCCTTAAGAGAAAAAAATTTTATATTGCGATCCGAAGAAAAATGATCTACATGAAATAAGGCAGCAATAACTGGTGATCGGAGTCGCGCTAAAATATTTTATTTCGGAATCAAATCAGAATAAAAAATAGAATTTAGGTTAAAGTAAGGATCGAAGTCATCCACCGAATCGGAATCTAAACTTGATGGCATTGTTCAGAAAGAAATTAAAATCACTATGTTAAGAAAGTTTTAGAATTCCTCTCATAACTTTTCAGATTTTTCCATTGACAACAACATTTTTTTGGTCTAAGTTTCAACTATCCATTTCGTTTATTGTCTTGTTTTCGTTTTTTGTTTTGTCGCTTACCTTACTAATCAGGTTCACATATTTTCAAGTTGCAGGTAAACATTAATCTTAGAGAAATCTTCGTATTGTCATTTTTTCTCTCATTCCTGATTTTTATCAGTGATTTACTTTTTTATTTTTTCCGAGAAAGTTCAGTGAAAGCTTTGTTGACATGAAATGGCCACTTTCATCACCGTCATTAACTTCGTCATTAATTCTGGATTGAAACATACAGAACTAAAAACATATTAAGCTTACCGATTTTCAGAAGATATTGCCTTTATTATGTGAAGTCTGCTGAACATCGAATGACCAGGTTCAGTTAAATTTGTGGATGAATGCGACTGCTAAGTTTGGGACAATATCTTGCGAGTTCAACTGCAACGTTTTCCAGGTACTTCGTGGTTTCGAGAAGCGGCCGTGGCGGCCCCGAACGTATGCAACCCGTCCAAGCCGTTTTGATTTCCTTCTCCGTCTGGATCATTGCCTTTTTACTCTCCTTGCCGTACCTTCTATTTTTCGACGTCCTTCCAGTGACCGTGCCCGAAAATGTGGCCAACGAAGCCGGTTTTGGCGAAACCTTCCTCTACCACCAGTGCGCTTTTCGACCGGCACCCTGCGTGCAGGTGAGTTTAAAAAGGACTGCGGCAAAAGTCCTCTTCGTTCGGTTTTGTTCACTTTTGCATGTGGAGGAAAATTTTATATATTGACAGGTTTCCAATTGCTCAATCATTGGAATAATCAACGAATGTGACATGAAAACAATTTGCTATTGTGAGCAGTGCAGATGATCAAAACACAGGGATTAATCTTACTTAGTGTACTTATTTCTGTAAATTACTGTATGACTATCCAAACCTTTTGTAGGCGGGCCATCGTGGACCGCCTTACATGAATTCTGTGATCACTCCGTGAGACTTATTTCGTTTGCGTTGTTCTGTCTGAATCCAATTTTACAAAACTTGTACAATTTTGCCTTCTGAAACAACCTGGATGTCTAGCTTTAGTTGATGTCTCCATCAAGTCTTATAAAAATCTAGAAGAATCTGATCCCCGTTGAAATTGAACTTGCAAAACTTTGTTCCTCTTGCATTTTCACTAAGCTTTTTTCCAGCGAACATTGTCAGCATCTTTCGACAGCATGGAAATTCTATGGAATGTAACCAAAGTTTCACCATTAAGCTTATCTCTAAGATCCCAAAATTGAGATCCACCGTTTTAAATTATGCCATTTGATAGATTTCAACAAAATCTTCCGATTTTGCCCAATTTATAGCGTTTCTTAATAAAATAGTTCTTGCTCGCCTTGAAAATTCTTATCTGGGTCAAATCAAACATTCGACCTGGATAGACAACCACAAACCCACTTCCACCGATGTGGTCGGCATTCATGACCAAATTGCTCGATTCAGAAATTTAAAAGTCAGAACGTCACTGGTGCTCCTCACTCAGAAGTTTTGAATTGTTCCCTACCACCTAAGACTTTTACAAAAATCGTCTTTACATTGATTCAGGTACTCTAAATTTGCATCCTGCATCGAAATCTTCTATAGAAGTCGCCCATCCAAGACTTGAGGAGTGTCACCTTCACAATCATACATCTAACAGAGCCCCGAGGTCTGGGAAGGGGGTCGGGCCACTTTTTTTGGGCCGGGGGTCAATAATTCCGGAAATTTTGGGGGGAAGGGGTCTCTCAAGAAAAAAATTCGATTTTTTCACGAAAAAAGTTCGAAAAATAGTTCAGAAAATATTAATTTTTTTCTAAAAAGACCGAATAAAATGTAGTCATGGCGCGAAAACCGAGAAAATTGACGTTATTGACCATTTTTTGTTTAAAAAATTGACATTTTTCATCAAAAATTGACATTTTCAGTATATTTCTGACCAAAAGTATGGGGGTCCTTACGGCTACCATATGGCTAGCCATAGGATTGGAAAATCCTGGGCCGGCGGTCGCCCAACGGGTAGCCATATGGTCGACGATTTCTGGGGGGGAGGGTTCCCATAGTACTTCCCCCCCAATTACGTGTATGTTCACAATAATATCATGATCTAAGTCAATTTGGACATGAAAATAGAGGAATAAACCATCTACCAGAAGTATTTTTTCTATGAATATAACCTTTTATGTGTTTCAAGAGACCTTTGAATGTGCGTTTATATTGAATTCTTAAATTTCGTCCTAAAGGAGTTCAGAAGCCATTTTATGTTAATAGGTCCCTTGATACTTATTACAATGTGCCGGCTCCTTATAAAGTCAAATTATAGGTTGATCAATACAATGAATGCTCGTCGAAATACGATATGCTGGTCAATATTTTGCTTACAATGTTTTTATACGTTGTACCTCTTTTCGTGTTGATTACGTTCAATTGTATGTTGACCGTCTTTTTGAAACGTACTCGACAACGAACTTCTGCTTTGCGAAGTCAGGCCAATGTAAGTTGGTTTGAACAACTGTGAATGCAAATTTCCTGACTTATGACAATTTCCGTATATGAACACCAGATTTCGATGCAGGTTACGCCGAACAAACAAACATGGGAAATTTGATTGGTTTATTATTTTACAAGAATTCACTTAATACACGCTGAGAAAGATTCGTATCATTTTGAATACCATAAAGCTCGCATATCTCAAAGAAGAATCTTAATTTATCCTGTAATTTCACTTAGTACAATCAAATTATAATCAAATTTTCAAGGTAATTCAAAGATTTCAGTCAGCTGCTCTTTAATGTCACTTGATGGATCATCTGTTCCTGCTAAAATCTTATAATATGACTCATTATTGATCATGAGACTTCGAATATAGCTTCTGAATGTATACTTTTGTTCTCCAATCATAGATGCTACAGCCGAACTACGAACCTGAAAACGTGAACGGTCGACAGAACGCGAATTCAAGACCGAATAGCGCCTCACAACGCCCGCATAATTCGCGGACCAGCGCCCGGCACAACAGGACCACGGCCCTTTTGATTGCCATGGCCGTCAGTTACGGCGTGCTTTGGTTCCCGTTCATTGTTTTGACTTTATATCTCCATATGGGTGAGCCACTTCGCTTAATTTTTTTAGTTTGTCCTTTTCATATCAGAGTTTCCTTATCAAATAAGTTTATTTACATGCATTTTTTCCGAAATGAGTCACGAAGGAAGTTAGAATTAAATTCTAAACTTTTTTTGTTTAAGTTGACAATAAATAGCCTGGTTTCTTGATTTCTGTTGGTTTTGTTTTTGCTTGGTGTTCCACTTTGCTTTTACTCTGTATTTGTTCTTGTTTGTTGTAGCTTTTTAAATTTTTTAAGTATTTGTTTTTTGTACGTCTCTTTTTTCTCTTTTTTATTCCCATATTGCTGACTAATTTCTTGCTGTTTTTTGATTTTTGTATTATTGAGTGTCTTTGTTTAATAACTTTTTTTAGTTTCTTCATTTTCCAAGTTTACGTTTCCCGAGTCCATATGCTTGTGCCTGTTTTTTCTAATTCTCTGTCCTTCTTACCTGTTCCTTTTATTGCTTAGGAATTACATTCTTCTTTCTCTGTTTATTCCTTTTTTACTGTCAACTTTTTGTTCTCTTATTTGGTGTTTGACCTGTTTATTGATTTTTGACTGATTTTTAGGTCCCGGAAAATCTATGAGCGCCCAAAGATCTATGAAATTCATCGACGAAACTTGCAAAATGATCAGTATGTCGTCCATATGCGTCAATCCATTTTTGTACGGTTATTTGAATACGAATTTCAATCGAGAATTTAAATTCATCATCAACGCTTTGTCCATGAATTTACTTTTCAAATGGAATTTCGTCAGCAGATCGGTGTCGCGCGACCGCCACCAACACAATAGTCTGCCGACGGAGGCTGCGGGCGACGCCCCGTTGAACAATACGACGGCCACCGGCGGCAGCGATCGGACGACCACGGCCGCGATGGACGAAAGTACGTCGATTAAAGCGGCCAAAAATCGCGTTTCGCTCTATGGCACCCGCCGCGATTCCGCCGCCGCCGCCGGCCGTAGAAATCACTCGGCTAGTTTGACCAGTACTTTGTTGACTTGCAGTAAATCGGAATCGGTAGCCCCGAATAAAACAACGAAAATTAAAACTGATGATTATTGATACTTTTCCGGCGACTTAGTTATGTGTGTATATAGCAAATTTTTGTTCACTTTTTCTGTTATCCGACTTGATATGCAAATTTATTCGAAAATAAATCTATGTCAAAGGCGGGTACTGTATTGTATAAAAATGGAGCTAAATAGTTGTCTATTTCGGAATGAGAAACGTTATAATCGTATTTTTTCCATGGGTGCTACAGCGACGCAAGATGCCATTCAAATCTGCATCGATAGCTTTTTCACAAGAGGACTGTAGGACATTGAAAAAATTCAAATTTGTGCTGCACAACTATAGTCTGTTTTTCTTGAAATGCTTCTGAAAAATAAAAGTGGAAAGCAAGTAGAGCATTTCAGATTTTCACGATTTTCTAATGAACAATATAACATATAGGTCTAGAAATTTTTGAGTATATTGCCCTCACTTTTAACAATTTTTCGAATGGAAAATTTGACGGTAAAAGCTCTATATAAAGAATTTTGACGACAGTACTGATTTGTGTCACTTTTCTATTTGGAGGCATTTTATAAAAAAAACAGACTATAAATAATGTTTACTTTCTAATTTTCACTAATTGGAGGTTCGTGTTCTAGAAGCTCATTGGAAACCAAATGGACTGTAGCAACAATGTATGGTTTGTTTTTCCTGGAAAGCTACTAAATAGTAAGAGTGAAATACAATTACCATTTCAAATTTCTTCGATTTTCTGCCAAACCATATGTCACATTGGACTGCAATTTTGTGAACATACCTAACTGACTCCAAAAACTTTTTTGGGTGAAAATTTTTATAGTATAAGCTTTGCTTAAACGTTTTTGACTGCAGTACTAACTTGTATCATTTTTCAATTTAGAAGCATTTTAGAAAAAAAACACTATGTTTCTACTACTAAAGTTTTCCAAATAGAATAGAATAATGCCGAATGTGTATTTTTGTGTTTCATTTGCATTATTCAAGTGTAAAATCTTGAGAAACTTAACAGCCTGACTTAATGTTGATCTATTTAAAAAATAAAACGATGTTAGAAAAATCCAAAATGGGGACTAGAAAGTTTTTAAAATAACCCAAAAACACTGTAGCGTATGCAATAGTTTCAGGAGGCAAAAATTTCCCCGTAATTACTCTATACTATATATTCATTGGCAAATGACAGCTGCAAGGAAGTCGCGAGCGCAAAAGCTTTGATATCAAACAAAAAAACCTAGTTTTTTTTCACTTTACGTTTGAGATGGCCCAATGAACACAAACATAATCGACCTCGTTTGTACCCGTACAATTCAAAATAATCGATGCGTCAATACCATGAAAATCAATTCAATACGGAAAGACTGGTACAACTTCCGTGAGCCCAGCCGAAAATTTCCTCCATAACCCCACTAAATAGTCAAAATTTCTCGAGTAACATTCTTTTTTGTTTTCCCATTCGTAATGGGGAAATTTGGCGTTTTTGTACAGTATAAAGTTCTCCACTCTGTTGTGACGTTAGGGGAGGTGGTGTAAAGGATGAGGTAGGAGAGGTGGCTGTGCCTCAAGGAAGAGGGCTAAAAGGTGCTACGGGAGTCGTAGGCACAGGGTACTGTAGGAGGAGAGACACCACTGATTAACCCCCACCTTGGACGTCACAGGGCCTGTCGCATGGAGTGATTGCCCGTGGATGATGAAAGAGAGTTATGAGAGAGACGTCAGCAATCCTAGTTCTGGAGTGGAACTTGAGGAGGGCTGGAACCTTAGTCTTTTTTGGGGTTTGTTGGAGGGAGAAACCCGACTGAGGACTGAAGGGGTAAGTCGACAATGGAGTAAGAAGAAGGGGAGAAGACGAAGACTCACCGAAACGAATATTCAAATTGATCTTTATAGTTCGCCCTGGCCTTTCTTAGTGGAGAAGAGGCCAGTGCGCATGAGTAGTAATCCCGGACCGTATAGGGGGGGTATGGTTAAGCATATCCCTATCTTTTGTGTACCCCCTGTAATTTGTCACTTTTGGTCGATTTATAAGGGGTATGGTAAACATATACCGTCGATTTTTGGTCGATTTATAGGGGGGTATGGTTAAACATACAGGTTCTAGAGTTACCATAATAGTGGAATTACGGTAATTTTTGGATTATGGTAATAGTGAAGTTAGGGTAATAGTCGTATTACTGTAGGTGGAGAAGGAAAATCGATGATGAACGGAAAATGGAAAACGAAAACATATGTGGAACAAAAAATGGACATACAGTATGCATGTACGGCACAAAAAGTAAGGCAAAAAATCGATCTGGAAAAAACTGGAAATACAGTGCTCCTGTAGTGCACAAAGGTGAGAAAGGTAAGGTAAAAACAACACCAAAAATGGATCTGGAAAAAGTGGACCTACAGTGCATATAGTGTACAAAGGAAAAAAGGTAAGGTAACAAAACCAAAATCAATTTGGAAAAAGTGAACAAGGGAAAAGAGCACACCTAGTAGGCATAGAGAAAGAACATGCAGAAAAGATTATACATAGATCTGAAAGAGATGGTGTAGTAGACAAAGGAAAAAGAGCATGCCTAGTGGAAATAAAGAGAAGACCTACAGGAAAAAATGTTATTGATCTAAGGCCCAAATTACAGAAAGTGGGTTAAACATGGGTAAGAGTAAAGGCCCTGTCATACTTCCAGTTGTTCTATTCATACTAAAAAGCAGTGCCGGCCAGCGCCGTGCTGTACTGCCTTTGAAGTATGAATAGGATTTTGTAATTTTTGTGGCGCCGCGCGGTGCCCCATCAGGTTTCAATTGAACCAATACACATTTTTTGAGAAGAGCAAAATCCAAAAGTAAAAAAGCGGCGCCATATGGCGCCACGCAGTACCACATGGCGAAGTATGACAAGCCACTGGGCAGTACCATGCAGCACCGTGCGGTACTGCGCGGCGAAGTATGACAGGGCCTTAAGAGTAAAATGGCGGGTAAAATCGTAGGTAAATAAAAGTTGAGTAAAATCTCGGGTAGAATCATAGGTTAAGGCTGGGTAAAAATCGGGTAAAATCATGAGTAAAATTGTGGGTTAAAGATGGGTAAAATCGTCCGTAGAAAAAATAA
Source organism: Romanomermis culicivorax (assembly GCA_963922205.1). NCBI lineage: Eukaryota > Metazoa > Nematoda > Enoplea > Mermithida > Mermithidae > Romanomermis > Romanomermis culicivorax. The sequence continues at coordinate 216,434 of CAWUHX010000290.1, forward strand.
CCCATGATTTTACCCATATCGAGATTACAGAAGGTGGGTAAGGTAAAAGTTGGGTAAAAAGTTGGTGAAAAAGACATAAAAATAACCTGTGATTTTGCCCTGATATTAGCAGGGTTATATTGACAAGAAGTTTATATTTTTCACGTAAGGCTCAGATTTGGTTGGTTCGTTGCATGCCGTCCATATGTTGCAGGTTAAACTGAACCTAATGTCAGTGATGGCAATGATGAGAAGCCCGAAAATTCAGATTTTTGAAAATGCTTTAGTCATCATTGTGCATATTTCAGTACAACAGCATCAGCATAAATTTGTGATACCAGTGGGTCATTGTCGAAGAGCACTTTTTCGAGCTACACTATTACTCGATAGTGCAACAATTTTGAAACATGTCTTTTGCTTTTCAAACTCCGTTGAGATGAATCAACAGGTTTTTTCATCAAGATTTTGATATTTGAATCCGATGAAAATTGTGGCTTTTGATGAAAATGTTTGAAGCTTGAATAATCTTTCAGAAAATCTTCCTCAGGCTCAAAAAAACAATGACTCCTATGGTCTTTGAGTTAATAAACAAATACCATCTATGCTATGACAACTGAAATGCACTATAGCCTGTTTTTATAGAATGCTTGTAAATATCTTTAAAGTCGTTTGCACTAAGTCTTTGCTGAATAATTTTTGACTCGAAAATTATTGTCAAGTTTTAAAAATTTTCAGTCTTAAATGACATATTGCTTAGCAGAAAATCTTAATAATATAAAATATTGCTTGTCTTATGGTATTAGGAGTTGCAATCAAAAAACACAGTGAGTTCATCACTCTGGCGCATGGCAAATTCTAAATAGTGATTATTAAGCAAACCAATACCCTTTGGGCTCACAGTTGTAATCCTGTCAGAAAATTCCCTTGTGTGAATTTTATTCCTGCACATAATACAGTAAAGCATAATAATTATTTCAGGATAGCTGCAGTTACAGAAGCATGAGTGGATGGCTCACATAATCGGGGAAGTAGCGCATAGTCATGAGAGCTATTGCTTAGAACTGTAAGAAATGTTTCATTGTGAGATATCAGCATTTTAGTTTTTGGAATACCCTGTTCATATGACTAAAAACAAGCTCACCATGAAAAAGATATATAAAAATGATGGGTTGGGTAACCCGCCACTTACCTACATTCTGTAATACGAAAACTAGAAAAATCGGGTAAATTTCCAAGTTAAACATGGGTAAAATCGTTGGTAAAAGATGGGTAAAATCATGGGTAAAATCACAAGTAAAACTTCGGGTTAAAGATGGGTAGAATCACGGGTAAAATAGAAGGTAGAAGGCGGGTAAAATGGCGGGTTAAACATGGGTAACATTACCCAAGATTTTACTTTTACCTTACTTTTATTTTACCCGCGTTCTGTAATTTGGGCCTGAGAAGAGAACATTAGACAGCAGTGAAGAAAGCACCTGTACTTGATAAAGGAAAAACGCTACTGAATGACTTTTCAAAAATCTAATGTGTTGTTTGCTTATATTACAAAATAATCTTATCTAACCCATGACCCCGGACTACTGTAAGCTGTCTAGAAAAAAGAAAAAGACCTAAGAAGGTAATGTATGAAAAACAAAAATCGATTTAAAGAGAACATGTAGTGGACAAAGAAAAAAGAGCATATGAAGTGGACAAAATAAAAAGACACCCATAAAATTATTGTCATTTCATGGAGAACATGTACTGGCCAGTATCAAAAATTATGAGTAATCTGAAAAAGGATAGTACCAGCAACAAATCAAGCTGTAAATGTTTTTTATTATAAAAAAAGAGAATGTACATAATATATAAATATATAGCTCAGTTAAATACTATAATCCGTAAAAGTTTCACGATTTTTGTCAATCATTACGAGAGTCAAATTCTGCCTATATAATTACTTCTATTCCACCATCAGGTATATCTTCTCCAAAGTTCATTTGCTAACTGGTTGTTCCTTCGTGTATAAGTTCCCAAAAATTACCGTCCATACCGCAATGAGTCAAATCGAAAACAAAAATTGCACTATGAGTCATAAAATCATTTTGAGTAATTACATTGCCTTTATTATCTGTACCAATCCCTACGCCTTCAAATAATTGTATGAAAGTACGCAAATATTTGTTTTCTTTAAAATCTAGCATATAAGGAGTAGTAGGTAAAGTTTTAGTACCACTAGTTATTTTAATCTCATTTAATCCAAAATGTTTAAAATTAAAGGGGCTCTGATAATAATCACCCCTAGCAGCAGCACCATCAACGAGTGCGACAATGAGTCAATGAGGCAATGCTCCTGTGAACAATGAGTTTAGAGGTGCTGATTGACGACTAGCTGTTATGTATAGACTTGTAACATGACATCGATGAATAGGGTATTTTGCAGCCATATTTTGTAACATAGATTCAATAGCTAGATTGATATTATCTGCAACTTCTACTTTTTTAATAAATAAAGACATGCTTTTAACTTCGATTTTGTATGCCTCTGTGTCAGTAGATGTAAATTTCTGCAAACAAAAATCATCTCTATGTCTGTATAAATCAATTTTCAAGGTACATTGATTCAGTAGAAAGCTTTCTTGCATAAATAGATCAGCATGTATGGGGGAGAAAAATTCAAGGACAGTACTGTTTTTGAACATTCACACTCTTTCCAAAGCACCCTTGTTTTTCTTTATATCAAGAATATTATCATTTTCAAAAGCATAACCAGCAGCTGCAACATAAAGCTTCATTTTTGTATAATAACATTCAACTCTTCACATCTAGAAAAAGCACACAAATTATCCATATTCATAAAAAAACGCTTTACGTGTTGTATCTAGCTTTAAAAAAAGATCTTCTACAAAAATAGAGCGAGGTTCGATCATATCCAATTCTATTAGTAATAATTTAGCAAAACACCAAAATTGTGTAACTTTTTTACTTCCCATAGGTAAACCAACTTCACGACGTAAATGATTGCATGCCTTAGCTATGTCTTTGTAAAAAATCTTGGCTTCAGGTGATAAACAAGTCCAAAACAAATCAGCCATCTCGCCTTTCTGTTTGTTGGTCAGTATTTTACCTCAAATAAAAAAGTATTATAGTTTAATAGCTATGTGGATAAATAAGTTGATATAAAATTGGACCTTTTATTATCACAGACGCGTCCCGCACAGCCGAAAATGTTGTCACCATCGATTCACTCGATGCGCCTCGCCGGCCGCAAACTGTTTCCACGACGTGATTGAAACCATTCATACCGCGCCCCGCCAAAGACATTTTTGACCTCAAAAGTGGCGGACCCCGTTTGCCTCACACTTCACGCTGCCAATAGTTTGCTTTGAAATTTTCTTTTGTGATACCGCGCTCACCACGCCAAGTTGTACATAATCCCCGCATTTTGTTTAATTTAGATGCTGGTGACAATGTTGACGAGACAACAACTGCAGACTAAGTGTAACCTGTTGGGTTGCATCCTCTCCACCCAACTCATCACCAGCAAACACTTTACCGACTTTACAACAATGCCCTACATATTTCCCCATTTCCACACTTTCCCCGTAGGAGGGGGGTATCTTCTTTAATATTAGGTTCTGTTCCATGCGAGGCCATTCAGTTTACTTCTACCCGACCCCGGCCGCATTCACTCTCATAAGACTAACTGGGAAAGGTTGGTTTTAGCTCCCATTAACATAGTGGTGTTTGTATTGCCTTTTCGTAACCGTAGTTTTGCATTTTCTTACTTTACACTTTCTTCACCTTTCAGCGGCCTATTCTTTTACTATTTTCATTTCTATTTTTCACTTCCGCCGGCAATAGTCGCATTTTCCAGCCACTCTCAAAAACATTTTTTTCAACATGATGACACCGTCAACTTCATCCGCTTCTGCAGCTGATGAGCCCCCAGGGTACTGGGAATCGATCAACGTCAATGAACGCTATGTAGGCTGGGCAGAACAGCAGCCCCATCAAAACGATTTCAGCTTCGCCTGCGATAGTACATTTTATTTTTACACTTTCCTTGCTTCTATTTTTGCATGCTCATTTGCTTGGGACCCCATCGGAAACCCCCCACTCTGTAGCCTCGTGCCAGAGCCCATGGTCAGCTGCCGCGATCCCGTCATCATCAAGTTGTGGCAACTACTATGCCACAACTGGCCGCTGCTTTGACCCCCGCAAAGGACAACTCTCGTCATCTCGCTATCGCAGCCCGATCCAGTTAGCAAATTGCGCTCATCAAAGTGACATTGCTGCCCAAGCTGCCGTCTCCCCAGGGCGTGTCTCCCTTTTTGTACAGCAAGCAACGGCCATATCTTTCTTGGTTCCCTTCTAAAGTCAACCTTTTAAATCCATTTCGTTTCCTCGATCTGGCGCCCACTGTGTCATATGCCAAATATCCCGCTGGCTCTTGTTTAAGAAAATAACGTCAAATGAATGATCCGTGCCACCGATTTGGAATGTTGGTACCTCTCCTTGTTCCCCCGACCTCCAAACGTGTTGCTGCCGCCGATCTTTCTTTCACCCAGAAGTTTGGGGCAGGCCTTGGCCGCCCAACCCACACCAAACTTCCGTGGCTACACTCTGGTCCGCTTTGACACAGAGTCAATTATGGCCCTGGATATGAAGAATTTCCAGTTTACTGTGCCCATGCCAGCCAATTCCACGGCATCCAGCTATCCGCGCTACATCTAACTCGTGTTCCCCAACAGCATGATGTTCGTTTTCGAAACCTTCACCGCAGTGTTTTTTTTTAGCGTCACTCCCATTAGCGCTGGTGCTAATGGAACATTTAGTTCATTAGCGCAGAACAATTTTCGTTAGTGCACACTGCACAGAAAGAATACTTTTTTTTCATCAACTAACTGATTTAATTTTGTTTGTCTTTTAAAAAAATCTTGACTTCTTATTACTGTAGAATATAATCAAATTCAAATAGTGAATTTTTAATTTTTATTTAATTTTTTAATTTTTTTGTTTTAAATACATTTTATTTATTTTATTTTCTTGACTTGACATTTATAGATCTATATATGCATTAAATTAAAAATGTCTTCTGTCAAAGAGAAAATATGATTTTTAATAAATTTTTAACAAATTCTTGTTTTTAATGAAGAATTACCAATTTTGATGAAAATATTTTGATTCATTTTAAAAATTTGCATTTTCCAGGTTAGCCCTGTCAAAAAGTCGGGTAAGGCGTACGGGTTCGAATAGGAACAAAAATCAGGGTCCAAATCGACGCTGGAAAATCGGCTTTGTTGGATTAACTTTACATTTATATAAATGGCTCAGAAATCTTTGCTGTCTTTTTTGACTAAACCAGTCGAAAATGATATTATTCATCAAAACGAAGAAACACAGGAAGTGGTAAATGAAGACGTCGTCGAAAATTTGTTGGAAATCAGCGATACTGAAACCGGTGAAGTAGACGCGGAAGTGACAACCACGGACAACAAAAAATGCAAAATTGATACGCGTATTTGTCAGTACGATTTTAAGCACAACTGGCTCAAGCAGTTCAATTGGCTTCGTCTGATTGATTAAGAAACGATATATCAATTTTTGTCTGAATTAAACAAAGATTTTTAAATGAATACATTGCAGGTAAAAAAGTTTACTGCCCGACATGCAAAGAGGAAAAAGTCGGAAATGCATGGGCACGCGAAAAGTTATTTGCGAGCTGGCGGGTTTATGCGTTTCAATATCACGAGCAAAAAGACCAGGATCATTTAAACGCAGTTGCCGGGCAGAAAAATCGCCCGAAAAATTTTTTGAAAGAGTCTGTTTCTGCATTAACAAAAAAAGCGAACGAGGGCGTAGAAAAATTGATGAAAAACGTACTGTTTTGTGTCCAGCAAAATATTCCTTTGTCTGGAACTTCGGCTTTACACGATCTTCTTGTTGACCAATGCGAAACCGCGGAGCACAAAATCAACTTGCCAAGCAGTCATAAATCGAGCTTCTCGACCTACAATTTTTTGAGCGCCATCAATGAAAGCGTGTTTAAAAAAGAAATCAAAAAATTGCGCAAAGTTTGTTGCTTCAATCTGCACTTAGACGAATCAACAGACATTATTGAACAGAAACATTTGATTTTGTATTATACTGCAATTCATGCAAATGAATCCGTTGCAACTTCTCGTTTCTTGGCCATGCTGGAAGTTGATTACGGTACAGCTGACGTGATCGTGGATCAAATCGTTAATTTTTTCGACAGAAATATTATCGATATGAAGAAGATAGTTTTGTTCACCAGCGACAGCGCCGCGGTGATGCTCGGAAAATGAAATGGAGTGGCGCAAAAATTACGTGAAGAACATCAATTGACAACTATGATTGATATGCATTGGGTGGCACAGAGAGAAGCCCTCGCTATTAAGGACGTTTTGAATGTAGGAGTTAAAGTTATCTTGTTGAATACAGATATGTTCATAATTCATATTAATATTTAATTACAGGCTAAAAGCCCGCACTTTTGGTCGATTGAGTTGCAAACTAAAGAACTAATTTTGTTCTTGAGCAATCACAACACACGTGTACAGTTGGAAAAATTGTGTGAAATTTTGGAGGAAACCTATCTGGCGCCACGAAGAATTTACGAAATACGGTTAGCTTGATGGAACAAAAATATGTGATATTTTTTCTAATGTTAATTTTTACTCTTTTCGAGCTGGTTGAGCCGGTATGGTGTCGTCACTTATATCATGAGGATGATGTTGCCCATCCTGACACTCATCGAGTCCATGGATGAAACACAGTACATTCTGGCGAAAGTAATGTGCTTTTATTTGAAGCGACATTTTTATAATTTTACAAGTATTCTTTTTTACAGGCACTGAAAAAGAAAATTCTCGACTACGGATATGTTCTCTCGTTGCATGCCATGGCTGATTTGCTCGAGCCTTTGAATCGCCTTATGCTGCATTTTCAATATAATATTGTACACCCATTCGATGTGAATGTGAGTATTCAAATCATATTCATAAATACAGTTCATGTCTTTATGAAACCGCAATTCAGACAAAAGTTGAATCGGCCTTGCCAGTTTATGACAATATTTTGCGAGAGGACGTTACATCTACTGGTCGCAATATGACCGCATTGGAAACTTCTATATCCGATCAAACGAGTCCACTTCTGCATGTCATTCGCAGCAAAACGATCACGGACACGACACGAAAAAAGTTTTAAATGAAAGCAAAGGTAATTAGTATAATTACGACTCGCGTATGAGTTCATTATCGAAATTTGTGTGATTAAACAAGGTGTAACGAAATTCTCCTTACAGATTTCACGCGGAAAATAGTCAAACGAGTCAAAGAGCGATTGAGCAATGACAGTGTCATCCTCAAAGCCTTTTGAATTTTTGTGCCAAATTCAGAAATAGCCGACATTTCTGGATTTGACCGGATTGAATATGGAAAAGACGAAATCAAAACGTTGGTCGAGTTTTACTCCAAAGGACCATTCACGTTTTCAGAAGATGTATACCAAGAATGGGATGACTTTAAAGTAATACATCTAACTTGAATAATACGATACAATTTAGTTTGTAAATAATAATTTTACAGCGTTTCACTTTGTTGCCCGCGTGCAAAAATGTCGACTGTGAAAAAAGTTGGATTCAAATAGTCGAAATTTGTGCAGAAAAAGCAGACTTGTACCCGAAATTGAGTATCCTGGCCAAAATTCTTCTTTCGTTTAATGCCCAGAATGCGATCGTAGAAAGAGCTTTCAGGTAAATTAACTTTAATATTGATGTTGCATTCTTTATTGACAAAATATGTGGACTTGATTTATGAAATTTCAGTACGGCTCACGCGATCAAAACGAAAAACTGGGCCCGTATTAAACTTGATACATTGGATTCCTTGGTTCGCTTGCGACTAAATTGCCCCACGTACGATCGTTTTGATTACAGCGAAGCAGTCGAAATTTGGAAGCGAGAATCGAGCCGTGGCCGTTACAACATGGGAGAAAAGTGTGATTAACAGTTATTCTTAGTCAACCAAAAATATTTGTGATGTCCGGTAAACTTGCGATAATAAATTTTTGAATTTATAGCCGATGGCATTTTTTTCAGAATTTGATCCAACCATGAGTACATGTATTTGGATTAATATGATGTACTATAAGAAGTGTTTCCTTATGCTACTGAGCTGCGAATTTCTAAATGTTAATGCATTTTCGAATCACTTGAAATTTTAACTTCAACTCGAAAGTTTCAGCAAAAATTTTCATTAGTGCGCCGCGCTAAAAAAAAAACACTGCTTCACCGCCACCCCAGAAGATTGGACCACGTTAATCTCCCTGGTCGACTGCGAACACACCATTGTCTTTTCCTTTGATGGAGCCAACCACTGGGTGGGAATATACGCTCTTTTAGGAACTCAGTTTTGAACCAATCATCAAAAGGAGAATAAGGACCCTGTAGTCAAAGCCATTCATTTCGACGCATACCGGGTGATCCAAAACATCAATATCTCCCCACTGCTGTACAAGCTGGCTCAGCAGATAGGGTTTTTCCCCGAAAAGGGCACTTTGAAAGCTACCATTTCTGCCATGTGGGTGCTGGATGTTTCGAAACTCACGCTAAGATTCCCTGCCGCCTTGCGATTCTTCAACAACCCGGCAACATCGTTCCTACAATCAGACGTTCTTGCATACACGGCCCTTGACACCTACTACCCGCTTTTATTGTTTTTGGCTTTCAGCCATTACGGCTTCGTCCCCGACATATACAATGCTCCCCCATTGTTTCCCCACAACTCGTTGGACACTGCCAAAATGGACCACCTCACCGAGACGTTAATCACCACTTTTCACAACATCGCATTATCCGATGTTCTACCCGCAGACTCCGTAGACAAAGTTTATCCCACTATCTCACTAATCGCCCTACCTGGGATTATGCAAGACGAGGTTCTTCCCGCATATAAATTTTTCATGTTTGATGGCGCATCGTCTGACCACGGTTGGTCTTTTTGTTTAGGAACGGTGCCCAATGGTTATTGAAGTGTCAAAGTATTGACGCATACGACACACCCGAAGCTTCTCACCACTCCGAAAGTGCCCGAAAAGAAGAAGAAAAAGCAGAAAGAGGAATGGAACAAATCGCCAGATGTATCAGATGACAAAGATTGGGCCCTCCAACCTCAATCATTGTTTGATGACCCAACACGTCTTCAAGCAGCCATTACTTCGGTGATGAAGAGCAGGCTCACGGACCACCTTATCAAACTGCTCAACTTTCCGGTTTCGCCTACATACAAATTAGTTATCCGCAATCGCCTTATATATGAAAGTGACCCCGCTCTGCCACAGATTCCGCATGAAGTTGATGACGTGTGGATCCAATGTGTTGCCGCTGATCAACGGCTCCGCGATCGAACATACTAGGGTACCCATTACCGTTATTTCCCTTCCACCATCCTTAGTCTTTTACAGGTGGATGGCGACTGGTTTCGATGCCTAACAACTTGCATGCCGTTGGCCATCCTTTTGGCTTCGCCTTGTTCCGCCACCCAATACGCCTACATTAACAATTTGTTACTTCGCCACGCTCAAAATTTCGATCCGGCAATGCGTACCACCTTTTACAACTGTATGTGGTACCACGCCGATGGCAACCCTCGAACGCATCTCACCGATTGGATGAACCGAATACCGGAGCAAGAGCCATCTTTCGCAAGCGAACCCGGACTTTACGTCTGCAACTGGTTCGCTCAACGCCTGTTCATCTTTGACAAGGAGTTCCACATGAAAGCCACCGTAGAACAAATCAATATCGATGAATCGGACTACACGACAAATCCCCATAGCCATTTTCATTTCTACTCGACTTTGCTCAACATCATCGACTTTCAAAATCGATTTTCATTCCTCGCGCCCGTCTATGCGTACCCCTTGCCGACTACAGCCTGGGTGCACACGCTCACCGCCGAGGAACTGCTGGATCGCCCAACTTCAGCAATAGACGTAGAGCCCCCTGACGAAGAGCTTTTGGACACGCCGATTTTCGATTTGAATACGGTGAAGCTGCCACCATCAACTGATGTGTCGGCCCTTCCCACACTTGCCACCACAGCCGATCTTACAGCGACAACCACACAAATGACCGACATTTTGAAACTGATGCTTGACGAAATATCAACCCTCACCCCAGTGCCAATGGACGAATCTACTCCAATCCAACCCACCATGATGGACGCCGAAACAACTACCACCACGGACCAAATGCTAATGGATATACCTGAAGGAAGCACCGTCGACCAGTCCACATCAATGGACGTCAGTCATGCCTGCAGAACCCGCAACGATGTTGCCTCCAATGGTGCCTGCTGTGGACCCCCGCATTTATTTGGCCACTCCGGCAAACCTGCCCCGACCTCCGATTATTGTTACTGTTGCCTCACAAAATGCATACCACGGACGAACCACGCACTCGACGAACACGGCCACCCAGTACTTCATGTACTGGACGCGGCAAGACGCCCAGTGAAAGAACAACCAGTGGTCGCGAACAACGCAATCAACAGAAAGCTCGTGAAGAGGCCGGTCAAACTAGGTCACAGATTAGTGCGACACTGCAGCCGAAAGTCACGACTACGAAAACAGCAGCGCTGGCCAAACACACGCCACCTGCTGGCCAATCGGATAGTCACTGTTCTCACCACGAGTCACAATCCCGTAATGACTGCCACCAAAAAGAGACCCAACTACTGCCGCTACAAGCCATGACAGCCCTCAACATGAATGCCATAATGATGCACCGTCGCACCGCACTCAAAGCGAGCAAACGCGCATGGTGCACTCCTCCAGTTTCTACGAAGAGGTGTACAAGCATGGTTTCCGCACATCACCACGGAAATTAACTGACTACATCAACCCATTACATCGCGACACCCAAATCCAGAAACACATGGAAACTTAGAAAAATCTGCTGAAAACAGTAATCAAAGTCCCGCTTCTGCCACCGCCCCCGATGGATGTGGAACCAGCCATGTCATCTTCAACACTCTTTTCCCTTGTTCACTTTTTCCAAATTGATTTTGGTTTTGTTACCTCACCTTTTTTCCTTTGTACACTATATGTACCGTACGTCAACTTTTTCCAGATCTAATTTTGGTGTTTTTTACCTTACTTTTCTCACCTTTGTGCACTACATGGGCACTGTATTTCCAGTTTTTTCCAGATCGATTTTTTGCCTTACTTTTTGTGATGTACATGCATTTTTTGTTCCACATATATATGTCCATTTTTTGTTCCACATATATTTTCGTTTTCCATTTTCCGTTCATCATCGATTTTCCTTCTCCACCTACAGTAATACGACTATTACCCTAACTTCACTATTACTATAATCCAAAAATTACTATTACCATAATCCAAAAATATCCAAAATGTCACTTCACGCGGCGGGCAATGCCGCTCGTGATGACTGCTAGCACGCTAGTTTAGGACCAAGAGGGCAAGCGGCCGCCACTAGTAATTTTCAAAGGTTACTGTAGAAATTTCAATCGGAATTTCGGCAGTGTTGCTCGCCAATGTTTTTTCGCGAATGTGATCAAAATTTTTTCTGCTATTCTATCCATGCCATGTTTTGCTTGAACATGCCACGGTGCGCTTTATTTGTGCATTTTTGAGCTTTTCTGGACGTAATTCAATCAGTAATTTACGAAAAAGGAAGAAAAAACGAAGATAGTCGACCTGAGTCAGATTATGATAAGAATATATCGAAATTAATAGTAGTAGCAAAAAGCCAAAGCGAGGAAAACCTATGTATTTGTGCTTAGCCAAAATGAAGAGTCATAGATTCGGCTAAATTATTGTTTCGGCGCGAAGCGAAAATTTTGCTGATCATTTTTCAGCTATGCCCAGTCCGCCGAAACAACTCCTGATAGCAGTGGACACTGCAGCAAATTGGCTGATTTTGATAGAAGATATGCGCGTTTGGCGAAAATGTGATATTTAGCCTGAAGGTAGACATGATAAAAGCCGCGGGTAAACTGCAGATGATGGTGGCCACCGAATTTACCCTACCTTTAAAATTTTCAGGGAAAACCATGATTACTGTAGCTTATGTTGATAGGTTAGGTTTTTTTACGGTAGCTTATCATTGGAAATGATCAGTGGAGTGATTTTGGGAGCAGGAGGAAATAATTTTTGTCAAAAATTGGAACAAAATTTGCATATTTTTCATTATTTAAAAATTTGAATAATTTTGCTTCAACTTGGTTTCCGCGCCTCCATTTGCTGTCCATTGATCATTTCAGGTGATAAACTGCCGAAAAATATGTGTTTTGCTCATTTTTGGACTTCACGCCTAAAAAATATTCCGCTGCATAGATTCAATTGGAATCATTCTTCTTGTTTTGGGTTCTGATACCTTAGATTAGAACGTTGTAAGATAAATCTTTCCAACACATTTTGTAATTTAATTAAGCCTCTTGTGCCAATTGGCACAATTGTCCGTGCTAAAAAAAACACTGAACTTTTCCCCAGTTGGGAAAAGGCTGGCGGGAAAAAACTGTGGCTCTCAGGAAAAATTTGGTTGCTCTGCTTGAAAAAACCCAGACGGAAATAGTAGCCAAGCACAAAAATTGGTTGAAAATTGAACAAAAATTGGTTGAGAATTGAACAAGAATCGGAATTTAAGAAATTCTGCACTTTTTACGAATTGTTAATTTAAACTCATCGGGAAGATTTTTTTAGCAATAAATTCGATTAAAATCGCCGAATGAACAATAATTTTGCAAAAAACCACGATGAAAATGGTTTAAAATTAACAATTCGGTGTGAGCAGTGCCCGCTAGGATAGAAAAATTTCTAAACTAGCGGACGCGTGAAAAACTACGGTAGGATTGCTAGCGGGGATTTCGGTCATCACGCGCAACACCGCTCGCGGTCAGCCCACTTGGTATATGTCACTTCGGAAGCGGGTGAGCAGTTCACGCTCGATTTTGATTGGTCCATTTTTTCTTTTTACTGTAGCGCGACGCGGGAAGCGTGAAGTGACATTCCGCCTTAACTCCACCATTACCGTAATCGAAAAATTACCATAATTCCACTATTACGGTAACTCTAGAACCTGTATGCTTAACCATACCCCCTGTGAATCGACCGTATATGTTTACCATACCCCCCTATAAATCGACCAAAAGTGACAAATTACAGGGGGTACACAAAAGATAGGGATATGCTTAACCATACCCCCCTATATGGTACGGGGTTACTACTCATGTGGAGACGCAGGAAGGAGGCCTCAGGAGCTGTACTCATAAAGGGGGCTAAAGTCTAAAGTCTATGGATGGAGTTAAAGTCTATAGACCGGTCTACATTTAGACTGGGCTAAAGTCTGTATTCATAAAAGATTTTTTTGGTTGTCTAAATGTAGACCAGTCTATAGACTTTAGCCTATTAGAAAAAGACTAGTAGAAACTGTGATATTAGTAATAGAATCGAATATGAGTAGCCATAACTCTATAAATAATTAAGATATAACTTTTTGAAAGATGTGTTTGGGTTGGTCTCAGGGAGATCTACAGATTGATGCCTAGCTTGTCGCATTCTGGCACAAAAACTCAAATGCCCAGAATGTTCAAATATGCTATAAGAGAAAATACTAATATTTCCTGATTGCTCGACCAAATATTTTATCGTCATTATATCTTCCAAAAACTTTTATATGCAATAACATAGTCGTTGAAGTTTCCTGGCCAATGAATGTTCACAAAAATATCGCTATTTCTAAAAAATTCCACTTTCAATCAATGAAGAGAAAAAGTAAGATAAGTTTATATGCCTAAATGAAGCATAGAAGTAAACAATACTCAAAAATATTGTGTTGATCATTGAAACAAAGGTCATACGAGTCGCCATTCCTCAGCCCCAAGTTTGAATAAATTAATTTATAAATAGTTTCGATCATATATTCGATCATCATTCAATCACAAAAAGTAAAGGATATAGTCAAAATCTCTGATCAGCACAATGAGCGTCAGACTCAAATTTACAGCTGATGAGGAAGCAATGATCGTTGCAATGTACTCATAAAGAAGGGAAACGATAGAACAATGATTATATCTAGAGTAACGAAATAATTTTAAACTTCTATCATTGAAACTCAGCCACTAGTGTTGTAGTGGTGCGTCTGGCTATTCATTACGTGGCATGCCCCACACTCACCACCACCACTACTACAACCACAATTTCCAAACCATCCACGTGGCTCAGTTAGCGCAGTTGGTAGTGCGTCTGCCTTGTATGCAGAAGGTCGAGGGTTCGAGCCCCTCACCGAGCGTTACGTTTCTGACGCGCGGGCCACGTGGATTTGGGCATACGACACTAGAACAGCAGAGTCTGACGAAATCCTTCTTCCCATATTGCAAAGTTCTAGGGAAAAACATGAATGCCTACCATACAAAAACCAGCTTTTGAGTTAAATCAGATTTCACTTTTTGAATTTGATCTCCATTGGAAAACTGATATACTGTGGCAAATGGCATAAAAACGCAGCAATAACTTATGAATAGTTCGTCATGCTGTTGGTTGACTATACTATCAGTCACCGATCACCATTTGAAATGTCGTACATGAATAGTACCATATAGTGATCCAAACTTGCTAAATCGCAGGAATAGCTCAAATGTTCTATATATCTTGATGATCAAAACGAAATCTTTTCAATTTTGGTTCAAAAGCTAAGGAATCTTGTATAATTCGAAAAACTCTTTCTCGCCTCAACACCCGTAGATATTCAACACCCAAATTTTAAAAAAGGCAGCCATTACAATAAAAAATTTTGGTCTAAATACATTTAGCCCGCTAGGGTAGCAGGCTAAATTTTTGGTCTAAAAATCGACCGATTTAGACTGACTTTTAGATTTTAGTCTTTTTATGAATACCATTTTTTCCCGATTTGGGTCTATAGACCTGTCTATAGACTTTAGCCTTTTTATGAATATGGCCCTTGGAGGGACGCCGACTTTGTTTGCTAGAGTCGTTTGCCAAGCATAGAAATAGTTACAAAAAGACGCGAACATGAAAGTGTACACATAAATAATAAGCGAGCATACTGTAAGAGATTAAGTTATACTGTAAAGGCCGATGTATAGTAATCCATAATCCTGATCCTTAATCCTGAGTTCCTGACCCGATAAGGATCAGGAAAGGATAGGACCAGGTAAAGTCGTTCTTAACGTCCCTAAATTTAAGGATCGGGACGACTACATGACAAATATTTTACAGTAAGATTAGATATTGAGATGCGTAAGTTGTATAAATAAAGACGACCAGACAGTAGATTTTATACATTGTTTCCGTTCACATTACACATGTTTAGATACATGCATTTACATTATTTTTTTACGGTGTTTTTTGTTTATTTGTCATATTTCAATTCCCCCTATATTAATTTTTAATTTTAAATTTTTTAATTTTAAATATTTTAATTTTAAATATTTTAATTTTAAATATTTTAATTTTAAATATTTTAATTTTAAATATATTAATTTTAAATATTTTAATTTTAAATATTTTAATTTTAAATATTTTAATTTTAAATATTTTAATTTTATATATTTTAATTTTAAATTTTTTAATTTTAAATTTTTTAATTTTAAATTTTTTAATTTTAAATTTCTAATTTTAAATTTTTCAATTTTGAATTTTCTAATTTGAAAAGTTTTCAATTCAAAATGTTAAAATTTTCTAATTTTAAACTTAAATTTTTTAAAATTTTAAATTTTAAATATTTTAATTTTAAATATTTTAATTTTAAATATTTTAATTTTAAATATTTTAATTTTAAATATTTTAATTTTTGTCACATTAAACAGAAGTGGAGCCATGTCACATTAAACAGATGTGTGATCAGTCACATTGACGGGGAAACCCGTACCACATCCCATAGGAAACATGGCCATGACACGGTAAGTGACATGCTGAGCTGGTACTACCACAGGTAAACCTATGGTGTACCTCGGCCTTGTCCTAGGGTTAATGCTGTAGAATAATGGGACAACGCGGCCGGGTCGGGGGTGCCAATCCCTAATCCTCATTCACCGGAATGGGGGACGGTGCCATTCGAGGAATGGCGTACTGTAGGGGACCCGATTGCTAACCTAAATCCCCTTATTGCCCTGACCTTAAGGGTCTGAGGGCTTTCTTAACTGAGGGTCCTTCCGGGGGAAAACTAGCTTAGGGCAGACTCCCACAAATATACCCTCAACAACAAAAGCCCCTGAGAAGACTTACGACACCTCTTCTCAAATTACTCGGCGCTGGGCGACAGGCTTGGGGTCAAACGGGGTCCTACGGACAGCGATGTGCGGGAACGGGAATCCAGGCAATTTGGCGTGGGGTTTGGCGGCTGCTGATTGGCAGGCGGCGACAACAGACGTTTCCTCGGCGAGGGGCAACGGGGTTCTACAATAAACGGTGATGGGGACGGGTTCCTACGGTCGGGTTACTGTAGGCGATGCGTGTATGTAGGCCGGGGCGAAAATATGTAAATTTTATTCGACGTATGGCAAGGCGCAGTTGACAACAATAAAATATAATAAAATATCAACGATGGCGAATGCGACGTAAGGCTAAAACGACGAAAAACCAGTTAGGCCCAATAATGAGTGACAAAAAGACAAAACATGCCCTTTTAAAGGGCTCCATAAACTACAGTATGCCTTGGGCGGAGTTAACACTCCCCCAAGCTAACTTCTGCAGCGGAAATCGTTGCAGAAGATGCCTATGATCACATAGACATTTTCCAGTTCACAACGTTAAGCATTGGGGCGAGTTTTCACTCTCCATGCTTAACATAGGAACGTCACTAGTGAGAATTTCCAACTATTCGTTTCATGTTGCGAAACGTGGCTAGTTTTTACTGATAAGAAGTGCATGTTGTGCTCTAATTACAGCGATGAGCTCGGAGAGCTTATCTCTAACGGAAATTCTTGACTAGCGGGCACATACCGTAGTCTACATGTATAACAAAATAATAATTCGAAACGGAAATAAAATGTGCGCGAAAGCAACAGAAATAAACATAAAAAGTACACACATAAGTTGCATGTAAAAAGTATAAAAACGAAACGCAAAATTGATGTAAATTACTGTAACACAAAACATAATGAAAAACATAATGGAAAATTGTGATGTGAATCACGTGACGTTCGACGAAATCCGTCGGCACGTGACATTTTAAATATTTTAATTTTAAATATTTTAATTTTAAATATTTTAATTTTAAATATTTTAATTTTAAATATTTTAATTTTAAATATTTTAATTTTAAATATTTTAATTTTAAATATTTTAATTTTAAATATTTTAATTTTAAATATTTTAATTTTAAATATTTTAATTTTAAATATTTCAATTTTAAATATTTCAATTTTAAATATTTTAATTAAAAATTTTTTTAAATTAATAAAGTTTGACATTAAAATTAACTAATTTTTTAGAAAGTTAATTTTTTAATAAATAAAAACGCTGGAATCAATCAACAAAAGCAATCTTGTTGTAAACAAACATGGCTACAGTATTACAACGCGCTGTAGTTGCAAAGTATTGCACTTGCGTAAAGTGCGCATATTTCACCGAAAAACTTGAAAAATCTATTTCTTAGCTGACTAACTCTATCTTGAAAATTATATGAAATTTTTTTTTTTTTTTTTTTTTTTTTTTTTTTTTTTTTTTTTTGGAGTGAAAATAAGTTTGAAAAAATAAGGTGCAGCCAGGAGTCGAACCTGGGTTACCAGCATTCCGGGCTGATGTCCTCACCACTAGACCACCACACCACGAGGTGAACCCAGATTAAGGTGCTCCCCTAGGCTACGATTTTTTAGCACACAACTCCAATGCTTGGTGGTCGTGAACCTACTTTTTTAGCACACAACTCCAATGCTTGGTGGTCGTGAAAACTTCATTGGTGGGCAGTTCAAAAAGCAGCAGGTACGCTGCTACTTGCCAAAGGTCGTAGGTTCACGACCACCAAGCATTGGAGTTGTGTGCTAAAAAATCGTAGCCTAGGGGAGCACCTTAATCTGGGTTCACCTCGTGGTGTGGTGGTCTAGTGGTGAGGACATCAGCCCGGAATGCTGGTAACCCAGGTTCGACTCCTGGCTGCACCTTATTTTTCAAACTTATTTTCACTCCAAAAAATTTCATATAATTTTCAACTTCATTGGTGGGCAGTTCAAAAAGCAGCAGGTACGCTGCTACTTGCCAAAGGTCGTAGGTTCACGACCACCAAGCATTGGAGTTGTGTGCTAAAAAATCGTAGCCTAGGGGAGCACCTTAATCTGGGTTCACCTCGTGGTGTGGTGGTCTAGTGGTGAGGACATCAGCCCGGAATGCTGGTAACCCAGGTTCGACTCCTGGCTGCACCTTATTTTTCTAACTCTATCTTATCTGGTAGCAAATTCTTAGTTTTTGCTAATTTCACTTCATTTTACATTCCAATTACCGGAAAATGTAACTAGGATTATGCGCAGGCGAAAGCCGTTTCGCATTTGATGAGTATTTACTGTAGCGTGTAGCTTTCCTGATCCTTAAAAAGTACGGAAGGCTTTTACTTTGTTCCCGAGTCAGGAAAGCTGATCCTTTCCCGATCAGGAAGACATCGGGAACACCTTTCCTTATCAGGTCGGGAACGCTATCCCGATCCTGATTTCAGGATTACGGATTGCGTCAGGATCTAAAATTTAGGGAACGAGCTTTCCTGACTCAGGAAAGACCATTTTTTTAAGAATCGGGACGACTATACATCGGCCTTAATATCACATGAGCGGCTACCTGTGACACTGTGAGAATTGCGCGTAACATACTTTTTTGGTTCTTGCTGAGGCTATAATTTCAAATTTATTTCACTTTGCTTTCCAAGTCATTCATGATACTCGACATCACTGTGAGATATCTCTGTGCTATTCTGAGTTACTGTTTCTTCCTGGTGCTTTCAAATCATCAGCTCATGAAAGCTCAGCTATGCACTTGGAAGTCTATATAGTCCTCATTTCAAGTAGTCCAGTCCTCATTTGTTTCTTCAACTAATTTGTTGAAAGAATAATTCATCAACTTCAACTATGCCCCATTCATTTTGAAATGATCGATGCAACGGTCGGAGTTTCGAAAAATGCTGCCTTACAAGAGATTAGGAAATCAATTTCGATAAATGATTGAAAAGGGCTCTGAATCATGGAGGAAAAATTAATTGAAAGGAGTCAACGAGCCTTCAATAATTTTGACTAAAATGTCGGCTGCGATCTCGCTGCACCGATCATTTCAAAATGGATGGAGTATAATGAACAATAAAATGATCTTGTACTGTTTTCCAAATTCGTGCAGCAAACAGAAAAACGTTTTTTCAAACAAATTTATATAGTTCAAAAAATTTTAAGTACTATTGTCCGTTTTTTAAAAATGAGCAGCGGTGTGCAGAAATATATTCATGTAAATAATAACAACCTGCGTATACGGACACCTTCTTCCTCGAGTTGACTGTAGCAGTTAGGCGAACAAATTGAGAAAAAAATGTAGGCCTACGATTCAGGTTTCTTTAGTGCTCACGGATTTTTACGGATTATTTTGCTTTCCGAGGCTCATTCGAAAATAGATAGACTATAACAGTTTCAGGCCGGTCGTTTGCACGTATACAAATGAGACAAAAAAACGGTGGCTACATTAGGGTGGGTACTGAAGCGAATTAGAGCAAACCGGTAGAACATGTTTGGTATGATCTATGTCCTTTAAAATTATATTCCGGCCGTAGAGAAATGCTTTCGCAGATGAAGATTAACCTGTGACGCGAGTTGACATTTTTTGCTTTTTTAGTGTTAAACACATCATCTTCTAAAATCAATTTGCAAAAACAAGTGTGCTCAAGTTTCATTTCTTTACTCCATTTATTTTGAAATGATCGATACGGCAATTCCATGAAAGTAGACACGACACGGAAAAACTATAGCCTATCCAATTTGGAATGATAGATGCAGCAAAAACCTCTGTAGAACAACGATAAAATAATTTATGAAGATGGGAACAGCCAATATTATTGAACAATATTATGTCAAATTGGACAGAACTGTGTTGATACCTGAGTGCTACGCGAAAAAATTTAACCAAAAAATAAAAATTTAAATTTAAATTAAAAAATTTAAACAGATTATTAAAGGAAAATTTCAACTATTCTTTTTGCCACTCATTGACGAAAAAATTTTTTCATTGATTGTAATAATAAAAGCTTATCAGTTTTTCATTTAAATAACTTTCACCAGATCGCTGCGTCGGTCATTTAAGAAAAACGTACTTTAGTGCGCTTATTCATGTAATCAATGGAAAATATTTTTCGGCAATGAGCGACAAACAGGAGCAGCGGAAAATTTTCTCCAATGTATTTAGTCGAAATTCCTCATACCCGTATCCAGGATTTTTTAAAAAGGGGGAAATTTTCGGAAATCTTTTTAGAATTTACTGAATAAAAAGAAAATCATTTTTGCAGTAAAGGCGACTTATTTTCAGTTAGTTTCTGTGTACTTGGATTAGTGGTTAAATTCTGTTTGACGAAAAGTAATGTAAATATAATAATTTAATTTGGGAATACAATTATATTGCTGAAAATTTTATTCTTAAAAAAATTTAGGGGGGAACTCCCCCCCCCCCTTTTCCTAGACCCCGGACCCGTGAGTTTTTTTGGTACGGTTACGGTTAGGAGCCACATCAACGGTTACGGTTACGGTTATCTTCCCTGAACTTATCTGCGGTTACAGTCATAACCGTGAGTTTTTCTTACGGTTACAGTTATAACCGCGGTTATGCATGAGAAAATATGTGCATTACAAAATTATTTATTGAAGAACAAGACTACAAAAAGGCACGGTTTTTTTTGCAAAAAATTTCAAGAGTAACAAATTTCAAGAGTAAAACTAAGTATGAGTCGCTATGAGCACAAATTTTTGTCGATAATCAAAATTTTCCACACTATACAGGATCACCAAATAATAGTACAGTTTTTGAACAATTTTCTTGCTTGAAAAGGTGCACCTTATAGCGACAATTTTAGCCCATTGCCTTTAAAGACTAACGTCATCTCATTTTTCTTTTGAATACTTTCTATGAAACCCATTAACACATAAGGCATGGCATCTCTACCGACAACCTAATTTAAAATTCAAGTAAGAGTCTCTTTTGTTGTACTATAAAATTGGAAGAAAAGATGCTAGAGCTTTTATTTGAGTGCATGAAACGTTTCAATAAAATAAAAGTGCAGGCACGGTTACGGTCAAAACAAAACCGTGGCACAAAATTTTTACGGTTAGCGGTTACGGTTACGGTTTAACCCTCTGGGGTCTACCTTTTTCCCTCTAAATACGGGCCAGAAATACCTCGAGTAACATCCAGGTATCGACGCAGTTCTGTCCAAATCGACAATGGATAAGCATAATGTTTTTTCAATGACTTTTGTTTTTCGAATTCTAATAGGGAAATTTAGCATTTTCCAACTATAAAGTTTTTTACTATGTGGATATTGGGGATCAAATTAAACCTAGTTTTTTTAGCGCATTTAAATTTTAGAGGACTTCGTTCTAAAATTTGAATCCGCTGAAAATGGCGATCATTTTATGGTGATCGAATCGAATTCGTTAGCTAAAATGATATATTATCAAAGGTATAGCTGTTTACAAGTTTACTGCGAGTAAGTACGAGCTTGATTACTGTACGGTGCGCCGTTCAGTTGTTCACCTTTTTTTTCCTCAAATGGAGTCTTTTGAGGAAAAAAATTTCGAAATGAGGAAAAAAATTTTGGGTACGGTTCTCATTGTAAGAAAAATTTTGGGGAATTCAAAACCGAAAAGAGGCGTTTTGGTGGTCTTTAAAAGGTCAAAATCTCAAAATTTTCCTGCACTTCGCGCCCGGCGCCACTGTTTTTTTTCCACATTTGCACTAATGTGGAAAAAAAATCTGGAATGTGGAAAAAATTTTTGAGGTCTTTCCACAAATGTGGAAGAAAAATTTGGGGTTTCATATTGAAAAGATGCATTTTGGTGCATTTTAGGAGGTCCAAATCTCAAAATTTTCTTTAATAATCATCATTATTCATTAAGTAGCTCAGGCGTGGCTTTTATCATGTCTACCTTCATTTATCACGTAATTTACAATAGTTTTCATCATCTTAAACGTAGCATCTCATGTTTTAATTGATAATCTTCAACATTTTATCATAATATTCAATGAAGATTCGCACTTTTTCCTTTTGAGAAAAATCAATATACGTCAGGTCTCTATGCTTTATGATGCGATTATTTCTTTGCTAACAAAAAATCAATTCAAAAGCTTCATGGAAATATCTTTCAGAAATTTATACTCTTCTTACTCATATGTTTTCGACCAAGTTCATGAGAGTTTACAAATGAATACAGATTTTAAAATTTTTCAAGTAAAATTCTAGAAATTACGACTCTTGAACACAAAATTGGAATCTAATTCTTGAAATAAATATTCGGAAAATCTATTTTCCAGCATCCCAGAATGTCTTCGCGCCGGAAAGATTACCATCTTTTTTGGGCTTTCGCTTGTCATCATAGAGGACTTGACCATTTATTTCTTGTGTAATTCAAGTCAATTATGCTCTTTGATAGTTTGCCAGAAAATTTGTTCAACAATGTTTTTAGATTAGGCTTTTAAGTCGAACATTTCAATTTTTTCTTCAATTTTAATGAATTAACATCTATAAAAACACCGGAAGGCTTGAAAAAGCTCAAAAACAGTGCGATAAAGCGTCTGTGAGCATTTTTAAGCCAAAAAACGAGGATTTTAAGACAAAAAATTTTTTTCCACATGTGGAAAAAAAATTTGACCCCTTTCCACATTTGTGGAAAAAAGTTCGTGGAAAAAAAACAGTGCTTCGCGCCGGTCACTGGTCAGAGGTATAATATTTCTATCGGGCGCGGCCGTTAGCATATCTACTCCCACTTACTAATTAATTCTCAACAGAATCTATCACATAAGTTAGCTCCTTTTCTTTTTAATCATTAACAGTCAGTATTTTACCGAAAAAAAAACAATTTTTCATCAATTCTCTCAATTTTTTCTCTCGATGCTTGGAATTTTTCAAACATTTTTAACATTAACTTTTGGGTTTATTGAAAATGGAAATTGAAGACATCATTTTAGGCTGTGATTTTAGAACTTCTGTTCACGAATCCATTGGAGAGATTTATTTCCCAGCGTTTTAGAATATAAAAACTCAAAAATTTGAGGAACAAATTACATTTCATAGCAACTTCATTGGTCGGCAGTTCAAAAAGCAGCAGGTACGCTGCTACTTGCCAAAGGTCGTAGGCACACGACCACCAAGCATTGGAGTTGTGTGCTACAAAATCGTAGCCTAGGGGAGCACCTTAATCTGGGTTCACCTTGTGGTGTGGTGGTCTAGTGGTGAGGACATCAGCCCGGAATGCTGGTAACCCAGGTTCGACTCCTGGCTGCACCCTATTTTTCAAAAACTTATTTTCACTCCTAAAATTCCATATAATTTTCATTACATTTCATCAGTCAGATTTTAATTTATTTATTTCCGAACGTTGTGAATGTTCATTTTCCAGCGTTTGAAAGTGAAAATCCAAAAAAATTTCCGGCGCTCCACGCCGGATGGGGCAGAGAATTATAAATAAAATTGAATAATCCTAATCGGAACCGCATAAATATAAAAATAGCAGAATTCATGGTAACTGTGTCGTTAAAATGCTTTCTCTCCTCTTGCAGAACACCAATATATTCTTCATCAGCTCATTTTGACTAACCTAACAAGAATTTTCTCAATTTTTTCCTCATTTTCGCAGGTTTCTGAGTCCAAAAACATCAAAATGCTTGGGTATGCTCCTAAAATGCATAAAAAAGCATCCATAGTCAAACGTTTGGAATTTTTTCACAAGTCGGTTCCCTTCCCAAATGTGGTTCAAACTAGCATTTTCGGACTCCTCATGATGCCAGCTATCCAGATCAGGCGGAGAATCCAGCCGCTCGTTGCATCCAGGAACTCATTTGCTAGGGATGCAACGAGTACTCAGACTCGAGACTCGGTATTACTCGGTATTTTTCCAGACTCGGACTCGAATAAAAAATTTTTCCAGACTCGGACTCGGACTCGAATAAGTTTTTTTGCCAGACTCGGACTCGGACTCGAATAAAATTGGTATCAGACTCGGAGTTTTTACTCAAAAATGTAAATTTTTTTGAAAATTTTAGTTTAGTAAACTCAATTTATCACCAATTTTATTTTAGTTTGCAAAACTTAACAGACCAACGTTGCATAGATGGCTATATTTCGATCAAAGTCAGATTGTATTTCAAAAACAAAAGCTTTTCGCATTAATCCCCAGCCAGACGAGAGCGCTGATCATTCAGGAAAATGAAAAGTAAATTTTAATATATTACAGTAAATAAACAAGTACACAATTCGAAACAATTTTACTTTTCTGCGTATCTATATATACTCGGACTCGGGACTCGGATTCGTTATTACTCGTCATTTTTCCAGACTCGGACTCGGACTCAGATAAATTTTTTTTGCAGTTTCGGACTCGGATAAATTTTTTTGACAGACTCGGACTCGGATAAATTTTTTTGACAGACTCGGACTCGTATAACTGAAAATCCCAGACTCGTTGCATCCCTATCATTTGCATAAAATCTGTACACATGTCACATTCTCCTTCTGATTAGAAAAATCCTACCTACTCCAAGAATCGAACCTGGTCCATCAGCCTATCGACTTAATGAACTTACCACTGTTCCCAGCCTTCGGCCGGGAACCCACCTGTAAAATTTAGCCAAACGATCCTGTGTTGTGTTTTGGCGAATTTAACGAAAAGCAAGGTTTTTCGGCATTTGTATTGTTTAGAGGGTATGGAATTTTTTTCCAAAATTTTCCCGAATTGGCATGTTTCCGACTAAAACGATGACGCTGATTACGAATATGTCAATAGTTTTAGATAATATCAAATACTTCGTGTGGAAACAGAGCGTCCTATGACAATTTGTTCTCAAAATTTGCATATTCGTGATTATGTTGTGGGTAAATCAATGATGCTGATCACGAATATGCCAATCAGGTTTCCATTCTATTAATTATATTCACCGTGTGATTATGCATTTTTATCAGCCTATAATTTAGGGTCTTCCTTTGCATTTTTCACGCCTTATGACGAGAAATTTAGTAAATCAATGAAGCCCAAATGATGTCACACTCACACACATATATTGTGATGAAAATAAAAGCTTCAGGATGGAACTGTTGTTGTTTTTGTGACCAAACATAAATATTTGAGCCGAAAGTCAGAAAGGTCGGGAAAAGCACGAATAATATTGGCCGTTTTAAAAATAGAACAATGAAAGCGGCCAAATAATACACACTGCACTCACTCGAAGTGAATTATTGACTATTAAACTGATGTTTATTACACAATAAACTGTCGGTTGATAAACATGCAAACATCACAGCAAATGTTCTCTGGTCAATACATTTGATACCACGGTAAACTACTGGTAAATTTGTGATCAGCATCGTCAGTTTACCCATAACATGATCATAAATATGCAAATTTGTAAAAAAATCTGCCATAGGATACCCTGTTTCCAGTCAGAATATTTGATTTTACAGAAACCTTTTGGCATATTCGTAGTCAGCATCATCATTTTAGTCGGAAACATGGAAATTTGGGAAAGTAATCCGCCATTTGAAAGAAAGAAAGAAATTTATTGAATGCAAATAAATACACGAGTAAATGCGACTAATACAGAAAAGCTCATGGACGTGACAAAAGCACGTGCGAATTGAGCTTCAAAAAAGGACTCAATTTAGACCGAAAACAAGGCATGTTGTTCGAATGAATGATATCATTGGGTAGGGAATTCCAAACATCAATATTTCGCGAGCAAAAATCATGTTTTAAAGCATTAAAGTTATATTTCGATTTATACAATTTAAATACGCTAGACGCGCGATAATTGAATGGACTCAAAGTGAAAAATAAGTCGGATGGAATAACTTTAAATTTCAAAATTAAGAACATGTAAGATAGGTCGATACACGTGCGTCTAAATGCAAGGTCATCGAGGCCAGATTTGTTGAGGCGCTCCTTATAGCTTAAATCTTTATATCCATAAAGTCTTTTTGTAAACCTTCGTTGAACTTTTTCTACCAATTTAGTATCCCCAACCGGACAAGGATTCCTGAGTGGTGAACCATATTCCAGGATAAGGAGAACATAGGATTTAAAAGCATTGATTTTTAATTCATTAAAGTTAGAGTGAAAACATTTTAAAATCAAATTTGCCACCCTAGATGCTTTTTTAACCACATAATTACAATGGGCAGTTGCTGACAATTTTTCATTGAACATAATACCAAGATCCTTCATCTCTGAAACAGTAGGAATCAGAAAATCGTTTATATAATACTCAACTTTTGGGTTATTACTCCCAAGATGCAAAACAGAACATTTTTCCAGAGAAATAGATAATTGCCATTTCAATGACTATTCATAAACTTTGACAAGATCGCCTTGTAGTACTTCAGCATTTTTTGTAGCATTGAATATTTTCACATCATCAGAAAAAAGATAAATTTCACTGCTAATACCATCAAATATATCATTTATGAAAATTAGGAACAATGTTGGTCCCAATACACTACCCTGAGGAACCCCACTAGTAACCTTAATTGGATTAGAGAAGCAATTGCCAATTTTTACCTGTTGAGTCCTATTAAATAAAACACCATGTAACCATCTCAATAAAAAACCAGATATGCCATAAAAAGCTAATTTTCCAAACAGTTTTTCATGAGAAACGGTATCAAATGCTTTCTGAAAATCGATATAAATTGAATCTGTTGCTACTTTTTTATCCAAATTTTTAGCCCATAATGTTTTACAACTTAAAAGCTGAAGGACACAAGATTTTTTCTTTCTAAATCCAAATTGTCTATCATTCAGAAAATTATTTGACTCAAAATAAGCCATCATGTCTACATTTATAATACTTTCCATAACCTTACATGAGACACAACATAAAGAAACTGGTCTATAATTTTCTACCTTTGTTGGGTCCTTTTTTTTGAAAATAGGTACCACATTTAATGTTTTCCAAATATCTGGTAATTGTCCAGTTCTAAATAATTTTCTACCACTAAAGACCCAGTATATCGCGAATACATTCACCACGAGATTACTGGTGCTGCAACGAATTTTTCCCGTAATGAAGTTCGTTGTTGCAGTTTTTGTGTTTTTTATTACGTTTTTTGAAGCGTGTTAATTGTTTTATGATTCTGCCTTCAATAGCTCCGAGGAGATTTCGCGTTTTCGGCCTTCAAAATGTCCAAAAATAAGAAAATTTAAAGTCTTTGATCGGCTACAAAACTTGTGCCATTTAGCGCAAAAGCCCAATTTTTGTGTCATTCCAAATTTTACTTCAGAATTAGAAACTATAATTGTCCTGGCTTCGGTACTATTGTATCTGACACGGTGTTATGGCATCTAGTATCGATTCTTGCTCAAAAGTAAGTTGTTCTGGAGCCGACTCAGTACCTCGCTAGTCGCCCTGCATTCGCCAACGTACCGAGGCTGGTCGACGATGAGTTTTCGGGTGAAGTTGGGAAAACTTCCTATTCAAGTTTGCTTGTAACAATCATCAGTTTGGAGTGTCTAGAGATAAATATTGGATTTTGCGATAATTAATGACCAGTGCAAAACGGAAACTTTTCTAGTAGAAAAAGTTTCAAAGGTTTAATCTTTAGTTTTTATTTTTCGGGGAGTGGTCTAAAAGTTTTTCGAAAGAATTGTATTCATTTTTATCTTCATTTGTATTTAAAATTTCTTTGGACAGTTTGTAAGATCGGGTTAGTAAATTCAGATTCAATTCTTGTTGTTTTCGTCATTAGCCTCTGACAGAAGGGAGGCAAAGCTAGAGTTAATTAAATAAGTTGAAGTTCAATCATTCTTGAAAAAACGTTGAATATTAATATATAGATGTTAAATGAAGGATTACTGATCCCCTAAAATAATTTAGTAACGGTACTAGAAAAGCAGCGCTTCTGCCAAATTACAAAAAATAATTATGCTGAAAATCATACATGTAAACGGGATCCCGAGGTCTGGGGGCTCAGGCAACTTTTTGGGGGCCGGGGGTCACTGATTTCCCGGAATTTTAGAAGAGATGTTTCTTAAAGAAAAGAAATAAAATTGAAGTTTTTGACCATTTTTTTATCAAAAAAATTAAAATTTTCAGTATTTTGACGACCAGAAGTATGGGGTTCCTATGAGTACCATGATGGCTAGCGATAGTTTTGGAAAGTTTTGGGGAAGGTCGCCCAATGGCTAGCCATATGGCCGACGATTTCTGTGGGGGTTACTATAGCACTTGCTCCTCCAGTTACATGTATGCTGACAATTGGCACGCAGCTCCGTAAAATTTTGAGATTTTGATCATATAAAGCACACCGGAATGCACCTTCTTGGTCTCACGTGAACAATTTCTTTCCGGTATGGAAAAAACAATGCGGGTTCCAAAATAGCGATTTTTTGGCATTTACGGGCCAAGGAAAAGTTTCCTCTTTCTTGATTAGAAAACAAGCATTGCAAAATCTGTGTAACAATGACATTAATATGCAGCGCCTGTAAAGTGTAAATGAAAATTTTGCACGTTTCTGAGTTTTTAGGCCAACGATTTATATTTATGTAATGGGCGACACTAAATCAGGAACTAAAGTTCAGCCGTCATTATCCAAGAAAGACGACAAAAACAAGAAAGATGAGAAAACCAAGAAAGAAGAACTAGTTAGTGTCTTTCGTATAGTATGCACATATATATATTTTACAGTTTTTGATTGCGCCTGTTTCAGACCGAAGAGGACGAACGTCTTAAAGAAGATCTCGAACAAATCGTGCGTACGCTTGATGTAAGTAATCAAAGTTCGAGTGTCGATGTAGAGTTATGCATTTAACGGGGCTCCGACATCTGAAACATACATGTAATTGAAGAAGTGCCATGGAAACTCACACTACCCCATAGGGAGGGGTTTGAGGGGGTATTACCCCTATCTAATGTCCTAAAAATTGATCACTGGTTGCCTGATTTTGAAGCTAAATGACGCGTTTAGTGGACATTTAGCTACACTACAAAGGAAAATTTTCTTCTCAACCCTTACCCTAAAAATCTAACCTTGGAGACCTCTGCAGAAACTCCCCCGCGGAAATCGTTGACCTTGGGTGATCCCTCCAAAAGACTTCCCAATCATATGGCTAACAATATGGTAGTCATAGAGACTTCCAAACTTTAGGTCGGAAATATACTGAAAAGGTCAATTTTTTTAACGAAGAATGGTCGAAAATGTCAATTTTCTCGGTGCTTCGTGTCATGAACATATTTTTTACGGGGTTTTAGACAAAAATTAATATTTTTTGAACCGTTTTCGGACTTTTTTTGGCTAAAAATCTTTCCAGGATACCCCATAGAATCTTGGGAAATCTGGACTCCCGGCCACAAAAACGTCGCTGGGTTCCCCTAGATCTCTCGTTACATGTATGAGCTAAAAGGCTTGGCGGGATTTCTGATATCTGGAATAGGGTCATTATTTAGGCGGTTCTAGGACAATTCGCCCCTAGCAATTCGTACCCCACAATTCGCCCCCACTGCAGTTAGCCCCCGAACAATTCGCCCCTGGTACCAGTGTTTTCTTTTGCACTGTGCAAAACTTTTTCCGCTCGTGCAAAACTTTATTTTCAGTTTTTTTGCACCGTGCAAAAAATATTTATCAAATGTGGAAAAAAATTGGTGTTTTCATATAGAAAAGATGCATTTTGGTGCATTTTAGGAGGTCCAAATCTCAAAATGTTACGGCGCTTCGCGCCGGTTATAACTTTAATAATCATTATTATTTATTTTCAAGCTCATTCGCGGCTTTCAGCATGTCTACCTTCACTTATCACTAGTTTTTAATAGTTTTCATCGTCTTAAACGTATTATTTATTTCATGTCTAATTGGCGATCTTCAATATTATATCATTATATTTAGTAAAGATACCCATTTTTCCTTTATACATGAGAAAGATTAACACATAAACTTGGTGCATTTTAGAAGGTCATAATCTCGGAATTTTCCGGCGCTTCGCGCCGGTTATAACCTTAATAATCATCAATACGTATTGCATAGCTCAGACGCGGCTTCCAGAATGTCTACCTTCACCTATCATTTAATGTATAATAGTTTTCATCATCCCAAACGTATTATCTCATGTTTTAAGTGGTAATCTTCAATATTTTATCTTGATATTTAATGAAGATTCACAGTTTTTCCTCGAAAAATTTTTGAGAAAGATCAATACGTCAAGTCTCTAAACTTTTCCAAGCCATTATTCCTTTTTTAACGTAAAATCAATTGAGAAGCTTCATGGAAGTAGTTTTTCTGAAATTTCGACTCTTCCACTCATATCTTTACGGCCAAGTTCATGAGAATCAACGAATAAATTACTGGTTTTAAAATTTTTCAAATAATAAAATTCTAAAAATTAAGACCTTTGAACACAAGAATTGGATCTAATTCTTGAAATGAATGTTTGGAAAATTGATTTTACTGCGTCGACGAATGTCAATACACAAAAAATTTTTCCGGCGCATTGCGCCGGAATGATTAACGTCTTTTTTAGGCTTTCACTTGTCATCATAGAGGACTTAACCATCTTTATCATCTAATGCAAATTCAATATGCTATCCGACAGTTTTTTAGAAAATTTGTTGCACAATGCCTTTAAATTAGACTTGAAACTGGAAAACTTTAGTTTTTTGCTCAATTTCAATGTTTGTAGTTATAAAAAAAATTTGAAAATTGCACCGATTTGGTTATTAGTCTTTGGCCATGACGTAGAATAACACAGGTTTCTTATTTGTACCTTTTTTTGCTCTGTACAAATTGTACAAATGAAATATTGGCTGCTGCTTGTACATGTGCAAATGGGTCATGTACAAAAAAACCCTGTTTATAGTACAAAAAAATTTTGCAAACTTTTTTGCAAAAACAAACTTTTGGCAAAACTTTTTTTGCGTTTTTTTTTTGCGTGCAAAACAACTCGTGCAAAAAAAAGCACTGCCTGGTACTTTACTTACCTGGTTTTTGATTTAAAATCAACTCCATGATATGTTATGGCGTGCAAAACTTTTTTGGTGGTTTTTTCGCACCGTGCAAAACAACTCGTGCAAAAAAAAGCACTGCCTGGTACTTTACTTACCTGGTTTTAGATTTAAAATCAACTCCATGATATGTTATGTGATATATCTCCAGATTTTCTTTTTCCAGCTTCATTTCTTGTAACTTTTTATCGGGATCTATGGAGATCAATTAAGATTATGACAAAGTATCACAATTATTCTATGTGTGACTCTATCGTGTTCTTCACTGTCTTTTTCGTGACAACTTTTCGGTGTACTAAAAACAAAAAAGAATAAAAATAGAAAAAACGGAAGAAAAATATGAAGGAAAAAATCAGAAAAGGAGAATGAGTAAAAAGTAATCAAAAAATATGGAAAAAACTAAACAAGAAAGATAAAAGACAAAAAAAAGAATACAGGGAAAAATTAAACGAAAAAGGAACAAATGCAGATCGAAGAACATAAATGACTCGTAATTCTGCCTATGATATCCGTGTTACAAGTTAAAGTTCTGCATAAATTCTCCCAGGTATTCGCGCCATTAGACTAAAATTTGGCATGATTTCTGGGGATTAGGACACCATTATTACAAACTTGAAAAAATATGAATTTGCAAATTGTCAGTGTTGAAATTTTTCACAAATTTTGGTCGAAATTGATTATTTTCAGTCAGATAAACTTTAGCTGTAAGCTTTCATTTTGAACTCGACCACACATTTTGTTTCAAGTGGAAAAGCAATCGGCCACTTCAATTCTAGGAAACTACTGCTCAAACGCTGTATTGCTGACTGTACGAGTAAAAAATTATTATACTGATTTAGTACTAACCGCATCAGTAAAAAAATCTTACATTCAAAGAAAATTTAAAAATATTATTTGTGGACATTTATTTGGAACATTGCTGTAGATCAGACTATCCCATAGGGAGGGGTATGAGGGGAGTATTACTCCTGCCTAAAGTCCTAAAAATTGATCACTAGTTGCCTAATTTTAAGAC
Organism: Romanomermis culicivorax; assembly: GCA_963922205.1. Classification (NCBI taxonomy): domain Eukaryota; kingdom Metazoa; phylum Nematoda; class Enoplea; order Mermithida; family Mermithidae; genus Romanomermis; species Romanomermis culicivorax. The sequence continues at coordinate 248,637 of CAWUHX010000290.1, forward strand.
AAAATGACGTGTTCAATGGACATTTAGCTACACTATCCCGCAAATTTTCAACTTTACCCATACCTGAAAAATCTGACCTTGGGGACCTCTACTGTAGATCTTTTTCTTCTTGTACATAATACTTGCACTCTGCATGCAGAATCCATAAATAAACATGCTATTTCGCCTGGGAAAAATCTCTAGGTATTGTGTATGGATGTGTAGAAATGCTATTACATCACCGCTAACAACCTGGTGGAATTATTTTTAAATCTGAATTTTTTAAATCAAGAAACAGTGAATTGGGGGCCAATTACTGGGGGAGAATTGTCTGGGGGCGAGCGAATTGTCCGGGGACGAACTGCAATGGGGGCGAATTATCCGTATACCTATTTAGGCTGTCAAAATTTAAGCTGTAGAGGAGTCATTGAAAGAAAAAATTTTTACGGGTTGTTTCATCCGAAAAAATCATGTCCCAACTCCAATACCGTGGTCCTGGTCATTTTTGGCAAAGCTTGGGGATGGTCGCCATCATGTAATTCACCAGTTTGGAGAAGATGAGATCGAGATCACACGCGGTCCAAAAACCGAATTCGGATTTAAAAAATAGTAAAGCAGTGTCATGAAAATGCGTGTTCAAGTCCCAAATATTCCATAAAACGACTTTTTAAGACACGAAGCGCCTCAAAAATGGACATTTTTCGCTCTTTTCCGATCAAAATTATCAATTTCTAGCCTAAAATTCGACTTTTTTCAATATTTTGATCTAAGGGTTGACGTTTAAACACCTTTGCTGATATACCTAGGTAGCTTGTCGGTCCACGCTTGGAGGGATCACAGATACAGTGGTAATGCGATGACCCTTCGCTAGGGAATGTTCATAACATTTCACACTCCGAATTATATGTAATGTTGGTCGCCATATTCATGTGGGATTCTCTCGGTCCATGTATACTATTAAGATTACGTAAAATTTCGGTTCTGATAAATTTTCAGGGAAACGATCAATCACTGTACAAAAATGCCTTGGAAATCCTGCGGACTCTGATTCGCACGTCAACTACCAGTATGACATCGGTGCCAAAGCCATTGAAATATATGCGCAATCATTACCTGAAAATGTTGGAAATTCACGAAAAAATTAAAGATACGTCTGTTCAGGTTGGTGTTTGAACTAGATTCTAATAGCATGATCATTGACAATTATTGAGTTTCGTGCCGTGTAATAATTTGAATAATGCCTTAATCTACGGGCTAGCGGAGGAAAACGTAAAGAAAATTTATAACTTTCTGCAATGGATTAAAGTGCAGCTGAAAAAAACTTTTTCTTACTGTTCAAAACTTTTCTCTTGGATCTAAAATGTTATATTTTTCTCTTTTCATTCTAGAAATTTTGCGCCGACATTGTTTCAGTTTTAGCGATGACATCGGCTATGGAAGGATCACGCGACTGCCTACATTACAGACTACGCGGCGGTCAAGAAGCGGTTCTCTCGTGGGGTTTGGAATATATTAGGTATGTATTTTACCGGTGGCTTGGAAATACGGGTAACAACGCTGATTTTACCGGTTGCTGAGAAATACGGGTAGCAACGCTGAAACGTACAACAATCTCAGAAAAAGGATCAGTTCCTGAATATTTAATAGTTAATCTCGAATTCAGTGGCTGATGTTTAATAGCCTACCAACTTCCTACTACACATTTACTCGTATTCCGTGGATAAACTACATTGAAAGTACATTCTAATCGAAAATCGGCATGAAATTTATCACTTTCCGAAGATTGGGACAGTCTGTTTCAATTTTTAACCCATACATGTTCAATTTATTGTTCAAAAAGTGTTTCAGGCATTTAACGTCAGAAATAGCCGACGAATGGAATCAACTAGAAAAATCTGATCCGGGTTATCAGGAAAAATGTAGCCCTTTATTGTCCATAGTCGAAGAGATTGTCCCTTATTATATGCAACATAACGCTGAATCGGAAGCATGTGATCTTCTGATGGAAATCGAACGTTTAGATTTACTAATCAAATATACAGATGCTGAAAGTCAACAAAGAGTTTGCCTCTATATGATGTCGTAAGCTTTATATTGTCATCGTCATAAGTAGCACAGAATTCAAAAATTGTATAACGTGGAATCACACATTGGTATACAAAGAATTTTATTTCTCTTTGCAGTTGCATTCCGTTCGTGCCTGATGACGAAAATCAGAAAATGCTAGAAACGGTGAAAGCCATTCACTTAAAATATAATAAACGAATTGAAGCTTTACGCTGCGCCATTATGATGAATAAAATCGACGACGTAAAGAAGATATTCCTGGAAACTAAAGAACTGTGAGCACATTTTTTGGTTAGTTGATGAATGACACGTTCTCGGAGAGTTTTCTTGATACAATTTCGAATAAATGATTTTCATTTTTTCATTAAAAGCCTTCTTCATCTCAGGGTGGTTCAAAAACAAATGGCTTTTATTCTTGGTCGACATCAAATATTCCTGGAATTGGATAGTAACGTTCCATTTGAATCGGAATTGAACGAATTGATGTCCAATTCGAAAATTTCTGAGAACTTCCTCGCCCTCGCAAGAGAAGTATATATCATTGCATAAATTTATTTTAAGATTCTTTCGTTTGATTTATAATCTTTTAGCTCGAAATTACTGAGGCAAAAACGCCCGAAGATGTCTATAAAACACAATTTGAACCCAGTCGTAAGTGAAATTACTTGGATATCGATTAACTTCCGTTTCGAGAAAGCCAGAATCTGCGTTGACACATCAAACTTTCTTATGCAAATTACACTGTTGCAGGCAATCTTTTAGGCATTTTCTGCACTGAACAGAAATTTCTGATGGAGAGTCAAAATATTTGAAAGACTGTAATTCTGAAAATACTTGTGGTTAACTAGTGACAAATCTGTTTTTGTTCATTAATTGGAAAATAATGTTCTCTCGGCGGCAGCCAATCAATTGCTGTAGAAAAAATATTTTAGAACATCAGTGTGAGCAGCTTTGCAGTACCCAAACAGAAGAATTCTTTCTCGCCATAAAGAAAACGACTTCGAATAAAGAACTGTAATTGTTGTGGTTTTTAAAAATTATTTTGAACGGACAAAATTTGTTCGGTGTAGAAATTTTCTCAGTAATTTCTGCGTATAGATAGCCGCGTGCGGAAAAAGTCCGCTTCAAATGACTTGTCATGACCCCTGAAGCCAAATTGCTTAAAATTTTTGGTCGTTCGTCTGGTACTATTTTAGGCGGATTTGGTTCGCAAGGTTTGGAAACTGGGTTGCAAAACATAGCTTCTTCTTTTACTAACGGTTTCGTCAACGTTGGTTTCTGTAACGATAAATTGCTCGGAAACGAAGCAAATAAATGGTTTTTCAAAAATAAAGAATCAGGTAGAAACGAAGGAACGTCGATGCTTTGCGATTCCGATAATAATGTTTATTTTCCTTGTAAGGAATGATGGCCGCAGCGGCTAGTTTGGGGTTAATATACCGTTGGGATATGGATAGTGGTTTGAATGCTATTGATAAATACCTTTACGTACCTGAGGACCATATAAAGGTAAGGTCTCAATATTTAGCAGATGTCCCCAAGATCAGATTTTCAGGTAGGGGTAAATTTAAAATTTTGAGGGGTAGTGTATCTGAATATCCACTAAAAAGGCCATTTTTCCGATAACTAGGCACACAGTGATAAATTTTTAGGGTTCACATAGGGGTACTACTAGTGCTTCACACTTTCAAAATCCTAGGACCCGGGTACCCGGTCTTTAGGGTACCAGGGTATTTCGGGTACCCGGGTTGTACATGCAAGTATTTAAAAAGTCATTGAATGAGCGCACTCCATGAAAATTTTCAGAAAACTCATAAATTTTGAGGCATGAGACTTGCAAAGTGCTACTAAACAAAAGTTAGCAAAAACCAATAACATATTTTCTTCAAACAAATTTTTTTCCAAAAAAATTTTTTTTTTTCGTTTGAATAAAATAAATATTTCAAAATTTCTTTCACTTTTAAGCAAATTGTGATGACTTGGTCATACATCACAACTATCTGATGAATCCATTTCGGAACTAGATATCCCACTAGGTCCGGGTTTAACCGTCTCTACCGGCTCATCATTATCGATTTTTATCTTATACATAATGCATCTCTCCAACCTTTATTGTTTTCTCATACTGTATCGAGTACCGATATTTCACACAGGCATAATTTCTCGGAGACTTTTTTATATTTCCGTTTCGTGCTTCATTGTTGAAACACATAGATTTTTTGTCGCTAAAAATACGCTACAGTGACTTTTTGAGAGCCATAAGCGGCCTTGTTAACACGTTGAGCAGGTAAATGCACTGAATTAATAAAGGAAAATACGTTCATTCAGTGTAACTGCACATAAATACAAGTAATAGTATATAAATATTCCGTTTATACAATATCTTGTTGAGACACGGGTCTACCCGGGTAGCACCCGGGTTTCATTCAGAAAATTGACCCGGGTATACCCGGGTACCCGAAATACCCGGGTACCCGGTGTGAAGCACTAGGTACTACCCCCTGATACCCCTCTTTATGAAGCGCTTTGTTAAGTAGCATTGATTGCGCGCTGCTTGGATTTTTCTAAAAATAGAAAGAGTATATCAAATTCTAGTTTTTTTTTGACGGATTGTCCTTAAATCTGGCGTCTCAAGTTGAAATCCCTCCGTGTCGTATCAAATTGATATAAAAATTTGAATTATACAATTGAGTATGCGTGCCTCTATCATTGAGATCAGTTGTTGCGTTATTAAAGGGAGTCTTTTCCACTCAATCACAAACTAGTTGTTTGGAAATAAGAATATAAAGATTGATGTTTGTTTGGAGTTTCGGTTTTTTTTATTTTTGGTAATTACAACATACATATTGATATAAATGCTGTAACTTTAACATTTCAGGCTGGTGCACTATTAGCAGTTGGTATCATAAATAACGGTATACATCACGAAGCTGACCCCGCTGCTGCCCTCTTGTCAGAATTTGTGAAAAGTGATAAACCAATCTTTCAGATCGGTAGCATTCTAGGGTAAGTGAAGCTCTAAGATATTATTACCCATCATGGTTGATGGTCGAAGGCTATATTTTTACATGGATTAAATAATTGAAAATGAACCCAATAATTTGTACCTAGTTTTAAATTTGTTAAGCAATGGTCTTTGTGAGAACTTGTAATTGGAAAATTCGACTTGACCTGAAAATTTTAACAAATAGTCAGTTATTATTATGATAGTAATACCAGGCTTTTTTCCGCACGGTCAATCCGCATCTTGTGAAAATCACCCGAAAAAGTTTCCGCACCAAAATTTTTTCTGTTCTTTATAAAACGCACAAATGTATAGATTCACCGGAAAATCATGAAAGGTATGTGTTTTTCTAAATAGACGAGATTTTTGTTTTTTTTTAAACTGTCACTGATTAACTATGAGTGTACCAAAAATTTCAAGTCTTTTATGGATTGTGAGTAATTTCATGAACGTAAAAATGATCAAAATAGAAGTGAGTGGGGCGCATTATTCGCATTCAACAACACCACAGTAAGACAACCCAAGTTTACGACTGCAATTGTAATCCTGAAGGCATAAATTAAGTAATTATCATGAATAAAATTTTGGCGATCCAAAACACCGGAAAGTACATCTTTTTGTCGATTCTGGTGCTTCAAAATGTCTGCGACTTGTTGATCAGGAATTTCTGTTCTATACGTAAAATATCCAAACAATTCCGCACGGTCGAAAAAACCTCCATTGTGCGGAAAAAACTGTAGAAAGCTATTATTGAACTTATTCAAGTACAGATCGCTACTGTTCTAACTGTATGGGTTTTGTGCCAGAAAATCGTTAGCTTCTCAAACTTGATCGTCACTTCTTGCAGTATCTGTTGAGTGAGTGTAAAGATTTGTGCGCTCATCTTTCGTGAATAAACTTCCGATAGAATTCTTCTAGCAGTATCTTTTGTTTCATCATTATCCTTATAATATGAGATCGTGCGATTGATATTTATTGATTTATTTCTTAATTACGGTCATTTCCACAGGCTTGGACTTGCGTATGCTAATTCTAAGCGTCAATCCGTTCAAGAAACTGTTGTTCCCATGTTGTTACAGGTTTTGAGGGAAAGAAAAGCCACTAAGGAAGTAATTGTCAACATAGTAGAATTTCAAGTGTTCGTATTGTAGGATATATTTATTTGAGGTAATGGGCGTCACAGCTCTCGCGTTGGGTCTTATCCACGTCGGAACCGCTAACGGTCCCGTTTCTACGGCTATATACGAATTGTTATGCGAAAAAACCGAATTGGAATTAAAGGATTTCAGTTGTCGGTTGATGGCGCTAGGTTTCGCTCTCACTTATCTGGGTATAAAATGATTTTGGATTATATAAAAATAGCTTATAGTACTCTACTGTGCATGCTTCAACGAACCGATGAAGCAGTATTTCATTTTTTTAATTGAATTCCGGCCTTGTTTTCTATCTAACTTTCTAAAACATGCTAATTTTCTATGATTCAGGCAAACAAAACGAAGCTGATATTGCTGTGGAAATTATGCAGACTATAAAAGAACCGTTCGGCAAAATGGCCAGCACGTTGGTCGAAATTTCTGCTTACGCTGGTACCGGAAACGTGTTGAAAATACAAAAATTACTCCATATTTGTTCTGAACATTATGAAACGGTCAAATCGGTGAGTTATTACGATTTTCGTAGTTGTATTGGAAAGTTATAGATCTTCCGTGAAATGCGAAGTTCATATTTACTAGCTGTTCTTTTAGACAGAGGTGTTATCTGATTGCGATTAGTAATGTATGTATTTCTCAAAGCTTTTAGTACTTGCTTTGCTATAATTAAATTGATTTTCTCAAAAAATGATTAAAATTTTAATAATCGCTGTATACTTGCAACTTCATTCCGGAAAATGATGATATTTTTTACTTGGAAATGTTTTCGTCTATTTTTTAGAGTGATAAAACTAAAACCGATAAAGAAAAAGATAAAGAATCTAAAATCGACTTGTCTTCGCAGCAATCGGTTGCTGTTTTGGGCATCGCTCTCATCGCCATGGGTGAAGATATTGGTTCAAGCATGAGTTTTAGGCTCTGCGGCAATTTGGTTAGCCTTTTTCTTCTTACAACACAATTAGGCACGATTAAATAATATACAATTTTAAGCTTCGATACGGCGATGTCGCTGTTAAAAGAGCAGTTCCGTTAGCTTTAGGACTCATTTCCGTCAGCAATCCTCAATTGAACATCATCGAAACGTTGAGCAAATTTTCGCACGATTCCGATCCGGAAACTGCATGCGCATCTATTTTCGCTCTTGGTTTGGTCGGCGCAGGTAAGTTGCATAGTGAAGTTTTTCTGACGAAACGTGAATCAAATTATAAACTCACTTTTCCTTGTGACCCTTTAGTTTAAAATTCAAATGTTTTTATCGCATAGATTTTGCTTCATGGAGTTTTTCCAAATTTTCACGACTTCAGGAACAAATAATGCGCGTTTAGCTGCTCTATTACGACAATTGGCAGTTTACCATCAACGAGAATCGTTGAATTTGATGTTAGTTCGCATCGCTCAAGGCATGATCCACATGGGCAAAGGAACGATGACTCTGAACCCATTCCATTCTGACAGACAACTGTTGAATCCAGCAGCTTTAGCCGGTCTATTCACAGTGTGCTTTACAATGCTAGATTCTAAACGTAAGCTAAAGTTTTTGAATCTATATTCTCGCCCGTTACATATTCTTCAAAATGGTTTTTAACTAACTTTCGTTCGGGAACAAAGCTGGAAAAATATTAAGCCGCATTTATATTTTACATCACTGCCGTGGCGGCGGTGGCCAATCAGATTGCGTCATCAAAAATTTGTGTTATATATGGTGGGTTACATGTCACGTGCACTGAAATTTGATTGGTGACGGCATCCGTGGTCGTGCCGTGAGCTGTAAATGCGCCTTTATACGATTTTTGGATAAAAATGCCATTTAATAGGATCGCAGGCACTTTATTTTGCCTCTTTTATAGCAATTTTAACCAATCAAAGTTACATGCTCTACACAATGATCCCCGCAATACAGCCTCGAGTTTTGATTACTTTCGAAGCTCAAGACACCAAAGATTGCGCCCTCAAACCTGTGAACGTTAGCGTCCGCGTTGGCCAGGTTAGACTTACATCGTATGTTTGAGACTGCATTGCTTTTGTGCTATTTTTATCCGTTTTTAGGCTGTTGATGTCGTCGGTCAAGCTGGCAAGCCTAAAACTATAACTGGATTTCAAACGTCGTCCACTCCGGTACTTTTGGCTTACGGCGAGCGGGCTGAATTGGCTGTTGACGATTGTAAGTTCGCGATTATTGAATTCCTTGAACGGTGAAGCTGACATAGATTAAACACAGATGGCCGACGAATAAAGCTCAATTAAGAAGTGAAAAAGTCCTAGTATTTTTGTCGCCGGCAATCGGCGACTGTCACCAATTTTAATCCCGGGGATCGGAGATGAAATTCGCGAAATAAAACGCTATGTTCTATTTTTCAGGACTGTCGCCGACTTTTTACATGCTAAGCACAGGAAGAAAAAGTTGCTCCAGGCATCAAAATGTTATTTTTAGCTTTGCCTAAAGAATATAAAATCTAAATCTAAGAAAATTTTGTTTGGTTGTCTTCAGGTGCAACCTTATTTTGTCTAAACTCGTTTCCCAAAAATGTTGTGTTTCCATTTATTTCCCACGAGTGTCCCGTTTTCCCGAAAGGCCCTATTCCCTGAAGGTCTCGATTCCCCAAATGATGAATAAAATTCTAGTTTCTCCGAACAGTGCATTAGTCCATATTACCCGAACGTCCCTGTCCCCCGAATATTGGATAAAATAACGTTCTCAATTTCTCGAATAATCAATAAAATTTTATAGATCGGCGACGGTCGTCGACTGTCGCCGATTAAACCATAGGAAATGGTGACAGTCGGCGATTTCACTTCTGAATAGGGTTTATGAACACTATGCTTGATGTTAAGCAAGAAACGTGGGATCGATGTTTAAAGTGTACAGCTTCAGTTATAAGTTACTAGTTGACTACAACAAAAAAACAAAAGCAAGCAAATCGTTGGTTGTTCCTAAAATTATTGCAAACTTAGAGCGCCGAAAAATCAATCGAATCATCTATCCTTCAGTAACACGCTTTATTGTATATGTCCATTTATTCAGGAGCTGAAATTTCTATTCCTGTACAAAGCTTCGTTACATACACTATTTTATAGTCCTTCCTCATTTTATGTATTTTTAGACACATCCATTTCTCCGTCTTTGGAAGGATTTGTCATATTGAGAAAAACGCCGGAGGCCAGCAAGAGTTGAGAAGTTGCGTGATTGTTCGACTAAGATAGTTTTTATTTTATTGTCGTTTCTCTTGAAATAACTTTTCTCTCTGTTGTTCTACTCATTTTCTGTTGCCGATTACCGCTGTGGTTTCATCAAATGTTTCCTGATGTAATTAAGGAAAAAATTCTGTATTGGTTTTCAATGATTAAAGAAAAGGTGTAAATTGCCAAATTTGTAAGCAGACAGTCCTGTAGATTACTGTATTTTCATTATCTCATTTTTCATTAAATTCTGGCAAAAAAATTTAGGAACACCTAAAAAAAATCTTTTGGGCCCCCACCTGTCATCATAGGGGTCGATTTCTCGTGTAATTTTGGGCTCCCACTTGTCATCATAGACTGTCGTTTTTTCATGTAATTCAAAATCATTATGTGTTTGGATGGTTTGCTGGAAAATTTGTGTCACAATGCTTGCAGACATAAAGAGGTCCGACTAGTTGGGGGAGGGTAAACCACTGTCTTTTTTCCCCCGGGCCTTTTCCCCAAATGGGGAAAGGGATCAAAATTTTTTTCCCCATTTTCCCGAAGTCGTTTTTTTCGCTTAAAAATGCTCACAGACGCTTTATTTACCTGTTTTTGGGCTTTTTCAAGCCTTCTGGTGTTTTTAGACCCGTTAATTCATCAAAATTGAGGAAAAAATTGAAATTTTCGAGTTCAAAGTTTAATCTACAAGCATTGGAACAAACTTTCAAGCAAACTATCCAAAAGCATAATGAATTTGAATTACATGAGGAATCGATGGTCAAGTCCTCTATGACGACAAGTGAGAACCCAAAATGGATGTTAATCTTTCCGGCACCAAGCGCCGGAAAAATTTTTTGGGTATTGATATTCTGCGACGCTGGAAAATCAATTTTCCGAACATTTATTTCAAGAATTAGATTTGAATTTTGTGTTCAAAAGCCGTAATTTCTAGAATTTTACTCGAAAAATGTTAAAACCAGTATAATTTATTTGTAAACTCTCATACTTGGTCGAAAATATATGAGTAAGCAGAGTGTAAATTTCCGAAAGATATTTCTATGAAGCGTTTAAATTGATTTTACGTTAGAAAAGAAATAATTGCATCAAAAAGCTTAGAGACTTGACTTATTGATCTTTCTCAAAAGGAAAAAATGCGAATCTTCATTAAATATCATCATGATAAAATATTGAAGATTACCAATGAAAACATGAGATAATAACGTTCAAGATGATGAAAACTATTGTTGATTATATGATAAATGAAAGTAGACATGCTAAAAGCCGCGCCAGGGGTTAGTAATGCATAATAATGATTATTAAAGTTACAATCGGCGCGAAGCGCCGGAAAATTTTGAGATTATGACCTTCTAAAATGCACCAAAATGCATCTTTTCTGTATCCGATCCCCAAAATTTTTTTCCCCAAATGGGGAAAGAGCCCAAAATTTTTTTCCCCTTTCCGAATTTTTTTTCCCGAAAAAGCACGATTTGGGGAAAAAAAACAGTGGGGTAAACCGAAAATTTTGGGAGTGGAGGTCCCAACTTTTCCAAAATTTTGGGGAGGGGGTCGAAAAAACCCCAAAAAGGTCGAAAAAATTTCGAAAATTTTACAAAAAATCCACTTTTTTCCTCATTTTTTCCGAGTTTGGGGTGGGGGGGGGGGTTGGGTAATGGGTTGACCAGGTTTGGAGTGGGGGTCTCGACATTTGTGTATGGGTTTCGACCAAGGTTTTTGGCCGGTTTTTTTCTTGGCCAGTATTTTACGGCTTGGCCGATTTTTGGCCGGTTTGTATTTGAGGTTTAAAAATTTGAAAGTGGCGTTTTGATGCATTTTGGAGGGTTAAAAACCCCGAAATTTTCCGCAATGATTATTTTGATCATTGCTTGCTATAATCCAGCTCAAAGGCGACTGTAAGCATGTTGACTTTACTTACTAGTTAGCTGCATTCAATAGTTGTTACCACCTAATGTCTCATCTCGTGCATACCTGTAAGACCTCCGACCAGTTGGGGGGGAATCGAAAAAAGTCGAAATTTTTCCCAAAAAAGGCCAAAAAACATACACTTTCATGCAAATTTTTTTAATTTTTTCCAAACTCGAGGGAGGGGTTGGGTGATGTTGGGTACATGGTTGGCCAAGTTGGGGGGCCCCCAACCCCCCCCCACCAAGTACAGGTATGTGTAAGAGGTCTGACCAGTTGGGGGGGGGGTCGAAAAAAAGTCAAAATTTTTCCCAAAAAACATACACTTTTTTGCAAATTTTTTCCAAACTAGGGGGGGTTGGGTATATCGTTGGCCAAGTTGGGGGGAGGGGTCCCCCCCAAGTCATACCTGTACTTGGGGGGGTTGGGGGGGGGGGACCCCCCTCCTCAACTTGGCCAACCCAGTACCCAAAATCATTTACCCCCCCCCCCAACCCCCGCCCCAGTTTGGAAAAAATTAAAAAAATTTGCCAAAAAGTGTATGTTTTTTGGCCTTTTTTTGGGAAAAATTTCGACTTTTTTCTACCCCCCCTCCCCCCCAAAATTGCGGATTTACCCCCTTCCTCCCCAACTGGTCGGAGGTCTTACAGGTATGATCTCATGGTTTAATCACCTTACCTTTACCTTTGATATTGCATTTGACGAAAATGAAGATTTGTTCACAAAATTTTTCTGCGGTCTTCAAAAATTTTTGAATTTTGTGAACATAATTTTTTTGCATTGCAAATGATTGAAACACCATCAGTTTGAGACAGCGACAGATATTGCTGATTCAATAATCAAAATTTTTGGTTCGTTAGCAATTTGAAAACATCCGCACAATTGTTAAAGCATGAACATCATTACTCCAGAAAAATCAAATTTTAAATCATGGAATCAGTCTTAAAAAATTCATCTTTCAACGTTCTAAAAGTATCGGAATCCGAAAATTTTCCGGCGCTTGGCGCCGGAAGCAAGAATCATGCATACGCAGTACTATGATTCTTCATTTTTTCTAAGCACAGATATGTCAGCCGTCGAATTTGTATGCAATTTAGGTTTTCCCGCGTTCTGATTTTTGGTTTCTGTTAATATTGAATTTTGATAAAGTCTTAATAAATTCTGATAAATCTGACGCAATAATTTAAAATTTTTGTTCTTTTTTTTTCTCCTCCATTTAATAAATTACTGACTTCAGAAGCATGAACAAATTCGAGCAAAACTCAAAATTGCATAAATAAAGCACATTCTCTGCAAAAAACAGTTGTTTGTACTCTGACGCCTGATTTTTCAATGTTTCGTTGTTTTCCCTTTTTTCTCTCTTTTTAATGTGTAGAAATAAAATAATTCCACTTCTTAGATTAATTTTTATTCTATGTCGACGTTTACTAAACGTAAATTTAATAAACTTTACTTTGTAAAATCGTGGCTATATTTTTTACATGATATATATTTCTTACATTTACATCACGGTGCAAACTGAAAAAATCATTTCTTGTATGTGGTTCTGAATATTGTCGTAATCTTTTGTACGGTGTGCCCTAAAATCTTGCGGTTTAGTTTACCCGGGTATACCCGCGGGTACCGGGTAGCGTTTCTCTGATTTTACCCGGGTAATTCGGGTACCCGGTGTGAAGCTCTAGTCACAACATTGGGGTACTAGGTCCGTTGGTAGAGGGTCCCCCAACTACAGCTACGATCAATTATCTTTCAACAGTTTTTATCAACGAAAGCTAATGTCATTCTTGATATAGTTAACCTTCGATATATTGTCTGGTTTTCCACGAATGTTGCGATTCTCCATTGATCTTCACGATTTTTTTCTCTCACTTGAAAACTTTTCGGAGCGTTGTGTATGAACCCTGGCCTGTAGGGAGGGGGAATAGGGGGGGCACGCCCCCCCCCCAAATGTTTGAAGTGTTAAAAAAGACAAAGGTTTTGGGTTTTTTCCCAACTCAAGTCAAAAATAAGAAAGTCAAGTCAGAAATGCCAATTTTACAGTAATTTGTGTGAAAAAAATGTGTCCCCCCCCCGAAAAAAATTTCTGGCTACAGGCTTGTATGAACCTATAAATTTTTGCATTCGATAACCATACCAGTAAGATCTCAAGTCAGTTGGGAGGAGAATAAAACTAAAATTTGTGGGATGCGGGGCTCATTTTCGCGAAAAGCCCGGGTCCCCATAATTTCCGAAAAAAGGCCTGATCCCAAATAGCCCCGTCGGTAACGATTCTGTTTCCGCCGTAATGACCTATACTCTCTTATTCCATTTCGATGTTTCAGACACTATCGTTTTGTCCGTTTCCGCGTTTTAGACATGCTCGACTTCATTTTTTTGCTGAAATTGCCTCTTTATCCGAATTCATAATTTATAGTCCATAGTATTTGTAGATCGTGTCGTTATGGAAAATCAAGGTTCATTTTCGGGCTTGGATTACTTATTATTCGCTTGTTCCTTAGCTTTATCATTATCGGTCGGTTTTTACCACGGCTTCATCAAAAATTTTCGATCGAAAAGATCGTCATCTTCATCCGTGTCGATCGATGCGACTACCACCAAGGACATTCTTTTCGGCGGCGGTAATTTAAAAGTATTACCCGTCGCCATGAGCCTGGTAACTACATTTATGTCAGCCATTTCTTTAATGGGATATCCTAGCGAGATTTACGGCTTCGGAACAATGTTCTGCTATTATGGTTTGATGTATTTCGTGATCTTCCCTTTAGCCGCCTATATATTTTTGCCATTTCTGTACAAACTACGCTTGCCCAGCGCCTACCAGTATTTGGAATTGCGTTTTGATGTCAAGGTACGTCGTTGCGCTTCATTAATCTTTTGCTTGGAAACCGTACTTTACTTGGCAGCCGGTCTGTACGCCCCGGCTTTGGCTCTAAATTCTGTGATGAAAATTCCGCTCCTGTATTCTATAATGGCCACAGGCTTAGTTTGCGCGGTTTACACAAGTGTTGGCGGCGCCATTACGGTAGTTTGGACTTCGGTCTATCAGTTTCTGCTTATTATCGCAGGGCTAGCCGCGGTCGCCGCCACAGGCGTCTACCACGTCGGCAGTTTTAGTAAAATTTTCGAAATTGCCAACGAAGGCGGGCGCATCGATTTTAACGATTTCGGTTTTGATCCTCGCATCCGCCATTCGTTTTGGAGTTTAATGATCGGTGGAACCTTCACTCTATTGTGTTTATATTGCACGAATCAAATGACATTCCAACGGTACGTTTCCATGTCAACTCTGAAGCAAGCCCAAATTGCTTTATTATTGAACATACCTCTCAATTTGATCATCATATCGTTGTATACACTTATCGGTTTAATTTTATTTGCCTCGTTCTACGGTTGCAATCCGAATTTGCTAGGATTGATCAAGAAACCGGACGAAATTTTGCCATTTTTCGTCGTCCATTATTTGTCTTATTTGAAGGGTAAGTTTTCTTGATCGTTATATAATGATGACTGCAGATTATGTCCGGAAGTGCTTCAGTAAATTCAGTGGCGAAACAAACTTTTGATTTGTCAATTTTGAAATTAATTTTCCTAGTCTTCATCTATACAAGCGCTGATTTTATTTTCCTTATGTAAGTGGTTCAAACTGTTAAGCATCTGCAGCAAGGAAAATCTCGGGGAGCCAGGCCAATTTTTATCGAACTTCGACTGTCCAAAGTTGGTAGAATTTTGATATACAACACCCTTAGTTATGTTTTTCAGTAGATCTCAACGATATGCATAGATAGACGTTCAGCGTGCCTCGTTTTCGGCACAAAAAAGTTCACTCGCCCCTGAAACAGTATGTTGTTCACCATCTACAAACAGCTGATTTGTTGAAATTAAACTTTCTTAGGCTTAGTTGAATGGTATGTCCAATCTTCACATAACCTACACGTAGTTTAGCAGAAAATAAAAACAATGAAATAGCACTTGATTTTCGATTTTTTCGATTTTGTCATCTAGAAACATTTGAGCTCATCGATGACGGTATTCAAAACTAAAAAATTGAAAATTTGGTCATTTTAGAAATTTTTGATTGTATGGTATGTATTGATTGTAAAACGCCTCGTTTCTTGTGAAATAACGTTCGAAGAAAGTTTAAAATTTGATTTCTATGATAATATAATTAATACGTATATTCGATTTCTCTAAAGGTCATACGATTCTTCTCTTGATGGAAATTCGCCATGGAAGGGTTTAGATCAGATCACAGTTCTGTGCAGTTCTAGGCGACAGAGTTTCGTTCAAGAATCTTTAACCTCTCAGAACTTGAAATTTCAATCAGAACATAAAATTTGAATTTCTGAGTTGAGCCATACTGTTGAAAGTTGTTAGCTTTTTTATTTTTACATTGTGTCACTTTTTGATCAGTGAATTGAATTTTTATCATACATCGGCGTGGTAGGGTTCGAGGATCATGACTTATCTAGAAAAGGTATTAGACCTAACCAACCAAAATGTTCATCCAAAATCCGACTTTTACATGCGAGCAAGAACTTTTTCTTCCACAGTGCTACGAATTGTGTGTTAGTCGTTGAGATATATTAAAAAACATGACTTAAAATATTGTTACATCGACTTTATGAATGGTTATTCTTTCTTATTATTCTTAGCGGTTCTAGCAATTTCTTTTGATTGACGACAATTTTTGTTTTAATAGGATTACCAGGAATTTTCGTCAGCGCCATTTACGCCGCCGGTCTTAGCACAGTTTCTAGCGGCTTGAATTCATTGTCGGCCGTAATTTTAGAAGATTATTTTAAACCGTTGCATTTATTTTTCACCAATCGACATATTTCGGAATCGAAAGCCGTTTTCAGTTGCAAATGCACGTCTTTCGTTTTGGGCGCAGTTATCATTTGTTTAGCTTATTTATTCACGAAAATTAACGCGCCCGTTCTACAAATCGCCCTCAGTTTATTCGGCATCGGTGGCGGTCCGATCTTGGGCGTTTTTTGTTTGGGTATGTTCTTCAGACGACCGAATGCCTGCGGGGCTTTGATCGGCATGTTGATCAGCGCCGCTATAACTTCGTGGATTGGTTTGAGTCCGATTTTTGTTGGAATGAAGCCTGTGCCGCTGGCGTTTTCCGTAGATAGATGTTCAATAGATTTGAATTTAACTGCAAATTTCATTCCAGTAAGTGAACCAAAAAATTTTTCATCCTGTCTCGTATTACCCAACGGAAAAATCGTTCACGACGAACAGTACCGATGCGATAATTTCCACTACGAGCTTTACAAACTATCTTATCAATATTACAGTATATTAGCTGTTTTTTTAGCCGTATTTGCTGGGTATCTGGCCAGCCTGGCGGTAGAGTACATTTGTCCTAATTCAAGCTATAGAAATTACGACGCGGAATTGTCTGTAAATTTTAGGCAAATTTTCGGACAGTTAAAGAGTCGTGAATATTGTTTGTCATCCGAGAATAGCCAAGACATTTCGTTGAAACAGACACGTGATAATAAATGCATTGAGTAATTATGCAATAAAAGGATTTTGGGGTTTTCCAACGGCTTTGATTGTTCGGATTTTGTTGCGCTTAATGGAGAATTACTGTATAAATTAAGAAGAAAAGCATAATGAAATTTAAAAAATGAAAATTGAAATGAATACTGATTGAACAGTGTTGACAATTTGTGTAATTTTCAACTGAATTAGCATCTTTTCTGACTTAATTATCGAATTTTGGCTTTTGGTCCAGCGTGTTTTTTCCAAAAAATTTTTCCACCCTAAAAATGTTTCGCCAAAGCAATAATAAAACTGAATGAATTTAGGGTATAAAAGCCCTGAAACATATTGAACTTTGATAAATCGCGGCTTAATTACATAGAAACCTGTGCTAATTTATTTGGTATTTTATGTAATGCTGCGGAGCGGTCAAAAGTAACGTATTTTACCTCATTAAAGTGCATTCAAGTTTAAAATGCTACATTCAAGGGAAGTTAGATAAAAACGTTTTACCCATTTGGCTAATAGAGCAAAAAAATTTTCCCTTTTTTCACCCAAAATGAACGTTTTGGGGAAAAACACGCTGGTTTGATGTAAAAATACTGTATTGACATGTTTGGGGCGGAGTGCACACTGCACATTCTTTCAGAGATCGAATAAAAAATTTTTCAAAATTTGGACTTTTGGAACATATGGGCTTTTTGCTGGGGTTTCTTGGGTTTATTGTGGGTCGTTTAGTCTAATGTGATGTGGGTTTTGCTTTGTAATTTCAAGACACTAATAGTCAAGTTTAGTGCCAGGCCAGGTAGTCATCAACTGCTACTTATCGACTGGTGAGACCTTCATTCAACTAATCGTTGCTTGGGCAATCAGAATTAGGCTCTGGCCTAGGCATAATCCACTTATGTGTATATTCTATATATAGTGTATGTAATTTCCATCCAGCACTAAACCCTACAAGCGCCATGAACTAATTTAGACATGATTAGGTACATAAAATTCAATCAAATGCACTTAAAATTTTATGAAAATATCACGAAGAACTTATGACCATTTCTGCCGATGAGCCACTAAAAATTTAATTTTCAAAAAGTGCAAATTTTTGGGCAGAAACAAGTTTGAAATGGCCTAATATGTCCGATGCTTTTAAGTATAATAAATCATTTGAAAGTTTTATAATCCAAGTTTATAATAAAATGTACGAGAAAGTTTTGTAAACTTTTTTTTCTTTTCTTTTTTTCGTTTTTGTTAACACAAACCAAAACACCCAAAATTTGATGATTAAAACCCAAGAACCTCATAACCCAAAAAAAACCCATCTTTTCCAACCCTAACCCTCTTACTCTCGATCATTATCATCAAACTAAGCCGAACTTTCGCGTAGGGATTGGAGTCTACCTATTAGATTTCAACTAAGCAGGCTTATTATGGGTAACGGTCCTCGCACGCTGATAGCTTCTCTACCACCGATTGCACATACCTGCATCGCCCGTTGCGACTGCAGCAGTGCCCATCACAAAGATCCAGTTCTGGGCGGGTGACTTGGATGAGCAACATTAAGTCTACGGGTTCAGAGGAAAATGCACGGTGGCACCTTTTGCGCATCGTCACAGTATGGACATTGTTTTTTCTGCACTGCAGACTTTTTAGGCTTCGTTCAGAATTTTTTTGATGATTTCTGCACTGGTGCAGAATTTTTCGATTCCTGTGTCTGATCACATTCATTCTTATATAATGTGCCAGTCATTGATTCTTTTTTTGACTAGACATTAAAATGTCTATGTAATAAAAAGTAGGTAAAAAATAGAACAAAAGCACTCAACCTGAAAAAATTAAACGAAAACAACAAAAAGTAGCTGAAAATAAGAAGAATATAAAAGGGAATAAGTCAATAAAGGAAAAAAGAAACAAAAAACATGTATGTAGTTATGTTAATAATAAACAAACCAGAATAAAAAGCTGTAATGTCGTGAAAACACATGCTATAAACTGGTGATCAGAAATCTGGTGATTCGTGCCAAAATGTGTGACAACCAGCATCCATCAGATCGAAATGGAGGACCAAATAGGTCTACTAGACCAAAAAATAGGCCAAAATGCCTAGCCAGCCCAATCTCCATTTTCCCATTCTAAAGATGTGACGATGCGCGAAAGGTGCCATCGTGCATTTTCCTCTGAACCCGTAGACTTAATGTTGCTCATCCAAGTCAGGCGCCCTGACCTGGATTTCTGTGACGGGCATTGTTGCAGTCGCAAGGGGCGATGCAACGCAGTGCAGTCAGTGGTAGAGCAGTTATCACTGTGTGAGAACGGTTACATGGGGACTGTACCAGGGCGCCTCTTGCCTGCTTCAGCACGGCAGGTATGTTGTAACAAGGGCGTCACACCTTCCTAGGGGTAATGTGACGATGCACACACGCTGCCATCGTGCATTTTCTTCCGAACCCGTAGACTTGATGCTTCTCACCCAAGTCACGGCCCCAGACCTACATTTTGTGGTGGTCTCTGCTGCACTCGTTAAGGCGATGCAGGGCTGTGCAGTCGGTGGTAGAGAAGCTACCACCCAGCGTGCGAGAACCGTTTCAAAGATAACGTTTCTGAAAATTCTCTATTTTGAGAATCTGTTTTGAGACGTCACTGTTTTGAGATATCGCTGTATTGAGTCTCGCTATTTTGAGTTTCGCTGTTGTGTTGTTTGCTGAATAGGTGTGGAACCTTTTTTGGTGCTCGCTGCATCTGTCATTTACGGTCTATAACTGCAGTCACTTTGAGAATAAAGGTAGACGCGTAATTAGGTCTTCTATCTACATGTTCTCTGGATTCATTCCGGAAGAGGAACTACAGATTACCGAACCACGTTGTTTGCGTCACTTTTTTGTATGATCGACTAGGTCAACCGCTTGTTGTACGCCTTTTTCGGAGAACATACTTACTGTGCGTCAAAAATCGATTTTTCCAGTCAATTTCTAGAATCTAGATCAGACAAAGCATTGCGGAGCGAGATCTAGGATCGTATTTAGAGAGGGAAGGGGGAAATTCCCCCCTAAATTTTTTTTAGAAAAAAGTTCTCAGCAATATCATTGTACTTATACATCACAATTTCCAAATTAAATTATTATCTTATACATATACTTTTCGTCAAACATAGAATTTAATTTAGCCACTAATCCAAGCATACATAAACTAACTGAAAATAAGTCGCCTTTAAATGACTTTGATTTTCTTTTTATTCAGTAAATTCTAAAAAACTTTGAAATTCCCCCCCCCCCCCCCCTTTTTGAAAATATTGGATACGGGTATGGCGAGATCTGTCATCAATTTGATTGGTCGAAAATTGTAGTCTACTCCTTCTTAAGCGCGAGTCCAAGCCCAAGCCTAAACCTAAACAGGCTAGATTTTATAAGTCGGTTCCCGGCCTTCACGCTAATTATTGTATATGAGTTGTTTGTTAATTTTGAGCATGGATTCTCTGTGACTAGTGAGTAGACATTTATTTTTCCTTTAAAATTTTCCTTAGGCTTAGGATTAGGGTACAGGTACGCTGTTGAGGCTCTTCCAAATGAAGTTGTTAGTTAAAATAGTATCAAGAGTTTTAAAGGAATATAATGTTTATCATACATGCACAGCATAGAAATTCTGCTGGGGGTCAGCCAGGATGGGGGGTGGAATACAACATTTTTTTCATTCTTGATAATGAAAAGAAAGGTCTCAGAAAGGTTTTCTAACATCCAAACAGCATATTCTTACAACTATATTAGTCAGATATATTAAATAATTGGCTTAGAAAGCACTTTTTACTGTTTTAATGTTACTCTTTTGGAATCAAGTATGCTTTGTTTAGATAAATTGTTAAACTACAGCATCATTTCCATTTTCATGACGACTTTCTCTCCTCTCTTGATCATTTTCCTTTGTCAACTTCTCAATCATTTCTAGGGGAGTCAAATCTGCTGGGGGTCAGCAAGAATCTGCTGGGGGTCAGCAAGAATCTGCTGGGGGTCAATAAAAATCTGCTGGGGGTCAAAACCCCCCAAACCCATACCTGTACTTGGGGGGTTGGGGGGGACCCCCCCCAACTTGGCCAAACCAGTACCCAAAATCATTCCAACCCCCCCCCCCCCCAGTTTGGAAAAAATTAAAAAATTTTCAAAAAAGTGTATGTTTTTTGGCCTTTTTTGGGAAAAATTTCGACTTTTTTCTACCCCCCACCAAAATTTCGGGTTTATCCCCCCCCCCCCAACTGGTCGGAGGTCTTACAGGTATGCCCAAACCCCCCCCCCCCCCCCCGACGTGCATGTATGGTGTTTATACTTTCTGGTGAAATTGTGTAGTGGTTAACGCATTAACATACCTGTACTTGGGGGGGGGGGGGGTTGGGGGGACCCCCCTACCCCCAATTTGGCCAACCCTGTACCCAAAATCATCCAACCCTCCCAACCCTCCCCCCCAGTTTGAAAAAAAATTGAACAAATTTGCCAAAAAGTGTATGTTTTTTGGCTTTTTTTGGGAAAAATTTCGACTTTTTTCAACCCCCCCCCCCCCCCCAACTGGTCGGAGGTCTTACAGGTATATGCGCATTAAGTCCATAGGCTGGTGGACCTGGTTCTATTCTTGAAGTAGGTATGATTTTTCTGTAGTCACAAGGACTATATGAGATGTGTGCAGATTCTATGCGAATGAGTTCCTGAATGTCATAAGCGCCTGGATTTTCGAACTGATCTGGATAGCTGGCATCTTGAGGAGTCCAAAAATGCCAGTTTGGACCATAATTTTGGAAGAGAACCGACTTGTAATAAAATTCCCCTAAACCAAAGCCTAAGCCTAAGCGTAGACCTCAGCCTAAGAATAAGCCCAAGCCTAAGCCAGAAAATTTGCCAGCACAACTAAAAAAATCGATAAATTTTTTCGGCCAATCAAATAAATGACAGATCTCGCTGCGCAAGTGTTTTTTTGTGCCAAAACGTTTTTGGCACAAAAAAATTTGGAATGGCAGAAAAAATTTTGAGCGTTTGTGCCGATTGGCGGAAATTTGTTGACTGATCTAAGGCTTAATTTCCTTGATTTTACTAATTTTAGGCGCTGAAAACGCAAAATTTTCTCGGTTCTATGCGCCGATTTTATTTCAAACGCAAGCGAATTCCATTCAAGTAGCATATTTGTATTATAGCAACAGACTTTGAGATTGTCAATGATTGGTGAGAGAATGGATGTTAACTTCTCTTTTTCATTCTGTGGGATTCGGAATCTGGGCTTTTTAGTTTTAGTGTTTGATTCGAACAGAAAAATTGACATTCTTGGTACAATTTTTCAATCAAAAATTTACGCAACGCGACTTATGGACATCCTTAATTTAATCTTTATATCGTTGTTAGGAAGAAATTCGTAGCCGAAAATTGAAGAAAAATATAAACTTCCTGACAAAGTCTATGAAATTATCTAACTTCTTACAACATTTGATTTCATTAAGAATCATTAATTCGTTTTTTCGGTCAGTTTTTTTATTTCACCGACGTGGTCAGATAAATAGAGTAGGCACGATTTTTATGCTAATTAGAGCAATAAAAGTATCTTTAGTTTACGTTTTATCAAACTTTTGGCAGAAAACTTTTCAAAGGTTTTCAGCATTTTATTAAGCATACCTGTAACAGGTCCGACCAGTTGGGAGGGGGGAGAAAAGTCGAAATTTTTTCCCAAAAAAGGCACTTTTTTGCCAATTTTTTCTAATTTTTCCGGCCGGGGGGGGGGTTGGGTACAGAGGTCCTCAAGGTCGAAAATTTAGGTAGGGGTAAAATCGTTAATTGCAAGGGTGGTACTTGAAATATACCGTGACCTTTTTTTTGCTCTCGACTTTTCTGCGGAAGGGGGGTGGTGTTGTACTCTCACCACAAAACAATTCTCACTTACAACTTACAAAAGTTATTAGGGCCCCTACTTTACGCTTTTTATGGTCAAACACCATTTACTATTTCGACCCCCTTTTTCCAGCTCCCAATCATGCAACTTGAATGCACTAATTCTACGCAGAGAATAGTCACACTTTGAACATTGTCCTGTCAACTGATTCCTGCACATTTCGAGAATCGGGCACAAGATACTTTTGGAAACATTATTTGAACCAGCATCTTCAGCAGTATGGGCTTATTCCGTCACTGATAAGGGTTCGAACAGTGCTTCCAATTGAAAGTGCTGATGCTGAATATGGCTTTAGTATTATTAATCTCATTAGATTATGAACCACGAGTTTGAAACCAGATACCACTCCTGGTCCACGTCAACGGACGTCGCATGTCTCAACTCATAGCAGGAAAGTATGCCACAGCTTGGGTGGAGAAATATAACCATATGCGCACAGAAGACCCAATGCAGAAGCAGGAAAAAGGAAAGGAGAGCATGAAGAGGAAGGATTTTAAGAACATAATGTTTTTCTTTTCAAGGGGCGATTTTTCGATGAATCACATATACATAAGTCATTATTTGATCTCCCAATTATATATATAATGATTTCCTACAATTAGTATATATTAATGTGCTGATATCCTTTTCTAAAAATCGCTATATGGCACAGAAGTTGCATACTTTACCATCATCATTTGCTCAGTAAATGTGTCAAAAAGACCAGTGAGTAATTCCTCTCAAGCACACATTGTGCAATTTTTCCCGAATTACTATAACCTACTGAGGAGAGGATGAGGTCTACCAACATTTTTTGCTATAGTGAGCTGTTTTTATGGGGGTAGTAAATGAATTTCCAAATCTAAGACCGGGGTAATACCCCCCCCCCCATGGGGTGCTCTGGTTGGGTATATGGTTGGCCAAGTTGTGGGGGGGGATCCGCCTAACCCCCCACAGTTACACGTATGTTATTGAGGTGAAAAAAAATGTTTTGTGCCATTGGCACAAATTTTTTTAACCCTTTGTGCCAATTGGAATGACCAAGCCAAGAGCCCAAAACTGTACTGTTTTTTCATCATCTAATCAGTGTTTTTCGCGAAAAAAAATTTGGGCTCTTTCGCAAAATGGCGAAAAAAATTTCAGGATTTTAAAGTGGGAAAGGTGCACTTTAGGTCAAAATCTTAAAATTTCCTTGCGCGGGAATGATCCTTTTGATATTTGATTATTGTTTGCTATAATCCAGTTCAGGCGCGACCGTAAGTACTTAACCAGTTAGTTCTTACCACTTTGATACAATGTGTCGCCTCGTGGTTTAATCAGTTTATCTTCGATATTGCATCTAAATATTTGACGAAAATTGAGATTTTCTCACAAAATTTTTCTGCGGTCTTCACAAATCTTTAAAATTTGTGAACATGACTTTTTTGCACTCAAAAAATGATTGAAACACTGTCAGTTTGGGACAGTTACAGATATTTCTGGTTGAAAAATACAAATTTTTGGTTGCTTGTTTGATTTTTTCAATTTTAATCGCATGCTTTCAAAATATGTTTTTTCATTTTTTGTTAGACTATGAAAACTGATTGAATTGACTTTAAAGGTAAAACACTTTTCCAGGAAATAACTCTTGGAAAGATTCGTTTTCCAGCATTCTAGTATACATCAAAAATTCAAAAAATGTCGGCGCTCTGCACCGGAAGTCTATTTAGGGGACAACACGCAAACATGGATCACAATTTCCAAATAGCAAATTATGGAGCTTCACCCGCAAATTCGATCAAGCATTATGCAACCAGCTAAAGAAATTTAGTTGTACAGATCGAAATTCGATTGCGATAAGCAAAAAAGACTGTAGATACATATGTGCTACGGATTCCAGTTTCTTTCGGTTTATGTTTAACATGTTCCGTTCAAAAATTAGGGTAAGGTTAAGATTTTTTGAAATATCGAACGATAACTAGTCTCTATACGAAAAATTCAATTTCAGCCTGCCCAAATTTTTCTGACGACAGACTTTTGAATAGTACCAGGCTGTACTAACGAAATTCAATTTTTCAAAATTTTGTATGTTGGGTATTTCAGGGCGAACTTTTGATGGTCGTTTTTTGGTATGTTTTAGCCAGAAAAGTTGGAATTTGAGTCAAGAGTATTGCTGAACACTGTAAAATGACCTATATTTAACACCTGTAAGAACTCATGGAAAAAGTTTACTTTGGTAAAACACGAATAGTGTATGCCTTCCGTTTTGCTTTCTCTTTTGTTTTGTTTCCACTTTTCTCCTTTGTTCTTCATCATATGGGAAACCCGTATTTCTCTTCTTTTCTATTTTAACTTCTGCTTCGCTGCTCGTGTGAATAAACTTCATCAAGTCGGGAAGTAACTTCTGAGGAACTGTTTATTTTATTTCTTGCTCTGCCGTTGCAGTGCACCTTGCAAATCTCTGGTAGCTTCTTGAGCTCTCAAATGAAGCCATTGCTAAAAAATAGTCCAGCAGCATTCGAGCAAGATTCAGCAGCCGATTCCACAATGCGTACTTTGTCAAAGAATACTTAGCATCGCCAAAGTATACTTTGAGAGCCCAAAGTATTCTCTGAAAAGTAGACTTCGAAAATTAATTCCACAATGCGCAAATTTTCAAAGTATGCTTTACATTGTCCAAAGTATACTTTGATGTTGACGAAGTGTACTTTGATCTGAAAATAACGCCAATATCGATTTTCACAGCCTGTTTAAAGATACACATTACGCATGAATCATATTTACATTATTGTGCGTAGGACAACCATTGCATTATTAGAAGGGTTGGATTGGCAAGAATGATTTTTTTGGTTTTGAGAGAAAAAGTTATTCCGTAATCGACAAAACCTGTTTTAACAATAGCATGTTTATTCGAGTTCTAACTATTTTTCTTAATATTTTTTATCATACTGTTTTATGTCCAAACTTCCAGAATCGTATATTCTTATAATTTAAAACTATCCGAATAATGGCTGAAATCAAATCCAAATTACCGCCATTAAATGAAAAGGAATTTTTTCAAAATAAAATTAAAAAAAAGAAAATTAAATAAATTTTTTCTTTCACCGAATCAGTGATGAAATAAATCACCGTTGGTGGAAATTGATATCTGTTGGAAATGTCAACTTCATCGAATCGTGTGATCACGGAATTTTTTTCTAGGAATCAACACAAAATCGTCCTCGCCATTTACTATTTCATCAATCACCCGACGAGCCATGTTTTCCACAATAAAATTACCTAAAGTATGGTCCAAGGGGCGGTCTAGAGCGCCCCAGCCAAAGTACGCTTTGGCAAAGTATACTTGTGCAATTTTTTTTCAAAATATGCGTTGTGAAATCGGACTTTGCCTAAGTAAGCGAGCTTTGGTGTTCCAAAGTATACTTCGGGTCAAAGTACGGATTGTGGAACTGGCTCCAGTTCACTGGATGAAGGTATCTGGAATTTTCCTTTTTCAACCACAACATTTTTTTGCCAATAGAAGTGAAATTTTTGGTCTCTGTATCAATTGACACATTATTTCGTAATCAAAAAACTCTATTCCCTTCCTTTCTTTTGGCTTCTTCTCGCTACGCTGCCCTTCATCTTCAAATCAAACTGTCAGTCAGATAACTAGCTAAGAAATCTCATTCCTGTTTTTTCACTATAAATGAATAAGATCGTCGTTATTTTGGCTGAATGTTTTATTTCCCATGGCAGTTGATATTCTCCGCTCCACCATAAGTCTTGTGGCCAGGCCCAACTCACTGATTCACTATTTTCCCTGCGAACACTTATATACACAAATGCCTTATGCGTTTCTAAGCTTTCTTCGACATTATGGTGTCTGCGTAGCATTGTTTTTCGCACGACCTTTTTCACCAATGGGCTAGAGGAAGAGAAGTCAGAAAACTGAATTTTCCTTTGAAGTATAAAACTCATCACTGAATTAAGGATGTTCAGATGGACTATTATAACCCCGTTTTAACGTTTAATAGTCAGAGGATCTTGTGTTCATAACCAAGGTATCCTCCTAATGGTTTGTTGGGTCAAATTTTATAAACAGAAACATGATCTTCCTGGATATGACCAATTTGTAATTCATACTGATTGAACTATTAAACGTTGCCGTAGCATCGGTCCTTTTATATTCAGGCTTACAGCGCGGACTATGGGTATGCACGCAGCTTATTATCTAATATTCGAATGTATAACTCTTATAACAATGCATTTGCATTTGATTATGAGAATCAAGGTTTTATCTTCAGCATGTGTAGCCAAGATGATGACATCAATTCATTTTGATCGGTTAAAGCTGAGTATGACTCGAAAATTTAGCCAAAGATTGAGCAAAGACGGGGTTTAAGTAATTTTGCGATAAGTGTTTTAGCTTGACGTTGAACTTCCGCTATTGAAAGTTTTTTCGTTTCGCTAAAGGGATTAAAAGTTTCAGCTAGGACTTTCTGCCCAGTAGTCTGAAATAAAAGGCTACTTATTGTCGACTGTCTTTCAGAAAATCAAACCGTTTCGTCCGTCCTGTGGATTAACAAAGTTGCTTATTCATCTCGCAAAGCCAGGTTTATGAAATAATAAGCTGTATTTTATCCATCGGGTTATGCACACTTTTGTGTGAACAGTATTTGGCTTGATAACGTTCTAGAATCATTTTACGCATTTTCCGTCCCTGGATTAATCGATCCACTCTAGCATTTTTGTCTCCCGGTTTTCGTTCTAAGCATTCACTTTCGCGATCATCTTGTTGTTAAGGTTGATGCATTGAAGGCTTCTCATCGCTCTCCTTTCCATTCAGCATCAATTATTTTGTGTGTGCACCGTTTGCATCATTTTCTTTGCTTGGAACTAGTATTAATAATAAGCAATTTTTTCTTTATATACCCTCCACCATTGGCTCCAACGCTGCACTTTGTCTCTCTTTAGGCCGGGAAGAGAATCTTTCAATAACATTTTCTGCCTGCCTTGCCTGTGTGTGTGTGTAGAGGGGCGGCGGTTTCCCCTGCATAGTGTTGCAGCAGGACCGGGTTAAGTCCCGGTGGAAAGACCGCCTTTGCTTTGCTCAGTAACGTCACAATGTGCACGTTATCTTGGATACACCCGCCAAATGTGTGCCTGTGTGTATGTATCTGTCCTGAGAGCTTTCTATAGTATAAAACACATTGTACATATTATATGGGCCCTTGATATCCTATTCTATGCGTTGCACTGCATCCACGTTATACGTTGAATTTTCTTCCCATATATTTCATCCAGGCTGGTTTACTTAAGTCTAGTTGGGTTTGTTGGCTGCGGTTCTCTGTGTACTACTCTAAAAATCTGCATTCGACAACACTGCCGTGGATGTTCAATAAATTAAACTCTGTATGTGTTCAGCAGCGGTCCTATTTTCTCCAACACATAACTTTTTCGAAAGTTTATCTGCTCTGAAGTTTCAACCCTTTTTTTAGGTTCGCCGACTGGTTTTTTTGACTTTGTTGCTCTGCGCTCCTGAAGAGCCTGATTTTTTTTTGTGTTTCATCGTAAAGTGGTAAATCTTCGCTTTGGATAAGGTCTAGTGTATTCTAGTTTTCTCACTCCAGATCATGTCAATTGTGAGAATATTGAATCGTACTCTCCTTTCTTAAAATTCTATCGAATGGTTTACACAAGAAACATATTTCTATAGTCTGTTTTTTTATAAAATGCTTTCCAATAAAAAAGTGACACAGATCAGTACTGTCATCAAAATCGTTTACATAGAGCTCTTACCGTAAAATTCTTACTCGAAAAATCGCTAAAGATTAGGTCAGTATGCTCACAAATTTTCAGTCCTATATGATGTACCGTTCATTAGAAAATTGTGAAAATCCGAAATACTACTTGCTTTCCACTTTCATTATTTAGAAGCATTTCAAGAAAAACAGACTATAGTCATCAATCTGAATGCCTACACTCGAAAGCATTAGTTTGCTCGCGTTGAAACTAACTCAGCAGTAACATCGCTATTTTATAAATTAAAATCGTAGCCGAGAAAAATCATCTTTTTCAACTTCATCTGCTATGCTCAAAAATATATATTTTTCGTGTTCAACGTGAATCTGTCACTGCTAAGTGCTGACTAGCTGAAAATCTGAATATGTCCGTTGTGCGACCCTAACTTTTTCTACGACTTGAGTAAACGTCTGCGCTTCTCTCAGATAATCAAAAATAAAAATCCACAGAAAAATTTTCCTGATCTAAAATCAAGTAGTGAACGGAATGCCCAAAGTTATAAACGTTACTTTTTCTACTCGGAGGTTATAGTTTGAAATTATTTCTTTGGGATTCGAGAATTTGTAAAAAGCTATGAATTAGAGGCGACGTTTAGCTTCAAATGCGCTACGTCGTATGTTTAAAACGAACCCAAACGAGAACAGTCGTTTCTGGTTATATTTTACGTACTCTCTTATGGTTTCAGCATCAAAATTACGTAATTGTCTGAATTTTTACATGGTACTTATGCTTTTTGGGTTTCCAGCTTTGAAAACTTGCATATTTTCTGAGTAGTTATTTTACTCGATTTCATTTACTCATCTTTTTTCGATTTATTAGATGGAGCCTCATAAAGCAGCAGTATTATAGACTGCTAATGTCGGAATCAGACCGCCCCATAGGGAGGGTTATGAGGGGTATTACCCCCACCCAGTGGCGGATCCAGAAATCTTTTTTCAGGGGGGCGGTGCTCAAAATTAGGTATTTTTCCAAAAAAAATTCAAAAAATTTTCAAATTTGCCTATATGTAAACAGAAAAGAATCGTATTTCAAAAGTTTCGGCGGGGACGGCCGCCCCCCCCCCCCGCCATCCCCTTAAATCCGCATTTGCCACCACCTTAAGTCTAAAAAATTGGTCACTGGTTGCCTAATTTAGAGACCAAATCAAGTGTTTAGTAGACGTTTAGCTACACTACCCCTGAAAATTTCCAACTTTACCCCTACTTGAAAAATATGACCCTGGGGACCTCTGGTCGGAATGTTGTCCTAGCTTACGTGTATGAGCTGCCTAACGGTGTGTTGATTCTAAAGTGTCTTTAAAGATTTGATTTCAGAGCGTAGCTCGTATCTGACTGAAAATGTGAAATTTCATCGATTTGAAGTTAGAATCGAATATTCGAAGGATTATGAAACAGGTACTTTTTAGTTAATGATCACGTCAAGCGATTTCAAAGTTTTTCAGTCTGAACTGGGCAAGGTGGATTTGTTCAATGGTGGATTTGTTCAGCTTTTCCATTTCGCGCGTCTATATGTTTTTTCATATTAAATTTAATTATTTAAGATTTGCATCAATTTATCTGTTACGTCGTTATTATTACCATCAGAGGTCCAAGGTCAGACTTGCAGGTAGGGTTAAATTCATAAATTTGCGGGGTTAGTCTGGCTAAATGTCCACTAAATACGCCATTTTCCCAAAATTACGTACTCGGTGATGAATTTTTAGAACTTCAGGTACGGATAATACCCTCTCATGTCCCTCCTTATGGAGCGGAGCAGTCTGATCACTATTCTCCGATATAAATATCGGTTTTCGATTAGACCGATTGTCCTAATCTGCTTCCACTCTCTGAAAATCTGTCACTTGAATTTCCCTGGACTCCAAATTCTGATAATAATCTGCATGTTATAATTTTTTGCAAGCTACCATTGCTCTCTAAATTCGTCCTCATATTATATGGGGAATACGTATTGTTCCACGATGATCTGAGCGTGCATGTAACAGCTCCTCGCCCTGGCGCTTGGTTCTCAGCTGATGTGGCTTATCTGGACGAAGGGGTCAGGAGTGATCCTTAAAAAATTTTGACCTCGAAAATTGTTGAAAATGTGTATTAAATGAGTGGTCAAGTTCAGACATTCCCAAGGTCGAAAATCTAGATAGGGGTAAAATTTTATATGGTAAAAGTAGTACTTTTCCCTTCCAGGCCGTGACCATAAAAATCATTTATGCATTACATACATTTTCAAACCTGTGGACGCCGTAAACGTGTTTTTCTCGTAGTGACCACTCACTCTCAAAAGAATAGCCAATAACAATCCTAAAAGTGCCCACTTACTCATTTCCTTCAAATTGGCTCACCCGTTATGACACTTCCCAAAATTTTGTGTACCAGTAAGTCATTTTTATCGGGGTGGTAAATGAATTTCCAAACCTAGGACCGGGATAATACCCCCCCCATACCCCCTATGCTGTGCTGAGTCTAACTTCCGAAAAATCGATAAAAATTGTCTTTATGCGACACATGGCCGTGCGCAAGGGGGGGGGGGGCGGCCGCTCCCTCCCCCCCCCCCCCCCATTGAGGCAGTAACTCTAACCGAAAAGATGCGTTTTGGTGGACTTTAAAAGGTCAAAATCTCAAAATTTTCCGGCGCTTCGCGCCGGTCATGGGTAATTATAACTATATTCTATCAGGCGCGGCCGTTAGCATATCTACTTCGACTTACTAATTAATGCTCAACACTTTCTATCAATCAAGTTAGATCGTTTCATTTTCTAATCGTTTACAGTCAATTATGTCGCCGAAAATAGAGATTTTTCATCATGTCTCTCAATTTTTTCCCTCAATGATTGGAATTTTTTAAACGTTTGCAATCTGAACTTTTGCGTTTATTGAAGGTGGAAATTGAAGACATTACTCTAGAACGTGATTTCAAAACATTTGTTCACGAATTATCTGTTGGAGAGATTTATTTTTCAGCGTTTTAGAATACAAAAACCCAAAAATTTTTCCGGCGCTTGGCGCCGGAATAGAAGGCAAATTACGCTTCATCAGTCTGATTTTAATTTATTTCCCAACGTTATGAAGATTCATTTTCCAGCGTTTTAGAAA
Organism: Romanomermis culicivorax; assembly: GCA_963922205.1. Taxonomy (NCBI): domain Eukaryota; kingdom Metazoa; phylum Nematoda; class Enoplea; order Mermithida; family Mermithidae; genus Romanomermis; species Romanomermis culicivorax. Next base: position 280,151 of record CAWUHX010000290.1, read on the forward strand.
GTGAAAATCAAAAAATTTTTCTATAGACCATTCTATAGAACACCAATATATTCTTCATGAGCTCATTTTGACTAACATAACCAGAATTTTCTCAATTTTTTTCCTCATTTTTGCAGGTTTCTGACTACAAATACAACAAAATGCTTGGGTATGCTCCTAAAATGCATAAAAAAGCAACCGTAGTCACATTATAAGCGTTTTTAAAAATGTGGAAAATTTTTGGAAAATGAGGAAAAAAATTTTGGTTCCGGTTCTCATGTGGAAAAAATCTTCGAGGAAAAAAACGATGATGCACACAGTATAACCGCGTAAGATCAATATTTCTGGGGCTATTCAGTGAAAAAATCTAGTCCGCCCCCCCCCCCCCATGAAAAAATCCTGCGCACGGCCCTGATGCGACAGATACCAAAAATATGACTTCATCACACCTTTTTAATAAAAAAATGTCAATTTTTCGGCGATACATATTTTCATGGTTCTTGAACAAAAATTACTGTTTTGAACTGTTTTTCAGACATTTTGGGCGAATTAATGGAAACTTTTTCCTTCACTCTAAAATTTTAGGCAATCGATTACCACTCCCCCAAGAAGTCGCTTTACTCACCCAGACCTCAGAGCTCCGTTACATGTATGATTCTACCGGCCCATGCTAGGACGGATTAGCGATGCCATGGTTTGTGGTGACCTTAGGGGTTCTCATAGCACTTCGCTCCCCTAACTATATAGGTCAGAGACTAGATCTCCACTGGTCGCCAGCCATAACTTTAGATTAATGAACAAGCATGTAATTGGGGGAGTGCTATAGCCCCCCAGAAATCGTCAGGCATATGGCCAGCCACTGACTGACCCCCAAGATATTCCAATCTTATGGCTAGCCGTATGGTTGTCATAGGACCCAATACTTTTGGTCGCAAAAAATACTGAAAAGTCAATTTTTGAACAAAAAAATGTTGAAAACGTAAATTTTCTCGGCGCTTCGCGCCATAGATACATTTTTACGGTTTTTTAATACAAAAATTACTGTTTTTTGAAACATTTTCCGGACTTTTTTGTTGAAAAAGTAGTTTTTTTACTTTAGAAGCCCCTCCCCAAAAAATTTGAGGAATTAGTGACCTTGGGCTTCCAAAGAGTCGTCCTGCAACAGAGATGTTTCGGAGACCCGAACCCGAGATTACCCGACCATTTTGTTGGACCCGGACCCGATATTCTCATAATTTTGGACCTGATACATTTATAGTTTTCATTATTTGAAGATATACGTATATGTTGCATCAGATAACCGTTTTGAAAAGTATAAGGAACTCGAACTCGAAATTCTCAGAATTTTGGACCCGGGCCCGATATTCTTTAAATTTTTGATCCGGAACCGATATATGAAAACTTTTGACCCGATACATCTCTATCCGACATCCCCCCAGACCATTCTGATTTCTGTTTTCCAAGCAAGGATAGTGTTTTCTTAATTTTTTTGCTTAATTGAAATTTTCTCCATATTTTGTTATAATGTCGACCATAGCAAATTGCTCTGTTTTTTTTAACTGGCGTTGAGAAAAAATTGATAAGGTTTTCTCCCCATCAATATGATAACTTCTACACATTCTGGGTATAAACGTCGCTCGACGTTATATTTTACCTTGGTCTGTCCCTAGTCTCCTGGTACACCTACCGCTTTTAGCTTTTCCAGCAGCTGAAGCTTTTTCGGTTTGCTGTGTAGTTGCTTAGCGAATAGAAGAGTTCAGCAGTTTTACATGCCAAAGAGAGAGAGAGAGATACGGTTGCCATTACGATGACGTCATTGTGATTATAGTTCTTGCCTGCTCGAGAATCCTAGCTGAAGCAAAATTGTTCAAAGCTTGGCTTTCCATCCCTCATTTTCTAGCATCCCAGTCTTCGTCTTCAGCCGATCGATTCGTCTCGAGAAGGGAGTGTTGATAACGACGCGTTCCAAGTTTTTCGTCAAAGCAGTTGAATTTAGGTCAAAAAATCTTGTGAGGCTGACACAGCTATTGGCGTTCAAAAAAATCGAAAATTTCATAGCAAAGACCATGAAGTGAACTGACATTTCGATGAGATTTATCAATTGTTGAAAGTACTCAATTTGTTGTGCTTTTGGGGAGAAGTTTGACTGCTCTTTTTCCTGAGACAGGGTCTTTCATGGAACCTATAGATGGGAATCCTCGATCCTACCTGCTGCAATTGTCAATGTTAGTTCGGGATCATCGAACAAATGCGGTCAATGTACAAACGGTTTGAATTGACTAGATTATCGGTGTGCTAAACAAACTTATAAATCCGAAAGTTAGATAGAATTCATTTGATACAACAAAAATCCTGATTAATTTTGAGTTGAATACGGATAGGCAACTTAAATTTAACGAAGATCAGGCAAATAACCAATAAATTGATACTTTAATCATCCAGAACTTATCACTGACTAGACGGAAAACTTGGACAATGTGATACGTTTTCAATGAGAGTGCCATCAATCAGCAAGAAAATAACGTCAGCTTGAAATCAAAATATTTCGGTAAATTGGAATGGGAGACCTGAAATCATATCGGTGTCGAGCTGAAAGCAGGCAACTAAAATTCAGAAATCTGTCAACCAATCAAAATATCTGGCTTTTTAACCGACGAGAGCGTCTGGCATTGTCCAGCATTGCTGCCATAGAAGTGAATGGGCGTCAGATACCTTATATTCCTGCACCACTAAGATTTCATCGATCGTATTCAGTTTTTGAAATCTAAGTGAGTTAGTTAATGAGTTCTCCTTTAATCCGAATTTATTCAGTATTGCTTTGTGTCTTGTAGTCGTTTATTTTATAGTTTTTTGCATCTTACTCCGTTTTTACCCAAAAAAAAGATTCTCTCCAATTCTTGTCGGTGAAACTTCGTGCCAGTAAAATATACATACAGTTCATTTCATTTCTTTTCATCGTCATATATGTATCGTATGTTTAATATTTTTGAACTAGATTTTTTGGAAAAGTTGGACGGATTTGTTTTTAAGTTTCTATTGAATGGTTGGGAAAGCAGGTTGACGGTTGTAGTGGTGTAGTACTACTGTATGCTGGCCCGTCTGCATTGAATACTTATGTGACTTTAGTCTGCCATAAAATTTGCGTCTCCAAAACCTGAAAAATTATTGTGGGTATAAATTTTTCTGGACGACGAATGATGTGGATAAAAGTCAGCATGTATACTGTCTAGAGTATTCTTGTACTTTTTGAACTTCTGTGGCAAGAATTTCGGAGTTATTGACTGATTTATTTATTGAGTATGCGTTTGAATTTATATTCATTAGTCGCCGCTTATCAAGTATTCTCAATTCATCTGCGGACTGGACTGAAGGATAAAATTTAAAATTCGATATTTATGTTTTGATTTTTGTTTTTGTAGATTCTTAGAACGCTCAAATTGAATTAGTCTGACCTCTTCCTCGAACTTGCTCTCGAAAATTCTCTACTCTTTAAAAGGGCGAAGAACAAAATTGAAAAAAGATATTGCCGAAAGACATTCGACTATTATTACCGACGCAGAGCATATTATCCATTGAATAAATCGCTCTTGTATAAATATCAAATGATCAAATTTCAATAATCAATCTATTTTATTAACCGACTTCTACGAAAAACCGAAAATAATTATTACTCGGGAAAAATAAAATCGTTCACTATTGAATCAAGTGACCAATATTGTATCGACGACGTTGTAACGCGCAAGAAATATTTGAAAATTTTGAACAATGTGGGATCAACCGACCGAACCTACGTTGGTCGGCGCTCCGGTTGGACACCCGGACGGGTCTTTCGGATTGTCAACTGGGGCCAGTACGAGTAACGGAGTCGGTTTATGGGGTAATTCGGTTGTGGCTGGACCTCCGCCTTCTAGTAAGTTTCAGATATTTGAGAAGAATTTATCAACAACTGGCATCTAAAAACTGGTATTTTGATCCATCGAAGCTCTTTAGAGAATATGGTTTTATATATTAATATCCTGGGCTACCAATGCATTAGAGGTCCTGTTGCTTGGGTTTTCACATGTGGTACGCAATATAAACGGGTCTACTTGGTCTTCATGAAGAATTTGAATATTTTTTTGATCTCAAGCAAACATGCACATAGGGGGTAGGGGTTAAATCCCCATACCTGAGACCCTGGCCACCACCCAGTGGCGGATCCAGAAATTCTTTTCAGGCGGTCGGTGCTCAAAATTAATTATTTTTTTGTTTAAATCAAAAAAATTTCAAAAATTTCTCAAATTTGCCTATAGTTATACAGAAAAAAATCGTATTTCAAAAGTAATCGGGGGCGGCCGCCTCCCCTGCCCCCCTAAATCCGCACTTGCCACCACCCCTGGCCTAAAAAATTGCTAAACACCCCCCGGAACTTTTCTAAGACAGCTTTTCTGGTGATTTTTGTGCATATTTTGTATGAAAAACAAGCCTTCAGAACTGTTTTTTGTTTTTTTGCTCACCCACCCCCCCCCCCTACCCCCTGGATAAAAAGCTCAAGGACTCTCCCCCCTGGAAAATTCTTGCCGTGCATGTCTCATCTCAAGCCCTTAAAAATGGTTTTACTGCCTGAGTGACTGCGTGCAATAGAATTCGGATATTTAATGCTGAGTGTCTAAATTCTAAAGATATATGCAAATGTGCGACTGATAGACCCATATGGAAACTATGTCAAGCATCTATCCAATTTTAAACATGCATATAGTTAAACATTTGCCTAGAAATCAAAAAATTGCATTTAGAGAGGCTTCCTGCAATAATTTCGCGCTTTCCAGACGGGTGCTTCCGGTCATGCTGAAATACATATCGAATTAAATAACATCAGATATAGGCAGATCAGTAGCGCCGTTTTTGCATGATCTCTGCATAATTCCTGTCTTTTTTCTGATCAACAAATCACATGGTATTTACTGTTTTAAAATGCTCTAACATTATCTTTTCTCTGTTGACTTATCGACATACTCGTCCTAAAAATCGATAAGATTTTTGCATACTTCTGAAAAGCTATGTTTAATATACAAACTTTTCATTTAATTTAGTTTCATAAATCAACATAGCGATCAAAATTCAATTTTTCCTTGCCTAATAACCACTTCTTGACTAAAAAGTATGTTTTTTCTAATTTAACTGAAAAAGTATTGGCTTCTTTCATATTCGTTCATTTGCTGGAATATTGATTGATTGAGAACTAGGTTTTACTTGGATTTCGATGAAGTATTCGTCGTAATTAGATGCAGTATTTTTTGTAAATTCTCCATAGATGGGCCGCACGGTAGGCCGTCGAGTAGTGCAGCTAATTCGATGATGCAGCAACAAAATATGCCTAAATCGGACGTTGGTGGCGGTCCCAGTGGTTGGGGTACGCCGCCGAAACAACAACCGCCACCGACGGGCGGTTCATGGAACGCTCCGCCCCCTCAAATGAAAAATGGCATTATTGGCGGCAGCGGTGGTGCTGGTAACGGCTGGGGTGATACGAATGTCGCACAAAATGTTGGCGCGTCCAGCGGTTGGGGTGCTCCGACGTCTGCTACTACTCCCGGTCATTCGGGACAGATGTGGAACGGTGTCTCAAATTCTAATTCTCAAGTAAGCTTGTTGTAAAAAAGATCACTTATTGTGATCTTATTTCTTAAAATTTCCAAAAGTTTTTGGTTGTCCAAGATGTGCTGATCGAAATCGATGCCCAATTTTTCTGAGTCATTGTGCATCAGTTTTCAAACAAAATTTACGCTGCGGTGCAGAAAAGATTTTCATGTGAACACTTAGTCTTTGCATTCGAGAAAACAAGAAAATGTATTTCTTCAAAGGACTGATTGCGGAAAATTTAATTTACATATTTGTGAAAATTATAAGTCAATTGGATTTCTCAATTCGCCTCTGGTTTTATAATGTTTTTCTCATATTATTTTATCTGTAAATTTAGCGTATTTGCCATGTCGAAATTTATTCTGTATTTTTCTTCAGTGGGACGCGCCCAATAATGCGGGACCGACGAACAACAGCTGGTCTCAAATTGCTAGCAAAAACGTCCAAAATTCGTCGAGGAACAAACCGAATAGTTTTGAACCGTCTGGCCCTACTGGAAACGCGGGCGGCGGCTGGGGTAGCCACCAAGTTGATCAAGGAACGCCCTGGTGCAGCAGCAATGATTCAGGTGACTACTGATTTTGTCATCAGATTTATTGTATTTCCTTTTTCCTGTTACTTTTACATTGAGAGGCATATTTCATGTCGCAGTAAAATCCTCAGAATATTATTCGCCAATATTTTCAATAATTTTTCAATTATATAACACCTATACCTGAAATTTTGAACTCCCAGGAGCACGTCCCAAAGATTGGTCATCTATGAACGCTGGTAGTGGCTGGGGCGATCCGAACAAAGAAGATCATATCGGCGGCGGCCACCATCATCACCAAATGGGACCCGGCGGCATGCCACCTCCGGGCGCCACTTCTTGGCAACAACCGCCGCCTCTGCATCATCAATCTTCAATGATCAAAGACGTGAATAAAAATGACGGCGGTGCTCCGTATTGGAAATCGGGCGGCGCCCCGACGAATAGCAACGGCCCGCCACCTCATGTGCATCGCACAGGGTCGACGAGCGGCATACAATGGGGCGAACCACAGCGTCACGTAACTAGCGGCAGTGGCTGGGACAGCTTACCCGTAAGATGTCTTCGTTGTTTGAAAAATTCTCATTTTCCGTTCGAGAATTGCATGAAACTGTTTTAATTTTTTATCGGTAGACGGTTTCTAAAATTGTGAACGACTGTTAAGCATTTGAAAATTTTATTTTCCTGAGAGAGTAATGTGTTTGCCTAACCTATATACGTATTTATGAAAATGTGTTGAAAATTTGTATAGGTTTGTACAGGGCCGTGCGCAGGATTTTTTCATGAGGGGCGGACTATTTTTTTTACTGAATAGCCCCAAAAAATGTTGATTTTATACGGATATACTGTGTGCATGCTGCCTCAACGGGGGGGGGGGCGGCCGCTCCCCCGCCCCCCCCCCTTGTGCACGGCCCTGGGTTTGTATATTCCAGATTTTCTGGACTGGCGATGTGATTTTTAGGCTGAAAAGTTTACCATAAGCCATTTTCTCTTCATCGTTATTATCGTGTAGACTTTTCACTGATTCGTCAAACGCAAACTTGTGAAATTTTATTCAGCCTCAGGCTCATCGATCATGGAATCTTCCAGAACCGGCGACGCCTTCGAACGTCTGGACAGGACCGCCTGCCGGTTAGTTACTTATCAAGTATTTCTCCTCCTTGAATAAATCTAAATTCTGGTTCATGAAAGTTTGAACTTTATTTATAAATCGAACTAAATATCTTTTCTGATACCTGCATTACATATTTCCTAAGGATACCAATCCAAATACCAAGTGTTTATCCTGTACAATTTTGTTCGATTGAGATTTAAACATAAATATTTTATTCAAGTTTGAAATTGTGATTGTGAAGTTCTATCTAGTGTTCGATTGAAAAAATTTGTTCGTAAAATTTTATTTCATTGCTGATTTGTACCGTTCAGATAGTTGCGTAGACAGCAGCATGGTTTGGAATAATCCGAATCCGAAAAAAGTCGCTCAACCCGACAAAGGCACCAACGTTTGGGGCGATCCTAATAGCCAACAACAACAGGAAATTCGTCGATGGAAATCTAGCGACGAAAATGTCATCCACACACCAATGGCTAATGCACCGCCCTGTGCTTTGCCTCAACAATCGGCCGCGACTACTAGCATTTTTAAAGAAACGCACGCGGCTCCTGGCGCCGGCGCCGCTAAACAAGCGACGCCGCAACCAGCGCAGCAGCCAAATATTCATCAAAGCAGTTCGACAAATTGGTTGGCCGGTGGCGGCGACAATAAAAGCGCGGGTCAACCACCACAGCAACTACCTCCTCAAACGCAAGACTTAAACGGAACGAGCATTTGGGATTCGATGAACAATAAAAGCGCGCCGACTGGTTTGTCCGGCTGGAATTCGGCGGCGCAGAATGATTCTCATTGGGGCAGCGCCCCTAAATTGGTGAGTTTCGAAAAATTTTCCATAAAAATGACAGCTTTTATCTATTAAAGTTTCGGTTTTCAGTTTGAAACTATCCTGGATCATTTTGCTTGTCAAAAAACTATAGTTAGTTTTCATATAACTTCAATTGGATGTGCATAAAACCGTCGAAATTTTTGATTAATAAAAGAGCTGTTAATTAAAATTCATACATCTGAAGTTTTTAACTACCCAATTTTTCACGGATTATTTTTCCATTGAATCTTTACAAGTCATCAAAACAATGTTTCTTTTTTCACGGGTAATTTTCCTGGAAACTTCAACAACTTTAGCATCAGGCTTGTCAAACTTTCGAGTTCTTTCCAACGTTTTGTATCGAGTTGTGTATCAACATTAGTACTTGTTCTATTATTGTCTAGTTATTAGCCAGCTTCCTGATAACTTTGGAAGGCTCTAGTACTACCGCTATAACATACCTGTATGACCTCCGACCAGTTGGGGGGGGGGGTCGAAAAAAAGTCGAAATTTTCCCCAAAAAAGGCCAAAAAACATACACTTTTTTGCAAATTTTTTTAATTTTTTTGCAAACTGGGGGGAGGGGTTGGGTGATGTTGGGTACATGGTTGGCCACCCAACCCCCCGCCCCAAGTACAGGTATACGCTATAATTTTTTCAATACATGTAATTGGGGGGGGAAGTGCTATGGGAACCCCCACCCCCGCCCCAGAAATCGTCAACCATATGGCTAGCCATTGGGCGACCTCACCCCCAGGATTTTCCAATCCTATGGTTAGCCGTACGGTAGTCGTGAGGACCCCCATACTTTTCGTCGAAAAAATACTGAAAAATGTCCATTTTTTGATGAAAAATGTCAATTTTCTAACAAAAAATGGTAAAATAATTTTCGCGACGCTTGGCGCCATGAATACATTTTTTGGTCTTTTTCGACAAAAATTACTATTTTTCGGACTCTTTTCGCGAAAAAATCTATTTTTTCCCTTCGGGGACCTCTCCCCCCCCCAAAATTTTGAGGATCACTGACCCCGGCCCAAAAAATGTCGCCCGACCCCCCACCCCCAGACCTCGGTGTCCCGTTACATGTATGATTTTTTGTATAATTGGCTCAATTTCGTTGACAACCCTTCCATCATCTTTGAAAATATTAATTGTCATTTCGTTCGATTCAGCACTCCAGTGTGTGATACTGTGATAGTGTGCAAAAAAGTAGTTGCAATGTTTAAACTCATTCTATGTTTAACGCGCTAGGCACCGAGACATCACTCTTGTGATATGAGCCGAAAGATCTTGAAAATTTTGCCAGTCAAACCTGGAGTTTTCAGTTACTCCCTGTTTTCGCGAGACAATGACCTACTGTATCCTCTAATTTTCTTCTGTATGTTATTAATCGTTTTCTTTTGTATAGCTTGATAATGATGTGAATGCTGACGACGTATTCTCAGCGAATCCGTTGTCTCTTAGCCAAAAAGTGAGGAACTTTGTTTTACGTAGTTGATTCATTTGAACTTTACCACTTTACCAGGGGTAAAGTTAAAAGTTTGCAGGTCTGGGGCACCTAAATGTTAATTAAAAATGCCGTTTTCCCAAAATTGAATACTCAATTGTCTATTTTAGAGCTATAGATTAGTGTGATACCTCCTCGTACCCATCCGTATGGGATAATCTGAACTTTTAAAAATCGTTAAAATATTTTTGTCATTTTCAGAATGGTTTAAATGCTAATTACCAAAGAATGTCGCAACAAAGCCAGTCACATTTGATGCAGCAACAGCAAAATGTAAAATTGTTGCAAAATTCCCAATCGATGCCTATTCCGCAGATTGATGTGAGACTTCATATTTTTCTAATTGTATCGAAATCCGAATTTGTGACTTTCATTTTTTACGTCCAGTCTCAAACGGGTAATAAAATAATCGACCAATTGAAAGCAGCCGCAACTGCTGGCCTTATCGACGCAAATCTTGCGCAAACGTTGATAGAAAAAAGTGCCGCGAATAACCGTTTAGCACAGGAGACCGTTGTTCGCATGTGCTACATTTTGCAATATTTGCCGAAATTGGAACAGGCTCAACGTGAATTGCAAACCATTCGTAATCAGAACAATCCGCCGCTCAATGAAGCGCAAAATCAGGTAGGGTATAATTTTCTCTCTTTATTGAAATTAAATTTCACCTGAAATTGCGACAAAAGTCACTGAAACAGGTGATTTTCCTTAGGAAATCCGTCGTTTGACCAACGAAGTGAATCAATATCAGTCGGCTGTGCAAACTTTAAAAGCTCAAGTAAACGCTAACCTAGCTTCCTTGGAAAAATCCTCCTCGGCTACGGCCGCCAACGACCAAGGTCTCGCGCGTCCGTCCTCGTCCGCTAATATTACCGGTGAAGCATCTCGACTTTTGGGTAAAGATCCCGTATCACCTCAAAGCAACGTATCAAACAATACCGCCAGCGATTCGCTCAATCAATCTAAATTATTGGTAAGAGATTTTAGATTTGAAATGAGATTTTGAGCGGAAAAATTACTTGTGAAATATATAACGAATATCAGTATTATCGAGGAAATTATATTTTAAAATTGATACAAAATAAACTGACATTCAAAAAAATCTTAAGAAGAGATGTTGCCAGCCATTTGGGTATCGAATATTTTATGACATAAATGGGAAATCAAATGATGCGCCACTATAAAAGCGAATTTTTCTGGAAATCAGCAAGTGGCAATGCAAATTATACGAATTTATTTTCAGTGCAACTGGTTGATCACAATCTTCAAATTCGTCGTCCTATTAACATTGTTGAGCATTTATCAACTTTCCAATATCAAAATTATCACTTGTTCTACATTTGACCATTATCCTGTCGATTAGGCACATGCCAGTCTCCTGGCCAATGCAGAAGGAATTATGCGCTTTCTCTAATCCAGCCTTCCACTCATTTTTCGAAAAAATCAATGTGAGACAAAGTATTATCGTAATTTAGCTTCAGAGCATGTATGTAACGGGGCCCCGAGATCTGGGGGGTCAGTGATTCCCAAAATTTTAGGGGGAGATGTCTCTGAAGGAAAAAATCGATTGTTTCATAAAAAAAAGTCCGAAAAATGGTTCAAAAAATATTAATTTTTGTCTGAAAAGACTGTAAAAATGTATTCATGGCGCGAAGCGAAGTGAAAATCGACGTTTTTGGCCCTTTTTTCCGAAAATTGACATTTTTCAGTATTTTCTCGACCAAAAGTATGGGGCCCCTTTATGACTATCATATAGCTGGCCATAGGATTGGAAAGTCCTGGAGAGTCGCCCACTGACTAGCCATATGGTCGACGATTTCAGGGGGGTTCCTATAGCACTTCCTCCCAATTACATGTTTGTTCGGAGGACTGCGATATTACTGCCAAATATTTTGAATCCAATTGACAGATTTCCTATTTAAATTTTCATCACGTTTCAAAATGATCATTAATTGTAAAATTTGTTCGATTTATCATTTCAGTAAGTGCGACAAAAAATAGTGTTCTAACTTTTTTGAAATCATTCTAAACATACCATGTAAAAGGTGCCGGCACGGACATCGCTAATCGTATTATCCAACCTATTAATCACAAATTGGGAGTGCCACTTCGAAAGTTTTAAAGTATTGGACATGATTTCCTGGCTTTTTATTTCACATTCGCTACAAAATGAGGTTTTTCTGAAACTATATTCCATCACTCGAAATCGCATGACTTGAATTAAGCTTCGTTAAATGATGAAAATAAACAATTTTTGATATTCAAAATTATCAGTACATTTGTTTACATGCAGGGTGCCCAACAGACCTGGAAAACCTGGAAAAGTCAGGGTATTTCTTGGGGAAAAATGAAAAACGTGCTTAGAAATAATGTTACAACCCATGGGCCAGCATCACGGAAAAGGCTCTTTCATTAGAACTAAAATATCAACTATTGTGACGCATGGGACGTTTGAATTTTCTGTGGTGCGTGTGGCTTTTGAACATTTCCCGATGGTGAATGTGTTTTTCTACTATTGAATGTTCAATGCATTTAACACACAAAATGTATACTGAAAGGACAAAATTAGTATTGCTATAATGGAGACAATGCCAACAATACAAAAAATTGCAACTTAAATTTATTAGCTGGACACGCATGCAGCCATTTCACAGGCTATTGTGCTTCACTAACTGCTAAAAACAAAAAATCGTGCATAGCATGCATGATGGCCAAGCCAAGTTATATGAATACCTGCACATCATTAATATTCAGTTAAAATAGATTTGCATATTTTAGTGGAAGAATGATATTTCAAACTGCAGGAAAACTCAGTTTAGTTTTTGTGGTCGCCAAATTCGAATTTGGGTGCAAACTTAGCCATCTTTTCAATCGTTAGTTTCTAAACTTTTTTTCCGTTGTGTTATGGCAAAGCAAAAAGACAAGAGCAGTGGGCCGTTATCTACAGCAGCCTATATAAGGGCATGTATGGAACGCATTGATTTTGTGCAATTATTTGAATCCAAAGACGCAAATGGCCTGACAGATTTTTTCCTGCCTGAACATTTTTTGTCACTAATTTAAAACTTCCTCGTTCTGGGGCAAGTTTTTTTACTCTTCTCTCCTCAATTACTTTCTTTCTATCTGTTTCCTTGCGTCTGTGTTTCATTTTTTTCTCCGTTTTTTAATTAATGTCCTAGTTGACATTGAGTGACCGAACCGAATATTTACTATTTTGTTTATACCAATATTTGAGATAAATGGAGGAATAGTTTAGTTGAGTAAGTTAAGGTATGATTATAGTACACAAACACTTTTTTCTATTTTTTGTACAACTGTTTCGTCTTCTTCTTTTCTTTTGGTACTGTTCTCGTATCAATTTTTTGTTCCTGGTTTGCTTCTATTTTAATTTGTATACCCTTTCTTTTCTCGTCTCTTTTCCATTTCAGTTCTCTGGTCTGTTTTTGTTTGCTTTTCTTTTCCTTCAACATATTTCATGGTACAGTTCTCTGATCATCGTTTGTTGTTCCTTGTTTCCTTTTATTTTCAGTTCTATCCTTTCTTTAACTTATATTTTTCCATTTTATTTCTTTTTTCTGTTTCTATTTCCTTTTTTATGTTTCTTTCTTTTATCTTTGTTCTACTATGCTTCCTTGTTACAATACGACCACAAAATACATCATGTAGATATGAGAATTGAGCAGTCAGAGTTACAGGATTTGAGGCGTCGCATGACGTTCAATGATGTCTTTTATTTTATATTACTGTTTTAATTTCAGTTTAGATTTTTTGTTTTATTGTTTTCTTAATTTTTTTAATCTTCTCTGCCTATTTTATTTTATTTAACAAAACGTTACGTTCATATTTTATATTATTATTATTACTTATTATTGAAATGTTGCATATGTGCTACAAATGTTGCATGCAACACAAACACCATATGCGCCATAAACTCCACATGCGCCATGCCGCATACGCCACAGATATCCAAAATTATAAATTCAAAACTTGAGCGCTGTAATGCAAAACATTGTAAGGCTAACAGAGTTGGGCAATTTTTCGTATAGTATAACTAGATGATGTTTTCGTTAATTTACATTCATGAGAAACATTCATCATCTGTTTTCATTATGTTTATTATGCTAGAATTTTTTCTGAGAATTTCTGTGAGAATTTTGCAAATTTTGTTGAAAATTGGCAAAAGAATTGCTTTCCCTATAACTTCTTATCATCTTCGTTTTGCATATATTTGAAATATATTTTTTGTTTTTTTTTTAATTTTTTTGAAACAATTTATTTCAAATTTACTGCATATATTTGAAATAAATTTTTTGAGAGTGTTACCTATTGCCTTGCCATTTCATAAAAATGTAATTTAAAATGCATTTTTTCTTTAAAATATTGCTCAAAAAACCTGGAAAAGTTGGGGGATTTTTTTTTCCTGCAGGTGTTGATCACCCTGTACATGAGACACAATGTATATGATTGATAATGAAGTGAAAAAAGTTTTCTTTTAATTAAATGATCTTGAATCAGAAACTCCTCATCAGGCCTAAATTTATTGACTTTTTCTACGCAATTTTGCTGTAATAATTACGGATGACCCAGACACTATCGCCGGTGCCATTGTTGTAATCGAATAATCCTCCTCGAAAAAGCTTGTTTTTCATATATTTTTGTGTTTTTTCAGCAATGGAAAAACGGGAACAGTATTTCATCGAATAGTGAAGATAGCGATAAGAATAAGCCGGCTCTCGTCACGACTAATAATTCTGTTAGTAGCAGCATCAACGGATCGTCGTCGACGATCACCAATAATAACATCGCCACATCGCCTTCCATGTCTAATTTGGAAAGTTTAGTACAAAGTATGGCCTCGGCATCGTTGAGCGGCGGTGGAGTCAATGATTCGACATCATTGACCAACAACGACATGTGGATGAATCAAGAAATGTCGTTGAATTCGAAACGCGAAACGAACAGTTGGCCCAAAATGGCCGGCGGGGATTCGGCCATGAAAAGTGATGAACATAGTCGCGAAAGTAATTTTAACTGCGTTTCTCGGGTCTTTGGCAGTGTTCAGTGCACGGTTTCTGAGACTCTGGAGCTAATGGCTTTTCAAGGAAGCGTCTACTCAGTGCAGCTAGAGCCAGGCGCGATATGTACTTTCTACTCAAAGCCATACATTCAACGAAGCCCCAAGGCCTTTTGGGTGGTTCTCAATTGTCCAAAATATACGGGGTCTTTGAAGAAAATAATTTCGATTTTTTTTCCGAAAAAAGTCCGGAAAATAGGTGAAAAAAGTAAATTTTTGTATAAAAAAGCGTAAAAACACGTATTTATTCCAAAAGTACTTTGTCTCGCCAGTCAAGTCCCACCTTTTTTGCAAGTATATACGACGTTACAACTACGCTTCTCTTGACGAAAATGGCTTCCTAACAAAAAATCATCTTATACTTTTATCATCCTTCGACAGAACCGAAATTTCTCCTTTCAGCTACACCTAATGATTCCCAAAATAACGGCGATTTGCAGTCGAAAGAAAATGTTATTTGCTCAGTTTCTAACGGCCCGACAACCGACGAATCCCAAAATCGTATGCAACAAAATGTCGGTATTCAAGGTCGTGATGGACTTTTGGCGCCCATTGGAGTCAAAAATTCGGACGAAGGACCGCCAGAATTTAGGTAAAATTTTCTGTTCATTGTAGTTTGTGCTTTCTGATTTACTTTTTCCTCAATTTTAGACCCGGCCAAAAATGGTTATGGAAAGATCCGAAAGAAGTAGCCGAAGATCCGAATGCTACTCCTGGCAGTATTAAACCCAGTTCCTTGACCTTAAACACCAATTTCAATTTGCCGCCTTTGGGCCCGTCGTTAGGCGGTGCGTTTGGTGGCGCTTCTTTAGCGTTCAATAATTCACCGTTCGGTGGTTTCCAATCACAACAACAACAGCACAACCAACAACCGCTTTTCGGAGGTTTTCACAGTCAATCGAACAACAATTTGGGCCTATTGAATCAACAACAAGTTCAACAACAACAGCATCATTACCACGGCTTTTCGGCTATGAATTCTTTATTCGGAAATCCATCGAATAAAATAAACGATGACTTCAAAATTAAGGTAGGAGTTGGGCAATATAGTCTTTATCGCATAAAAACTTATCTGTTCTTCTTAGCAGCAAAATGCCGATTTCTTCGCGGCATCGCGCATGACGCCGGCTCCGGGAGTCGGTCGTATGCCTCCGTCGGGTATGCCTAACCAGGGAGCAACCGGCCCGTTGCCTTTCGCCGCCCGTCCGCCTATGATCAAACCGCAATTCAGCATGCCAAACGCCTTCGTGCCTTACGCTCAGCAGCAACAGCAGTGGATCGCTCTAGCCATAACTAATTGTAGTCAGGTACTTTATCTTGAAAAATATTTCAGGGTGTCCAGCGACCTGGAAAACCTGGAAAAGAATTTGTGCCTGGAAAAGTCCGGAAATTTTGATTACTATTGTTTTTATTGCAAGATAAGCCTGAATTATTAAATGATAAGCCAAATTTGCGCTTTAGAAGTTCAGAACGTCAAAATTTTCCAGCGCTTCGCGCCACTTTTAAGCATTGGTATCTTTGGGTTTGGTTAAAGTGCGGTTCTTAGGAAGTCTAATACATTACTCAGTCAACATTCAATTGTTTTAGTGCATCTGTAGTTCTATTTCATCTCTAACTATTAATATTTAACGTTTTTTTAAAAGTAATTAGGATTTCAACTTTTCTGCTGATATTATTATGTTTGCTAACTTAATGATTGTCATCATGATCGCTGATAATCATCAAAAAATATTTTGTATTCACGGCGTGTTCTTGAATTTCGCGGAAAAACTGCAATCGAATATTCTTCCTGTTTCATATTTGTCACTATTCACAGAATGTTTCTTTTGTCGATATATGTTTCGTCGATTTTTTGGAGTCTTTTATAAATTTTAACTTTTATTCAGTACATCAATCTATAAGGGCTTTATTTCTGTACCAGTAATATATTTAATCTGAATTTTGTTTCAGCCCTAGCTATCTAGTTTATCCTTTGTCGGGAACTTTGGATTGCGCGGGCTAAGTTCCAAGTTCCATTTCTAAAAATATGCTAGTGCTAAATCTCTAGCCTGAAGTTGGGCTATTCTTATAGGGGGAAGAAAAACTATTTGAACTATTTCAGAGTGCCCTCATTTTTTTGTGATTGTAAAGTTTTGTTGGTTTTAAAATGAGTTCAAAAATAGTGATTCAAATTTTTCCGAATATATTGGCCATCATTCGGCTAACATCATTGATTCATTCAATAAAAAACAGTGCCGAATTTGAAGCCAAACGTAGACAATGTAACCTAATAAGAAAGAGAGCAGACAGTGCAACAATGTTTCATGGCATGCGATTGGGAGCTGTGAGAAATGGTGCCTCCCAATACAGGACCAAATAGACGAGTATATCTTCGACTGTGCTGTCACCCGTTACTTTTGTTCAGTCTCATTTTCTGTTATATGACTATGCTCGAGCGTGACTTATGAAATTTTTCGCCCAGGTTGATAGCACAATATGATTACTGTTAAAAAAATTATAAATTACTGAGTATCAGATCGGCATGATGACGACTGCGTGACCATTTCACTAAATCGTAAAACGTTCTCTACTAGCATATCTTTTGAAGGATAGTGCAGACAGATATTTTGGACACAGAAGAATTCGAAAAGATCTGTTCAATTGATAACTATTACATCAATATCAGTTGTCCGTTCTTCTATATATATCATTGAGAAAATCAATAAAGCAGACTGTTTTGGTGATTTTTCACATTGAAAAAATTATTTATTATGCCGCCAAACCTGATCTTCACAGGTCTTTTAGCCTGACTTTAGTTCAACACTCGTTCAGGAATAGTGTCTCGCGCTGAATTTCAGACTAGCGTGAGTCTTTTCTAGAACTTTGGCAGGAATTGGATCTCAAGAGTTACGACGAGCATATAAATTAGTATCAGAAGTGTAAAGGACAGTGTTTCTTTTTTTGCCGGAGGCAAATTAAAATTTTTTGGGGCAAACGAAATTGGAGTAGTCATTTGTACATGTACAAACGGCTCTTTCCCTATTTAGGGAAGAAAATCTCGGGGACAGGATACAGAAAATATGCATTTTGATGCATTTTAGACGTCCATAATCTCAAAATTTTTCCGCTTCGCGCCGGAAGAACCTTCAGTTATCATTAATATGTATTACCTAGCTCAGACGCAATTTTCAGAATGTCTACCTTCACCTATCATTTAATCTATAATAGTTTTCATCATCTCAAACGTATTATCTCATGTTTTCAGTGGTAATCTTCAATATTTTATCTTGATATTTAATGAAGATTCGTAGTTTTTCTTTGAAACATTTTTTGAGGAAAATCAATACGTCAAGTCTCTAAACTTTTCAAAGCGATTATTCCTTTCTCAACATAAAATCAGTTCGAAAGCTTCATGGAAGTAGCCTTATTTCTACTCTTCCACTCATATCTTTTCGGCCAAGTTCATGAGAGTTAACGATTAAATGACTGTTTTCAAAATTTTTCGAATGATAAAATTCTAAAAATTCGGAAACACTGACATCTTTTTTGAGCTTTCACTTGTCATTATAGAGGACTTGACCATCAATTTATCATCTAATGCGAAGTCATTATGCTATTGGATAGTTTTCTACAAAAATTGTTCCATAATGCTTGTAAATTAGACTTGAAGCTCGAAAATTTCAATTTTTTTCTCAATTTTAATTAATTAACGGCATTTTTCGAGTTATAAATAAAATTTGAAAATTACTCTGATTTGGTTATTAGTCTTTGGCCATGACGTAGAGGAACACAGGTTACTTACTTCACGTATTTTTGCTATGTACAAATTGTACAAATGAAATATCGGCTACCGTTTGTACATGTACAAATGGGTCATGTACAAAAAAACCCTGGTAAAGGATAAAGATCTTATTGTATCCCTAGATAAAAAAATCAATGTTTTTGATTTACATAAATATTGCGTTTGCAGATCGACGAAAATCATCTCGCTCTACTGGTCAAGAATTATGGTACTACTATATCGTACGTCAGTCCTCCAGGAAGCGGTATGGCTTTCGTGAAATTCCGCGACGTGCCTTTGGATAGAATTTTGTCGAAAATGCAGCAGGAATTTAGTCCTTTAGGTAAGAAATTTTAGATCATTCCAACCGGTTATTTGTTGTTCTCAAACTATAAAAATGACTGAAAAAGCAGATTTTAACAAAAGACTTAGAAATCTAAAATACCTTGAAACGTGACAGCACAATTTTCTGATAAAAAAGGTGATTGGAGTGTACCTGTGCTTTGAGTAACATACAAATGATATATTTAATGTTTTGTTCAGGCATATACTGTATATCGATGGCGACAAAATTAGAGTAAACCGTGTAAAATTCAAACAACAAAAGTAAAAAACAGAAAAATGAATGAGCGAAAATGAAAAAAATGAAAACAGTCAAAGCATAAGTTTACAAAAAAACAATGACGGACAGTAGCAGGCAAACGCCATCCAATTGTGAAAGATGCATAAATGAAACGTGAATTGTTGAGAATCGAAAAAAACTGGTACATCGAAATGAAGAAATGTAAATTGCAAAAATAACGCGTTAATAAAGTATAGAAGAAAAATGTAAATTTGATGAATATAGTGATAATAAATTTCAAAAAAATTAGCCACTGTGTTCTGCTTACATATAATATTAATTTTTTCTGCGTATCTTTCCTCCTAAGCAAGGAGCATAAATGTCCGATTTTTGTACTGCAAATAGTTATATTGATCATAAATATTAAATCTCTATACCAATGTTATATAACTAAGTTACCGAATCTTTGATGATAATGAAATTCATATTGGGGTTTAAACATTATGTAATTGGAGAGAAGTTCCATAAATACACGCCTCACGGAAATCGTCGGTTATATGGCTAGCCATTTTGTGGTTATGGGGACACCCCATACTTTTGGTTGAAAAAAAACTAAAAAATTTCATTTTTTATAAAAATGTTTGTTTCTGAACAGAAACGATCGAAATGTCAATTGAATTTTTCACGTTGTTTAAGACGAAAATTATTCGTTTTTGAACCGTTTTTCAGACTTTCTTAACGGAAATCGATTTCTTGAAGGACTGCTACAATTTTTGGCAGTCGATGACTCCACCCGAAAAACTTCGCTTGACCATACCTGTAAGTGGGGGTATGTTGGGGGACTCTCTTTCATCCAGCTCAAAAAAAATTTGACAAAAAAGTAGCTTTTTTTATCAAAATTTTCGAAATTTCCCGCCTTTTTCGATTTGTTGTGGGCCCGCAAGATCTTGGAGAAAATTGTTACCCCCAATTTACGAATTTAGTTTTACCTTCACCTAGCGCTTGACCCCCTACGAAAAGACCTCGGAGCTCCGTTACGTTCGGAACAGCGTCTTCTCATTAAAAATTTTTATATTTCTAAAAAATATAGAGATTCCTGAGAGTTTGATATGAATTCCTGATTTCAAAAAAACTGCGGCTATTCTATCTTCTATAAATAATCATTAAATTTTTTTATTCTAAAATTTTAGTTTTAAACAATACTAGCAATTCTCAAATGAACTACTGTTTCCTTTTCAGGCGTCACCATCCAAATGGCCAAAGAATCTGAAGTCGAACGTCTTTTGCAAGTTTTCAATAGTGGCGCGTCGGCGCGCCAACAACCGCCGCTGCCTCCCATGTTCGGCGCTGGCGGTCCAAACAGCGCCACTCCGGGCGGTCCTCCGCCTATGCATCATTTAGGCGGCGGTGGTTCGAGCGGCATGTTATGGGATGCACCGCCTCCGCCAGTTGGTCCGTGGGGCGCCGCAGCCGCTTCGTTTGGTGGACCGCCCCCAAATTTACCGCTTGCGCCACCTAACGACCCGATGGCTCAGTTGATGCAACAGCAATTGGGCGGCGACGGTTTATTGGGAGGCGATCGTCACCCATTTTGAAATTTTCCCAGGATTACGGTAGAAAAAGGAACGGACGGCGACGGATTGACTTGCAAGTTTGAAAAAAACAAATTTCCCACTCTCCTTCATTATAATTATGCGGGTATAATTTTGTACAGTTTACACACTTTTCTGCATTTGTTTTTCAGCGCGTATTTAAAGTGCTGAGAAATTTCCCAATTTTCCTATTCGTGTAAAAATTAACGCCTCCTCAATCTTCTTCTCGGTATAATTTACGGTATAATTTCTTGTGTAAAAATTTGGGCTTCTTTGTCGAATCAATTTTCTCGTGTTTTTCTTGTATTATTCGATAAAAATGCTCTAAAAATATTTGTGTTAGCCTAAAAATATTGAGGGAAAAATTTTCGTTTTTTGTGTTTGGACACGCGTCTTTCATCGGATCTCTGTCAGTCTCGCTCTTCTTTTATTATATAATTATAGTTATAATTAGCAAAACCGCCCGGAAAAAACCTATATAGTTTTAAGAACTCATTCAAAGCTTCGATTGTAAAATATAGTGAACGTCGACAAAAAAGACAGTATAGATGTAATTTCGTTGGACATTTTTTTTGTTTGGTGCATTGATTTGTCTAAATTTTTCGGCCAATCGCCAAACTGCGTTTTTTTAAACACTCACATGACCAGTAATATGATAATATTTTGTTGTAAATAAGATTTTCTCGCCGCCAATTTTCGCACATTCTTTTTCTGTGTTAAACAATTTTTTCCCTACTTTTGCGCTCCCGAGTCGTGGGTAAACTGCGGAAACTGGTACCGTGGCCTACGTCACCTTTTTGGGATTCAGGTGCGCGAAAAAAATTGTGTTCACAGTTTACAGCCTGGCTTGAAATATGCATGTGTAAAGAAAATTTTTTTCTCTCGTCGACCATATATTATATTTCCGCTTGATTCGTTTCGCTCATTTTATTGTAAATTCTCGTCCCGAGTACAATAGTTTTTTTTTGTTAAATTTGTATTCTTAAAACTGTGTCTTTAGCCCCCAGAAAATGTTTTTTCGCCCATTATTTTACTCCCGAAAGTCGGTTTTTGCCTCGTAATGCCTAAAAATAATGGTTTTTAGTGGTACAAAATCAGAAATTTGTTCTTTTTTCGCACGCGTTTTTTCTTCAGTGAGCTTTTTCCTGTCCTATTTTTCTCCTTGGTGCGAAGTCAGCTTCCGCGCGCTACTTTTCTCATTCTTACACGGTAATCCATCATAAAAATATTTTCGACGAAAAACGGTTTTTCTTTTGCAAAATCTCTTAGAAATTCGCGACTCAAACTGTCCATTGATGCAATATTAAATCATTTTTTCCGCCGCCGCACTTTTTTATCATAGTGATTTTTGTATGTATAAATTTTTTGAAATTTCCTCTCCGTGCTTTTTGTTATTATACTTCTCTTAGGGTTGATTAATCACGTGATATTCGGTTCCTTATACCTGCTATAAAAATCGTTGCATTAAAACAAATATTTGTGTACAACGCTATTATCATGATCATAACGCAGTCATCCCGTTCACCGTACCGTTTAGTTTTTGCAGTGGTCTTACCGTAGGTTTATGTAAATTTTTGTACATTTTCATCAACGTGAACTTAATGAGAACTCCTCCTTTTGCCCGGAGCTGTGCTAAATCGCAAGATTTCGACGAAAATTGCGCGATTTTTCTTTTATCTTACTGTAGTCACTCGCGCGGCTATATATCGTGCATTTTTGTCTCGTTTGAAAAAAATCATCACACAGCTTTGCCATCGCGGGAGCTTACTGTGATAGCACAAATACGCGGATTCTTACTGTAGTCGGCGCGATAGATAAAAAACATTTCATTCGTCGTCTAATGGGTCGATTTATTGTGAAACCGATATGATTATGATACAAAACCTGGGAAAATCGAATAATATAGCTTTGATTCAAAAAACGAAAAAAAATTCAACAATTTTTTTCGTAGTGCTGTGCGCATTTGACCATATTATATACTATTTTGTTATTTA
The DNA here is from genome assembly GCA_963922205.1 of Romanomermis culicivorax. Classification (NCBI taxonomy): domain Eukaryota; kingdom Metazoa; phylum Nematoda; class Enoplea; order Mermithida; family Mermithidae; genus Romanomermis; species Romanomermis culicivorax. The sequence continues at coordinate 302,692 of CAWUHX010000290.1, forward strand.
TTTTAGTCGTCTATTATCACTGATTATTATTGCGATTATCTAGATTTTTCGCTTACACGAAATGAATTTTTTTAGGGTCCGCTCGCGCTATGTTCCGTACTTTGTTTATAATTAACATTGTTTTTTTCGCGCCCGAAAATGAACTTTGGCTACAAATTGCATTATTTTCTTTTCTTCGAAAGTTGATACGAGTAGACGACAATATTTGAAAAATTACCATTCTTTGTTATCTACTAACAAAATATCCAAATGATAACGAAAACGCCGAAATTTCAATATATATTTTTTAAGTTAGATAGTTCATACTTTTGTACTACGCGTTTTTTATCTTGTTTTTTCTCGCTCGATGCACGCTAGTATACTATTGTAGTTTTTACTATTAAATCTATGTAAACAAAGAGGGGAAATTGAATTTTCTTTCTAGCGCTGTTGGTATGGCGCGATGAAATTTCTTACACGAATACCACCCACCCACATTTATTCAGTTGTTTTTCAATTTGCTTTGTAGGTCATTACTTTTTGGTATAATTTGGTTACTTTTTGTTTGTGCGTGGTTTTTTTATACATTTATATTATTTACATATATGGTTGTACTTAGTTTTTTACGTAAAATAAAATGTAAAATGAAATTTGTGCGTAGATTCAAATTGGTCTACAAACAGATAATTCGCAAAACGAGCATTCAGCAAAAAATGCTCTTCATTGCTCGATCCCAATCCAGATTTTATCAAAATTTGTGCAGTGCACCGCACCACGTCATAGTTACTCTGGTGATGCAAGTTACACATATAACCGCATGAACTGCATCACACCTAGAGTATAATACTTATGCAACTGTTTGAGTAGATCCGGTAGTCAGGATCACAAATAGGTGAATTGCAACGTGTGCATATTACCGATATGATTTTACAAAAAGGCGACACGTTGTGCACCGTAAAGACTCATTTATACTTGCCTTTTCCGACAGAACGGAATGCAGTCGACGGGACGTAGCCGAACGAAAGGGAGATTTCTGTTGAAGGTTACCATCGGTCGTTTTCTGTAAAATTGTACTTACCCTTTCCGACCGAAATTTGATTTTCAAGCTGTCGACCATCCGTTCCATCGGAAAAATCCCTAGGGGTCATTTTTACTTGCCTTTTTCAACGGAACAGATCGTCAACAGCTTGAAACGTTCAGTCTGAAAATCTACTCTCGGTCGAAAAAAATAACTGCCATTTTTGCGAGAAAGGACCGACGGTAACCTCAAACCGAATTGAACGGAACGAAAAATTCTTTCCTATACGTTCCGTCGATTGCATTCCGTTCCGTCGGAAAAAGCAAGCATAAACGGTCATTTACACTTCCCTTTTCCAACGGAATGCAATCGACCCAGTGTAACCTAACGAAAAGAAAATTTCAGTTCGGTTGGAGGTAAGCGTCGGTCGTTTTCCGCAACATTGCAGTCATCATTTCCGACCGAAAGACGATTTTCTGGCAAAACGTTTCAAGCTGTTTGCAATCTGTTCCGTCGAAAGATGCAATTATAAATGTGGGAGGTGGGTTTGACCCGTAGCAGATTTGACTTTTCCAACAATGATTGAGAAGATGACGAAGAAAAAGGAGCAAGAGAGAAGAGATAGTCGACATAAAAATGCAAATGATCCTGCAGTTTGACAATTTTTCTAAACAAATCATACTTGATTCCAAAAAAGTAACATGAAAACTTTAAAAAGTGCTGTCTAAGCGAATAATTTCACCTATCTGAATAATAGGTTGAAGAATATGCTGCTTAGATGTTAGAAGACTTGCTGCAACATTTCTTTTCATTACCATGAATGAAAAAAAATTTTGCATTCCATCCCCTATCCTGGCTGACCCCCAGCAGAATTTCTATGCTGTGCATGTATGTAAATGACCCCTTAATTTTTGGCAACTTTACCAAAAATCTAATAGTTCAACGGTTCATGTTGGGAATGGTAGCAGGTAGGACCTAAATCGGGCCTGAAATTTCTGGCCCAGCCCAAAAAAAATTTTAGAAGCCCGAACACGGCCCGGTCTGAAATCGGGCTTTAAGCTTGAGGCCCGGCCCGATTAAAAAAACAAGGCCCGAAGCCCGACCCGAAAATTCAGCTTCTCATACAGGGCGTTGTGATAAATGAAAAATTAACCCTACCTGAAAAAATCACATATTTAATGTAACTTGATGCTGTCACGATGCGCATCGTTTTCCTCTCAACCTGTAGATCTGATGTTTCACGCACAGTCATGGCCCCCGCACCAGTAAGTTTGAGACGGGCGCCGCTGCACTCGCACAGGCGATGCAGGGCCGTGCAGTTGGTGGTGGCGCACCGCTACCATCCGGTGGGACGCACATTACAATGCGCTGGGGACGAAAATGATATACATTTTGTCTGATAATCGAAACTCACGTAGTTACAGTTACACAAAAGTTGATAATTTTCGATTTTTCACATACAGTTCTTTCAACTTTTGCAAGTTTAGTCAGTTCTGAAAACTTACCCAATATTAGGCCAATCGATGGGCCACAATTTACTGTAGGATTCATTAGTGTAAAGTGTGTATTAAGAAGACAGTGGTGCTTGAAACATCAAATTTTAAAAACGAAAATTGTCATTTTTTCAAAAAAATCATATCTACCGCTAAAGCTCAGAAGCACCAAAAAATAGATAGTTTGCGATGTCACCTGCTGACAAATAATTACGGAAATTCATGTGCTGCTAGAGGATCGTAGGACTTGGAGTATGGATACTATCTTATAATTACATTTTCTGATATTTGCGACCTCTATTGTGAGAGAATCAAAAATGATACATTTTAAAAATGAGACATCGTTCCTAGCTCATCACGTTACACCAAATATGTGATTTTCAGGTATGGTTAATTTTTTACTTATCACAACTCAGTTGAATCCTCTCAGATATGGTGCCTTAAAATTTTGTGTAAATGCAATTTCATTTGGTAGAGCAAAAAAACGGAAGCAAAGAAGAAAAAGTGTGAGTAAAGAGCGTAGTTGGTCGGGCAGAGCTTTGGCTACTTTGTCCATGGTTTTTGGTTTAGAAAAAATTTGAAAAATTGAAAATCTGTTGGTTTCGTTCAGGTACACTGAAACAGTTTGGGAACAAAATTTATTTGATACAATGTTCACAACGAACATAATCGAAAACTATAACTTGCACATCAAAATTTTTTGGGCTTCCTCGGGCTTTTGAAAAACAGGTTGACCGGGCGCGACTCCAGAATTTTTTCAAATAGCCCGAACCCTTATTTCGGACCGGGCCGGTCTTTCGAGTTCAAATTCAGACTCTAGTAGCAGGTACTATCCGGGTGGATATTGCGGAAAGGCATTTTTTAAATCACGTTTTGGCTTGAGTATTTTTTAAACGCTTTTTGAAAAAACTGTGAAACATAAGAACAGGAAACTTAACTTTATTCTCGGAAATTCCCATTGATCACGAGTTTGCGGCTCTACATGACGGCCTGGCAGAAATTGACTAAAATAAAATTGAAATTGCTCCACGGCCACAATTTGAAAACACAACAAATTGCACGCACATACTTCAGCATATGCTCATGTGTATCGAACTAAACTTTTAAATGTTAATTTTTGCGGATGTCGGACCAGAAAAGTATTCATGTAAAAATTATACTCCATTAATTGTGAAGTGACCGATGCAGAGGTTCGATTGAAGTAAGTTTAACGCAGCTACTACTATCAATGGGAAAAAAATTCTGTCAGAGTGAGCGGGGCGTGTCCCCAATACAGCGAAACACACAACAGCGAAACTCAAAATAGCGAGACTCAAACCAGCGATTCTTATTACAGCAAATTCTCAATACATTGATTCTCAAAACAGCGAAGTCTCAAAGCAGTCAAGTCTCAAAACAGCGACTCTCAAAAGAGCGAATCTCAACCCAGCGAATAGTAAAAAGTTTTATGCGGTAGGGTAAACGCACTCATCATTTTTATAATAAATATGCAAATTAGGTATATTAAAATCGTTTTTGCTTCTAAGTCTGTTTTTAGTTGCATTTGGCCATCTGAGTTTTACGTGCTTCTGTGCTGCAGTTGCGGTGGGTACGCATGAACACCATTCTAAAATCACAAAAAAATATCTGTCAGAACAACATTTTCGCAAAACGTTTGAAAGAAAACAAAAACAAAAAATTATTATAAGGATTCCCGATTAAAATTGTTTCGTGTAGAGCTTATTTGTAAAAAAATTAAATTAATAAAATAAATAAAACAAAATTAAATAATCAAATAAAATGAAATGAAAATAAAATAATTAATCTGTAAAGGCAAAACAAAAAACAGATAATATAGAAATGAAAAGTAAAATAATGTAATAAAAAGTAGATAAACGTAAAAAATAGAACAAAAGTAAACAACCTGAAAAAAATTGAACAAAAAGAACAAAAAGTGGTTCAAAATAAGAAGAATATAGAAGGTAAGAAGAATATAGAAGGTAACAAGTCAATAAATAAAAAAAGAAACAAAAGATATGCATGTAGATGTGATTATAATAAACAAACCAGAATAAAAAGCTGTAACGTCATAAAAACACATGCTATAAGAGCCATAGTGTGAGAAATCTGGCGATTCGTGCCAAACTGTGTGACAACCAACATCCAACCCAGATCCAAATGGAGGACCGAATAGGCCATGCGTCAAAACGTCTAATCCGCCCAATCTCCATTTGTCCATTCGATTCTAAAAATAAATTTTTTGAAAATTCGCAGTTTGGGGAATCTGTTCTGAGACTTCGTTGTTTTGAGAGTCACTGTATTGAGACATCGCTGTTTTGAGAATCCTTGTATTGAGTCTCACTATTTTGAGTTTCGCTGTTATGTGTTTCGCTGAATAGGGGTGAAACCGTGAGGGGCACACAGAACAGCTGAAAATGAGCTCGTGTAACCTGGTCCAGTGGTCATCGACGCATTATGCGATTCTGTCAGAATCTACGGCAATTTTTTTTCATTGATTTATTTTTCAAGGAATTTGGCTTTTCACTTTCCCATGAACGAATTAAGTATTTTTCTCCTGTATTTAAAGATCGCTTATCAAAATTGAACCTACTTTTCTGGTTTCCCCTGCGCTTACCCGAGAAACTTTTTTCTCCAATTGACTATAGCCAGTTATTAGATCATGTAGGCCAAAAAGATTTTGGCACATGGTGCACGCTACACCACAAATTTCTGCAGATTATTTTGCAAAATAAAATACTTTCCGAGATCATGTGAGAAATTGTATGTCAGAGGGCCGATTCCTCTGACCTCTGGTCCTCTATCATTATTTATTTTATTTACAAAGTTTTTTGTAGTTTGAGTAAGTTGACTTTTCATTATGTAAACAAATACGTCAAAACGGTTTGTATAAAAATAAATGGACGACGAAATTTTGCAAAGTGCAAAAAAGTACTTTGTGGCGTTTTCTCATTCTGGTTTTTAGTTAGTCAGAGCTGTTGGTGACTAACTCAGGGCTCCTACACAACCTGAGAAACTCAGAGGATTTTTTTCTTGGGCGGCATGTTCATACAAAAGGCCCAAACAAAAGGCCCAGCACTTGGTGTATGACTACATAAGGTCGGAGGGTGGTTTGTTAAAAATAGTTTTTTTTGATTTTTTCATTTAAGTTTTATATCTTTGCTGCTTATAAATTGTTGAACAGCAGTTACAAAAACTTGATCAAAACGTTAATAATAATTAACGATCGGTAATAAAAAAGATCGGTAATCGGCAGTTTCAGTAGAATGTGCAGAAAAAATGAATTTACCGACATATTAGAGGCCTCGAAACAATATTTTTTCGGCGCTAGGCACCGAACAAGTTACTCTAGCCAGACTTTTGATTTCTCACTCAAAGCTCAAGAAATTCAATTTAAAAGTCAGGAACTGAGATGGGGTGAATGAAATACAAGGAAAGTAACTTTTGATCATTTTCTGATGAAATTAAGCAAATTTATCAATTTTAGAGTGAGCAACTAAAAATTAATCTGTGCAACCAAACTCTTCCCAAGTTACAGATCAACCTGGCTTGTGCGAAAAAATCCTGATGATTGATTCGAGTAATGACTGATCTAATTTGTGAGCCTCATTATTCTGTGTGTGACTAAGAATGTTTTCAAAATGATTGATCTGCTTTGCGGGCTTGTCCTGTGATTTTGGAGAATGTTTTTGACTAAATTTTTTGCAAAAAACTTTGTTTTTTACTACCACGTTTATTTACAAACTTTTTAGTTTTGGCTTGTTGAAATTCCTATTGGCCTGTAAAATTTTGACCTTAGGATCCAAATGGCTTGTCGAGAAAAACCCAAAAAAACCTGCAATACACACTCTAAAAGTATATAGTGTAAACAACGAAAATTGTGTCTGTCAAAAACCTGGGAAATTATTTATGGATATCTGGGAAATTCAGGGGATTTTTTCGGCCAGTAGTGTAGGAACCCTGCTAACCGCCTTTTCTGGTGCGCGTTGCCGCCGAGTGGAGCCTGCTCTCCCCGCGTATGAAAATTTGCATAATTCAGTTAGTAGTCGTTTTTGCTAGTGCCGCTGATCACTTTGGGCTTCCGTTTTGCGAACGTTTTCGCATCGGAAGCTTTTAGCGATGGCATTTTTGTGTTCTGTTTACGTCTTATTGTTCAATTCTAATAATAATAATTTTGTCATTCAAGCCAGTCGTTGCAGAACTTCTCAGTAGTTGATCCCCTGACATTGTCTCAGGCAGTCCAGTTAGTGTCAGTGTTAGAGGAGTCAAGAATCTCCCAAGAATCGCAGAGGGGTTATCGAGGGTATAGGGACCATTAATTACACATGTAGACCTTTTTGTGGAATAATTCGGGAGATTTTTTAATGGTCAAAAGCACGCAATAATTTAATGAAATATACATCAACCATCGGCTAAAAGCGTTTTCTTGATACTTTGTATCCTGAAAAATTAATCGAATCGTAAGATAATCGCCGGGTGACGAGGAGTATGCAAAAAAATCTACCATTCTAAAATTAGACAATTGAAGATAAGAAAAGCTACGCACGTTCCAAGACCGACGACCAACGTCAGGACGGCCAAATATTGATAAAAGTTCAAATAAACGTATCCGAAACCTAAAAGAAACAAGTACTAGACTCAGGAAACCAAACAAATATAGGCTTCATCAGAAACATAAATTCTACAGTGAATATGATGACAACTTGATTTACACCAAAATTAATTTTTCTTAGAAAAGCTTGAAGCGCCACCAAAAAACTGTTGAAAACATTGTTTACAGTGTTCTGTAACAATGACCGCTCTATTTGAAATTGAAATGTTGAATGATTTACTCATGAAGCGTAGAAAAATTAAATGTACCGCTGTCCATTGAAGCTATGAAGGGTGTCTGTTAGAAAATCCGGATAAATTTTTAAACGAAAAGAAAGCCCTATAAGCACAAAAATATCTGTCACGTGGTTACTGAGTGAAACAACTTTTCAAAGATCATATTGATAAGAGCAAACTGACAACCATTTAATGGACTATTACCGGGATAAGTATGATTCATAGTATTTTCCAAATATCCGAGGCTTCATTGGGGAGGGAAGATAGGGTTATAGACCCATTTTACTTGACAAACATGGGTAGAAACAAATGCAGTGGCGTTTTCTAGAGGTTGTTCCGTTTCCCATTCTACAGGCAGAGCAGCCAGTTGGCATTTTCATATCTTATATCGATGATACCACCCCAGGAAAATAAATTGGCGCCCGTTCCAGTTTTGAAACCCAATTCCAGTCGGAAAAATGCTGTAACTTACGGAAAAAAAAAACATTCTATTCTGGCTGATAGGTCGTATTTTCATTTCATTAATCATCGATAAGATAATAGAAGGTTTTATGCTCCAGCTAAGAGTACCCAAAAGGCGGACCAAAAGTAGTCGAATATTTTACGTCGACTTACTGTAATATTCCAATTGGCACGCGATACCGTGGTAGCCCGACTTGCATAAACAGAAAAAACTGGTTTTGTTGACCAATTGCACCATGCAACATCCGCCGTTGTAGCAAGGTGACCTCGCCACGCAAATATCATCGATTGTTTCGCAATGATCGCCGCTATACCCTTCTTGACATTTGCACCTTGAAAATCATCGTATGGAAATGACATCAGCGAAAAGGCGCAAAGAAATTTTGATTACAAAGCTGAAGTTTTACAGCCAAATAGTCATTCAGCGATTGAATTCATTTATACAGAATCAAAACAAAATTTTAATCTAGTTGAAATTCATCATGGTATAAGTTGCGATGGCTTTAAAGTGAAAAAATTTGAGTGATGTTAGTAAGATGGATTTGTTCCTGAACTTTATGCGAACAGAATTCTGAACTTCAGTCGATTTTTCTGCTTGCATTACAGGAGCAGGAAGTAAGATTGCATTTTACATTAATGAGCAATGATATAGGTCATTGCTGCATATAAAAATAATTTAAATTCTGCACGAGCTTCATCGAAAAATTCACTTCTAGATCAATCTTCTCTTCCAAACTTACTCATAATCGCTCATATTCGCGTTGATACACATTGCGCCGTTCCGGCATCGACTTTTGTCACAGGGCCATTGAGTCTCGTTGCAAAAAGCTCCTGAACGACCTAGCGGACAAGCGCAGCTAAAAATGACGGCAACATCTGGTCAACATTAGCTAATTTACAATCGAAAAAACAAAGACACAATTTCTATAAGAATCAACTGAGGCCTGTAGTTGAGTGTGATAAGTAAAAAATAAATCATACTTCAAAAAACATATTTCGTACAGTTTTTTGCGCTGAACAACATGCTAGTATTTGTTTGATCTGAAAATCAAAATTCGCATTGTAAAATCAATCCACAGGATCAAATTATTTGCAATTTTCGAAATTTTAGGTCGCCATACACCTCTCACGAAAAACAGTTTTCCAGTAATTCTGAAATAACTTATGCTTTAGTACATTAGACAGAGTGACCCGAGTAGTGTTTCACTAGCCGTTCTTCCTAGTGAAAAAATGTATCAGTAAGACCACCTATGCCTGATCTCATCGACCAAAGAAGAGGCAGACATAAATGCATCCAATCGAAAGCTCTTTTTGAAAACTGTAATCTTGTCCATGTAGTTGATTTCCCACCTGACATATTTTTTAAGATGTGTGCCTAAATTTCAGCTGTCAACGGTGAGAGTGAGAACCACATGGATCCACATTATTGATTTTTAAGTGACGTTGTGCTAGAGCTCATCAAATATGATTACCGCGCATTTTATAAGTCGTAGTTGCTGAGATCAGGTATACTATCTACCGCTGTATGATAATTTTATGCTAGGTGTAATTAAGGCTCACTGTGAAGAACGACTCAGAACACTATTCCGCCTGCTTCGAGATATTAAATGTACTGTAACTCATCCATATCGGTATTTCCATTGAAAAAAGGTTCTTTCGTCACTACCATTTATATTGACGACATAAAGTAATGACTTTCCAGATTGGCAGGATTGTTAAGATATGTGGAATGATTGATTTTCACATGTTTCTTCATTGATAAAATTTATTTTTGAATTGATCGATGAAGCGATGCCGAAGGCTTGTTAGCTCCATATCTACAGTCTGATTTTTATAAAATTATGTAAATCGAAAAATGACAGAAGATTAGTAATGCCTTAAAAGTCGTTTACACAAAGATTTTTTAATCAAAAAATAGAAGGGGTTAGAAAAGTAAGCTCACAAATTTCCAGTCCTAAACAAAGTATGGTTTATGTAGAAAATGCTTGAAATATGAAACAGGATACTTGCTTTTCAATCTTATTATTTACAAGCATTTCAAGAAAAACAGACCATGAATAAATTTTGTCATTTATCAAATTTTCAAGCATTTTGTATGTATAAAACAGACTGCAATTTTACGATTTTGTGATAGGACGTAAATTAAATGCAACTGGTGACTTGAGCATATTGAAATAAGTTTTAACAATTTTTAGAGTAGAAAATTATTCAGTAAGAAAAGCTTTGTGTACGACAGTGCAAATTTTTTGTCTTATGTCTTTTAATAGAAGCGTAAGAAACATAATATATAGTAAGTTCCATGCAGTACGAATAATTGTCTGAAAGCTGTTGGATTATGAAGACCGCAAAGTCCGGATCAAAGCACATGCAAACCAATCATAGGTGGCACGATAGCGTCAACCTATACTATACTTGGACCGATGAAATTGGGGATACCCCCACTAGAGCAAAAACGGTTAAAGATAGAGACATGGATTTTTTTGCATAATATCTGTCATAGGGGCAAACATGGGTTCCTGTGGTGTCACTGAGGCTCTGTATGCAAATAGTGCTAGGTGGGGCTCCAAAAACATACAAAAACGGTATTTTTTGGGCCTCCACTTCCACCTGGTTCCACATTGGTTGTAGCATCCTCAAGCTCGATACTTCGCCCCATGCATTTACCCAGTGCCCACCGAGGACACTTTTTCTTAAAATAAAGCCTCCATCCAATTATACCATGGCTCAAAGTCCCGGGTACCACCAAAATTCCGAAATTTTGTTGTTAACTTTATGGCTTTAAAAAATAATTCCTTAGCATATAATTTTTGTCTGTATGTTCTTTGAGCATGATGCATTTATGTACACATGCCTGCATGCATAGAGTCGTGGACTGACTCAGTAGTCCTGGCCGGCAATGGTAAAGGATAGGCGGAAAAATTTAAGCCCAATTCAGAAGTGCAGTCGCCGACTGTGGGCGAAAGAAATTCGAGGATTTTTTCACTTCTGAATTGCCTATTCATTCCATAGAGTCGCTGACTGTCCCCGACAAAAATCCCAGGATTTTTTATTTCTGAATAAGGCTTTACCCTCAACTATGTAGTCACTTGACCACGAGAGGCTTCAGTGGATGGGGCGGCAGCGGATGCGTCTGAACTCGCTTGGCGTGAGCCACAGGGTCACTTCTGCCACCGGTTCATTTTCGTCACCGTGTCATTTCCGCCACCGAGTCACTTCTGCCACCGGGGCATTTCCACCAGCGGGCCACTTCCCCCAACCGGGTCATTTCAGTCAGATATTAAGGCTCCACCTAGATAGACTATCGGAGCTCTGCCTAGTTGCACAGTACAACCGTCCGAAGCGAGTGAGATGCCATCCGCAAGCAACACGCGGCCGTTCGCAAGCGAGACGCAGCCGTCCGTTAGTGAGACGCAGCTGTCCGCTAGTGAGAAGCAATTGTCTGCAAGTGAGACTCAGTGAGATGTGAGATGAAGTGAAGTGTGTGAAGTGAGATCCGCAAGTGGTACGCAGGCATTCGCAACTGAGACTCAGCAAGATGCAGTCCTCCATGAGTGAGATGCAGCAGTGCAAAGTCAGACGCAGCCGTCAGCAAGCAAGATGCAGTCGTCCGCGAGTGAAACGCAGCCACCTGCAGGCATGATGCCTATCTATCAGAACTTAGTCAAATTATCGAATTCCAACTTATCGAAGCAAAACAAAAGAAAAATATAATAGATAGTAAAATGAAAAGTAATTTTTGACTAAAGTTGACTTTGTTTACAAAATGTTTTGAGTAATATGCAGTTTACACATCTGTTACTTTTACCGAAAGTGAGATTTGGTAGCTTTAAGATTGTTTTTTTACTGTTTTTCTAACGTGAAGATGGTAAAATTTAAAAGTCCAATGTGCTTCAATGAACGTTTTCATTTATAGTCAAGGCCCAGTAAAAAGGGCTGGACAGTTTATTGGAAAATGTCCCGATAGGGCAGAAAAAGGAGAATATACATGCTTGGATAGTTGCCAAGCTAGAAAAAGAGATGGACTAGACTTTAGAGAACTTGGTTGAGGGCAGTGTTTTTTTTGCGCGAGCCGTTTTGCACGGTGCAAAAAAATCGCCAGAAAAGTTTTGCACGCCCAAAAATTTTTTTGCACTATATTTTTTGTACTATAACTATAAAACTATTAAGAATGAGTGATAAGTGAAGGTAGACATACTGAAGGCCGCGCCTGAGCTTGACAATAAATAATAATGATTATTAAAGCTATAACCGGCGCGAAGCGCTGGAAAATTTTGAGATTTGGACCTACTAAAATGCACCAAAATGCTCCCTTTTCTGTATGAAAACACCAAATTTTTTTCTACACTTGATAAATATTTTTTTGCACGGTGCAAAAAACCCGAAAAAAAGTTTTGCACGAGCGGAAAAAGTTTTGCACAGTGCAAAAAAAAAACTGGTTGAGGGTTTATAAAATCTAATTTTGTAATATTGGATTTTCATTCTTACTCATTAAACAATTTTCCATATCCGTGGAAAAGTATATTCTGCAGCTGAGTACATCAACGCACCTTCTGACCATACATGTGCAGCTCCAAAGTTTCGATACAGGAGGCGGACCCTGGTTTTTTGACGTTTAAAGCAAAAATCCAAGAATGGCCAAAGCTTTTTTCAAATGAAAAATTTTCCAATTTCAACACTCTGGGGGCAAACGTCCTTGTGTGCTTCCAACTGCAAGGAACTTTCTTACTAAATTTAGTGTCCATAAAACTGGAATCAACTGTGAGAAGTTGACACAAAAATCCAACACAGTTTTTTTTTAGAGAAAAAGCTACATCACAAAGTTTTCTTAGAACTAAATCAATTGTGCGAACCAATTCCACACATTAAAATTTAGAAAAATGATGATGAATGAGAATGAGAAAAAATCTGCAATTGTGTCAAAGCAATCTAGGCTAATGGGTGTACGCGGCATTGAAAACTTTGCCTGCTTACCATCCGCTTCACCTCAAACCAATGCCGCTCCTGCTGCTGACCTGATCGAAGCGTCTTGCGTGATAATGTTTATATATTCAGTCTTTTTTATAACGGATACATGTAACAGGGCCGCGGATTCTGGGAGGAGGGTTCAGGCGACATTTTTGGGACTGGAGGTCACTATAGTTTATTTTTCTTGAAATCCTTCCAAATAATGAAAGTGGAAAGCAAGTAGCATTTCAGATTTTTGCCATTTTCTGATGAACAATATATCATAAAGGACAGGAAATTTGTGAGCGTACTGACCTAACCTTTACCCATTTATCGAGTGGAAAATTTTACAGTAAGAACTTTATGTAAACGATTTTGACGACAGTACTGATTTGTGTCACTTTTCTATTTGGAAGCATTTTTTAAAAAACAGACTATAATTCCCCGAAATTTAAAGGGAATATTTAAAACATTGAGCCCGCTATGCCAGTTGCTACACCGATGAAGATCAAATGAATGTTTGGGCTGCTTTTGACAAAATGCTTAGGGATATTCCCGAAGAATCGACTATCGATACCACTATGGACGCTGTTCAACCAGCTTTCGATCCAGCCATCTATTTGGTTCTGCCTCTGGCTCATTTGGTTCTGCCTCTGGCCTCTTCAGCACTTTTTGCTGAACCATTCAGGCCAAGTCCGCGGAAAGACAACGAACACCACTAAACACCGCGAACAAAGAGTTAAACAATGATAATGAAGTCACGAACATGCCGAAGCGGCTTTGACGTCCCAGTACTTCCACTGGCTGCGCTGTCTCACAGCCGTGGGTGATCCCCACCAAACATTTGCCCGCCAAGGCCGCTCAAGATTCTACTTTGATGCGTCCACCATGGCAACCGCCACTGGCAAAAGAAACGCACCATGCATTGGACCAGGTGCCAGCCAGAACCAATCACACTGGTTCTCAGGACAGCCATTAAACTCGACGGATTCGTACCAGCGAGAAGATTGGCACAGTTGTGACAGGGATTGTGACAGCACACGCTGTAATAATCACAAGTCTCATACCTGCCCACTTCGCCTCGCATTGTCAGTCAAACATACATGTCTTTTGCCTACTGCAGGAATGAAGCTGACACCCACGGCTGCCCCGTTTGTCATTCAGCTACTGATCATGACCACCATCACTGTTGCGATTTATATCACAATGAATGCCGCTGCAATGACCGCCACTGCGATGATCAACTGCAGCCTCGTTCTTCCTCATCAGATCAATGGTGTGACTGCTGACGCCCTTGATCTTCATTCGTCATTAGGATCATTTAATTTTCTCTCGTTTTCTTGTTTTCCACTATGTTCGTCTCTCAATTTTCTAATCTCGCCATTTTCCCTAAATCTCATTAGAAATTTTGTTCCCTTTAATTTTGTACTAAGTTACACACACCCCATCCAGCCACTACCTGGGGTTACAGGCACTAACTACCTCTGGATGTTCTATTGCTACCCGCCACAGTCCCGACTGTGTTATACGTCACTATTTGCTTCATTCCGGGATGCATATGGACCTTTGCTATTCAATCTCCCGAGGGTAGTATCCGAAGTCCCACTCTCTTATGTGCATGGCTTTCTATGCTAGTCCGCTTCAGTATAGTGGTGTGGGTGGAGTGATAAATCAGGTCACGGCATTGCCGATGGGGTGCTGTCAGCCTTGCTAATTGTGGACTAATTTGGAGGATCTCCTATGCCACATAAGCCATCCCTAAATCAGCTCAAAACACTACAATGACTCTGCCAGTCAGACCGAGTGCCGCTGATTCAGCACATTTTGCTCCATTTGGTGCGGCCAGGAATGGATGGAGTAACCTTTGGCCGCCTTGATCTTCCAGTGCGGATGATCACTTAAGGCGATCTTGTCGAAATGAGACTTGGTGTTAATTAATAAAGAGAATGAAAGCACCTAATCAGCTAGCCTGCTAAATCACCTAATCAGGTCGAAACCTTAGGTAGAAATGGTGTGCAATCTTAACACTCGATCACTTTTCTCTTCTTTCCCGCACATTTCTACTAGTTTTCTATTGCCACCATTGGCCACACCCCTTTCGAACCTTGTTTTCGTACTAGTGTTATATTGATTGATATTGGGTAATCCTTCCCCATGCTGTCCATAGGTTTGTGTGTTTTATATTGTGTAAATAAATAGGATAAAAATTCCTGTCTTCAAAAGTTATTGGTACAACTCAAATTGAGAAACCAGGTTTATAAATTTGAGCCTTTATTTCTTGGTCCTTAAGAGTTTATTTATTTGTCCTTTTGGGTAAAGCCCAATTTAGAAGTGAAAAAATCTTAGGACAAACAACGTCGGCAACTGCACTTCTGAATTGAGCTTAAGTGTTGGGAAAGCCCGTGCATTAAGGACGATTCCTGGCTATCTCTCCTGGTGATTTTTGGTTCTTTTGCGACTCGCGGACAGGATTGGGAAGCAGCCTGAGGAATTTTTAACCCATCATTCATTTCAAATATAGCATGGTTTACCTTGTTGTCACATTTGCAGATGGAGCCCAGTGGCCATAGCCCAGTTGCACTGAATCTAAGCTCGAATTAAGGATAATCTCAAAAAAGGTGACCGCCTTGGTGCGGTTGCACTAACATGTTGATAATTTCAAGTTTGGTAATCTCAACGTCGTCAGGATTGTCCCAAGCGCGCTCATTTTATTATTTTTTTGTGTCTAAAGGAAATAAATACAGTAGTTGATACAATGCTAGGGGAAGGACAAAATTTACGAAGCGGCAGAATATAATTTTTCACAGACATGGAAAATTTTTTTAATGAGAAAGAAGGAAAATCCAATATCACAAAAGTGGATTTTTTAAACTCTCATCCAAGTTCCCAAAAATCTACTCCACTCCTTCTTTTTTCTAGCCGGCAACTATCCATGCAAGTATGTTCTCATTTTTCTGCCTTATCGTGGCATTTTCAATAAACTAGTCTCAATATGACCAAATGCTTACACAAACTGACGTTTGAAATCGTCGGTCGTCCGGCAAAAGGGCGATATATGCTTATGTAGACCTTTGGAATTCTGAGCGTGGCATTTGACGCAAACGCCTCCATAATAACAAGGATTCTTTTTGAATTTATCGCAAGCATTGGGGTCCAATTGGGAGCATTTAACGTCTGAAATTTGGTTTTCAAATACTGTTTTACAAAACGCTCGCACATTGAAAACAAGTTAAAAATGGCTATGGAGTTCAGTAATGCTCACAATTTTTCAATCATATGTTACGTAGTAGAAAATCGTAAAAAATTGCATACCCTTAGAATCCGGTTGACAAATGCACAGGGCTTTCATGGAAGTTCCGTCTTCCGAAATAGTCGACACGCAAGAACTTCCATTCTGGCAGACATCCTTCACCAGACAAGGATCGAAAACATCACAGAATTCGCCGATCCATGGTTTTACGTCGCACCTAACGAATGAAAAAGATTTTCTACTCGCATGTGTTCTAAATTGCTCTGAAATTTTAAAAAAACCAAGCTGACCAACTCAAATCTTTATTCCATTGGAATAAAATCGGTCAGAATTTTCACGGTTTTAGGTAGCACTGTTTAAATAAAATATCCCAAGCCATTTGGAAAGTCCTGGATAAAAAATACCTATTCTTCGAATCTAGGTAAAGGTCAAAGATCAAATGAGATAAGAAGCCTATGAAATCGAATTTTATATTATCGTCTGTTTTTCATGAAATCCTTGTTAATCGGAAAATGATAAAAATTAGCCTGGCGTAGAAATCCTTCATACAAAAAAGAGACACCTCTTATTATTTTTAAAACGAGTGTTTTTGACTTCACGCTAGAAAATTGTGTTGTCAAATTCTTTTGACATGCATAATGTTACAATATGATCAATATTTTTACCTGCACCTGAAGCCCTTTTTCGCCAAACTGTATTCCTCGCAAACGCCGCCGTTGTGGCATTTTTTGGCCATTTCGTTGGACTTACCGCAACGAGGGTCGATCCGCTTGGCTTTCAAAGCCGCGTTGCATTCTTCTTCAAAAGGGGACAAATCGCAAGGCGTTATTCTTTTTTGGCAATTTTCGCCCTTATAGCCGGGTGGGCAAATGCAAAAGGCTTTTGGAGTGGAGTCAGGGTTGACAGCCGATTGGTCCTTCACCAAGCGACACAGGCCTTGACGGCAAGGGTGCGGTTTGCAAGGGTTTCGGTCACCGAATCGGGTGTCGTACTCTTCGCAATGCTTACCCTTGAAGATATTGGGAATTTTTCTGAGGAAATGAAAATTGATATCCTGCACAACCTTTTTCTTGATGGATGTGCAAGTTCATATGTTCCCACAAACTTTTACATTGTTATTTTCAAGCAACAGTGAACAACATTTCTTACTGTATAAAAAAGTTGGCATTTACAGTAATAGTTCGTCAAGTGACTCAATTCGCAAGAACCGCCGTTTTCGCAAAGCAATTTTTCCTCCCATTTTCCGGTCAATGGATTGGTGCGATTTTGAGGGGCGCAAGGTAGAGTTTTGAGGCACAATTTATCGGTCGAGTTGATTTTGTCATACATACCTTTGTGGCATTCGCAACTGCAAGGACGTTTTTTCTTCCGGCTAATAACAGCTACCCCTCTGCGTAGAGAGGTAAAAATCGATCACAGTGACATCGAACAGATTGTCTCCTGGCCTTCTAAGAGTTTCGAGATACAAGTGATCAACATGCAAGATTTTTACAGTACGGCTTGCTTTAGGTATGCATACTTTTTCGGTCCCTCCAGCTATATTCGGAAATTTTTCGCCCCACAGGCCATTATAGTCCATTTTTTTCCAAATGACTCTCAAGAAGAAAAAGTATGCTCATGCAACAACCTGCGGACGCGGCTGCCTTTTTTCTCAGATTGACTCTCAGGACTATTCCAACTTGAAAAAAATGTTGGATAACGATGCACTGTCATCATCTGCCAACTTGTACTTTTTTGCGTTTGGAGGCTCGTTTAAAAATGGACAGTGTTGCCCAAAATGGCAATCACAGCGACAATAAAAAAACTTGATAGGATTGACATACATTTTTTGTAGAGCAGAACTACTGAGCAGAACCATAATCAAAACCGAAACAACAAAAGCACCATAGTTCTTTCGATTTGGATGGAACTGTATCTTAGCACCATATAGAAGGAAAATTTGTAAAATCGCTCAACAAACCCCTGAAAATTATTTGAGTAAACGTTAACACAAAAGCTTTTTGTGTAGAAGCGGCGTTCATCCCAGCCTACTTTAAATTTAGGAGCATTTGTTGAGGCAACCTTTTTCCGTTGCTCGGGGGGCTTCAGTAAAGGCTAATCTCGGTCAGGGAGTTGAATGCGGGACCCTGCGGCTACCGTCCGTACCATCTAATCGACTGAGCTAATCACCGAACAACGGTAAAGGCGCTCTCAAGTACTTGCAACGTAGTTGAGGTGATTGACCACTCTCAACACGACTAAATGCACTAACTGGAGAAATTTCGACGACCTGGCCATGGAAAAAATATAAGTTCATTTCCCAACCGATTGCGGACAATTTTTTTTATTGACTCGCTGATTTTCTTGATTCGCTGATTTTCTACTCCAATCTGAACTATAGTGAAGAAAGCTTCAGTACCTTCCGCCACATTTTTTCTCGCAAGCCATCGTTCCGACAACTTCCATTGCCGTGACGTTACAATATTTGCCGCTCTGGCCGCTTCGGCACAGACACTTGTAGCTGGAATAATTCACATATCATGCAAAAAAGGAATGATTTCCAGATCCTGTAACTATGCTTCATTGTTTACTCCGAATTTGTGCAAGGAATGCTTGTAAATTTTCAAAAGTAAATCCCCGTGTATTTTTAATACTAGTTCATTAGAAAATGCCCCGATGGGGCAGAAAAAAGGAGAATATACTTGCTTCGACAGTTGCCATGGTAGAAAAAGAAGTGGACTAGACTTTTGAGAACTTGGGTCAAAGTTGGAAAAAATTCACTTTCTTTATATTGGATTTTCATTCTTTCTCAAAAAAATTTTCCATGTCTGTGAAAAAGTATATTCTGCAGCATCGTGCATTTTTTCCTTCCCCTGGCATCAACTACAATCAAATTTTTCTATAAGAGAATTATATGCGCATGATTTCAAATGTAAAGAAATGATAAACCAATAGCATTCTAACTCCCAACCAATTCAAAACTCCTGCCTCTCACACTAGCTGGAAAATAGTGTGGGAGGCATATTATAGTCATTTTCAGAACTATAAAGAAACCTGGGGTGGTTGCACTAACCCAACATGACGATAATCTCAACATCGGGATTAAATTGACGATCCTGAGGTTGAGCTAATTGCAATGTTCAAATTATTCTCGTCCAATGCACAAACAACACTCACTGCAGGATTAACTAATACTGAGGTTTAAGTTCGAGTTTGGGAATTGCATAAATTTTTATATTTATTTGCTTTAGAGATAAGAAAATTATGCGAAAATGTTAGTGCAACCCGACAGCTCGAGCTGGCGATAATCTCGACATTGAGCTCAATATAATCCTGATGGCATTCAATTTATACCAGACTTGAGATCAAACTGATTCGCATTTTTGTTCGAGATTACTTTGCGCTGGAGCTTAGACCCCTTTTGTGCAACTGGGCCTTAGTTACAGTCATTGGGCACTGATCTGCAAATGGGATTCAGCCGTGCCTATATTAGGGTTGTCGCTATATTAGATATTAGGGTGTTCTCCTCGACTCTACTGACACTCCCATGGCAACAAAACGACTTTTTTGAAAGCAAGACGGGAGCGACAGGGATAGGCGAAATTGCTTCCCATCTGGAAACCCGTAAAAAGCGCTCTTTCTGCAATTTCAGTTTAAATCCAAAAACTGTTAATGATGCTATTTTGTTGCATAGTTAAATAAAAGAGAATAGATTTGTTTATAGCTTGTAATCAGTAGAACTTATGGAGTGAATTTTATACGACATGTTATATAATATAAAAAATGAATGAATGAAACGTATTTTGCACAATCGATTTAGTTCTTAGAAGACTTTGCGTTGTAGCTTTTTTGCGTTGTAGCTTTTTTTCTAAAAAAGCTAAGTGAGATTTTATGTGCCACTTTCCCACAGTTGATTTCTTTTGTTGACACCAAATTCAGTAAAAAAGTTCAACACAGTTGGAAGCAAACATGTGTGAGAGGGAACATGGGTGCACAAACTTCCACAAGGGTTTTGGAACTGGAAAATTTGTTACGCAAAAAATTTTTTGGTCAATTTTTTTTGAATTTTCTGTCTAAAAAACGCTATAAAACCGAGATCCACCTCTGTACCCTCCTAAAAATTTCAGAGATGCACATATTTGGTTGGAAAGTGTGTTGATGCACTTAGCTGCAGAATATACTTTTTCGCAGACATAGACAATTTTTTTGAGAAAGAATGAAAATCCAATGTAAAGGAAGTGAATTTTTTCCAACTTTGACCCAAGTTCTCAAAAGTCTAGTCCACTTCTTTTTCTACCATGGCAACTGTCGAAGCAAGTATATTCTCCTTTTTTCTGCCCCATCGGGGCATTTTCTAATGAACTAGTTCACCTCTTTTTAGTGGGCCTCAACCATGCACGAAAACCTTCATAGAAGCACATTGAAGTTTTAAATTTGGTCATCTTCACGTCAAAAAAACAATAAAAAATCATCTTCAAGCTACGAATTCTCACATCCGGCAAAAGTAAAAGATGTGTAAACTGCATAGTACTTAAAAAACATTGTAAACAGACTGAAAAATGACCACACCTATTGAATTCCTCATGGTCTAGAATCCTTAAACCCAAAAAATCGCAGAAATACCTTTGTTTACACTCGATACGAATTAGTGTGTAAAGTGATCACATTCATTAAATTCTCAGTGATCGAAAACCCCTTCCACAAAAAAATTACGAAAATAGGCTTGGTTAAATCCAGAATAATTTTTTGTGTAAAGTGACGCATCCATTGAATTCCCCTCGGTACCTCTTCCATAGAAAATCACAAAAATATGCTTGTTTACACCCCAGATAGATTTTCGTGTAAAATGACGTACCCATTGAATTTTCCGCAGTCAAAAACCCCTTCCATAGAAAATCACAAAAATGCGCTTGTTTACACCCGGGCTAGTTCTTTTATGTAAGATGATCACATTCATCAAATTCTCCGTGGTCGAAAACCCGTTCCACTGAGAAAACACGAAAATACGCTTGTTTACTCACGGGATAATTTTTTGTGTAAAGTGATCACATTTATTGAATTCCTCGTGGTCGAAAACCCCTTCCAGCAAAAAGTCACGAAAATACGCTTGTTTACACAATGGATAATTTTTTGTGTAAAGTGACCACATCTATTGAATCCCCGCGGTCGAAAACTCCTTCCACTGAAAAATCACGGAAATACGCTTGTTTACACCCCGGATAACTTTTTGTGTAAAGTGACCGCGTCCATCAAATTCCCAATGGTCGAAAACCCTAGCAGCCCAAAAATCCCAATAAGGCTACAAGTTCAATTGAAACTTCAAAAAAATTAGTAGTGCATTATGCGGCAAAAAATTATTTTTTTGAACCCGTAAGTATTATATAACAAAATTGGGGAATTTGGCGTTTTTCCGAACTTTGGTCAACCATATAATTGAATTGAGGCCATATTTCAAAGAAAAAAAAATTCGCATTTGAGATTACACCCCCAAGATGCTTAGGCCAAAGTCTGGAGGTTGGATATGGCACACCGATTGCTGGGCATGGTGGAACTGGGGGGGCCTAAAAAAAGTGCGTTTTTTACCTGTTTTTGGGGCCCCGCCGAGCACCACTTGCAGATAAAGGCGAAATGACAAAAGGCACCCCATAGTTTGCCCCTATGCCTGATATTATGCAAAAAACTCGAAGGTTCTAGCTCTTACCGTTTTGGCTCTAGGGGGGGACATGAAATTTGGGGGCCAAGTATATTATAGGTTGACGCTGTCGCGCCACCTATGATATACTTATTGACTGTTTTTATAAAATACCTATAAATTAAAAAATGACGATAAAAAAGTGCCGCGGTTAGTTGGATAGGCGCACAAATTTGAAGTCTTAATGCGATTAAAGGCCCTGCTATACTTCGTCGGACGACACCGGCCGGTGTCGGCCGACAGTCGGACGGAGCTGCTATACTTCTGCTACCCGACACCGGCCGGCGTCGGCCGACACCGGATTGCAATTTCGATCGAGTTGAAATTTTTCGTCCGACGCTGTCCGACACTCAAGAAAATTCTCCAGTTTTTGCATTAATACATTGCTTGCCGTATTATCTTGCTTATGTATTATTATACTTATCAGAATCTAACGTTGTTTGTCGTACATGATGTGATAAATTATTTTCTATTTGCAGCTATATTGATTAATTAAATTTTACCACCCCTGATAAAAACATATGAAGAAAAACAAACCCTGCAGTAGGAATAGTTTGTTTTTCTTGATATATGTTTCTTACAAAAAATTTTTGTCCTCACTGGTCATCGTGGCCGGCGTCCGGTTTGCATGTCGAACCGCTTTGGCATTGGTGATGAGCGCACGGCTGCAGGCCGGCGGCAAACTCGCAGTGCCGTCCCCAATGACCGCCCGTGCAATGGCACAGATAGGCGACGCTATCTTTGACGTGGTGGCACGAACCACCGTACAAGCAAGGATTGTCGTCGCAAGGACTTTCCGATATGTAATGAATTTTGCGTTGACTGTTGACGATTAGCAAATAATTGCAAAAAATAAGAGCAAGAAAAACAAACATCTTGAAGAGGGACACAAAAATTGGTCGTTTCGGGAAGAAAAAAGAATACTCTAGTTAACCAAAGTTGCTGTAAACTACGACCCGTCCAATTCTTCTGCCTGATGCATACTTTGTTATAGTATGAGACAAAGAATCAATGTCGGTTGTTTGAGGTCTTCAATCACGAAAGCGCTCATACGTTGAATGATCAGATTTTGATTTTCGAGATTTTGACTTTTTTCAAGATGACATTTTGATTTTTTTGAAGATTATTTTGATCGACTTGAAAAGAGTCCAACATCTAAAAACTCGTACATCATGATTTTTTTTTGAAAAAGTATTGCTCATCATGCTCGAAGGTAACGATTTTTATCAAGTGGCAACGATTTGAAACCCTATATTTCGTAGTTATTTGTGAAATTGTAAAGTATATCTCATCATTAGTTCCTGTGTGCTGTTGTAGGCCGTTCCGAGCCGATCACCGAACGCTGCATTCCGAAACGATAAATATATGCATGAGTGTCTTTGTGCGTTCGATGGGTAAGGCTTTGTGCTTTTCTAGTCCTTATTTAAGCTTTGTAGGATTACTGTGATGCTTAACCAGAAAGGCTTGCTTTAAGCACCTTTTTTCATCAAATGGGGTCTTTCGAGGAAGAAAGTTCGAAATGAGGAATACTCAGTATAGTTCTCGTTGTGGGAAAAACTTTGAGGAATTCAAAACCAAGATGCGTTTTTTTGGTCAGTGGTGGATCCAGAAATTTTTTCCAGGGGCGGGGGCGGTGCTCAAAATTAAGTATTTTTGAAAAAAAAAATTCAAAAATTTTTCAAATTTGCCTCTAGGTATACAGAAAAAAATCGTATTTCAAAAGTTTCGAGGGTGTCGGCCGCCCCTCCCGCTCCCCCTAAATCCGCACTTGGTCATACCTGTAAGACCTCCGACCAGTTGGGGGGGGGGGGGGGTTAAATCCGAAATTTTGGGGGGGGGGGTAGGAAAAAGTCGAAATTTTTCCAAAAAAAGGCCAAAAAACATACACTTTTTGGCAAATTTTTTTAATTTTTTCCCAACTGGGGGGGGGAATCATTTTGGGTACTGGGTTCCCCCCCCCCAAGTACAGGTACGCACTTGGTTTTGGTGGACTTGAATGAAAGGGTCAAAATCTCACAATTTTCCGGCGCTTGGCGCCAGGGTTGGCGGCTGTTTTTTTGTGCCGAAACATGGTTTTTGGCACAAAAAAATTTGGAATGGCGCAAAAAATTTTGACCGTTTGTGCCAATTGGCACAAAATTTTTGGCTGGTCAAACTAAATTTCCTTGATTTTTATACGTTTTAGGGGTTGAAACGCATAATTTTTTCGGCGCTTCGCGCCGAGACAATCAATACAAGGTAAAGTGGGGTGACCCTGATCAAAGTCACCCTACTTTACCTTACATACCTGTACTTGGGGGGGGGGGGTTGGGGGGGACCACCCCCAACTTGGCCAACCCAGTACCCAAAATCATTTACCCCCCAACCCCCCACCCCAGTTAGGAAAAAATTGAAAAAATTTGCCAAGAAGTGTATGTTTTTTGGCCTTTTTTGGGAAAAATTTCGACTTTTTTTCTACCCCCCCCCCAAAAATTTCGGATTTACCCCCCCCCCCCAACTGGTCGGAGGTCTTACAGGTATGTTACCTTAATATTTCTTATTCGTATATTTGTCCCGAACGCGAACGATTTCTCTTCAAACAGCGTATTAGTATCGTTGCAGCAAACTTTATAGGCTGTCAAATGACTGATGAATGTAAATAATTTCTGAATATTCTCTGTTCATTCAGTCAGATCAGATTCAGATTTGAAACTAAAATTCTTACTTTATGTTTGATTGATTCAAATAGAAAATTCGTTATCGTTGGTAATGGTACAATGTTTTGACCGGAAATTTACACAATTTTTGACTTATAGATATTCCTAGTCGAAAATTGAATCAATTTTAACTTCCTGAACAATTCTACAGTTATTTAAATTTTCTCAGCATTCCATTTCTTTTTGAGTCGTCGCAAACAATTTTTTTGCACCGTTTTTCTTATCTTACTGACAATGAGCACGATTTTTACAAAAAATTAATGCGTTAAACATTAACTTTTTATCAAACTTTTGCCCTAAAACTTTTTCTCAGTTTTCAGTATGTTTCTAGTAAAAGAAAATTTTTTGTGCCATTGGCGCAAACTTTTTTGACCTCTTGTGCCAATCGGCACAAATGTCCGCGCACAAAAAAACGGTGGTTGGCGGGCATTGGGTTTTTGGGTTGATAAGTTTTTTTGGGTTGGAAAATTGGTCATAAGTTTCATCCTGATTTAACAGTCATATTGAGAGCACCTTTTTTTCCTCAAATGAGGTCTTTTGAGAAAAAAAATTTCGGAATGAGGAAAAAAGTTTTGGGTGTGGTTCTCATTGAGGAAAAAATTTCGGGGGATTCAAAACCGAAAAAATACGTTTTGGTGGACTTAAAATTGTCAAAATCTCAAAATTTTCCGGCGCTCCGCGCCAGTCATGGGTATAATAATGACTATTTTCTATCAGGCGCGGCCTTTAGCATATCTTCTTCGACTTAATAATTAATGCTCAACAGTTTGTATCAATCAAGTTCTTGTTTCATTTTCTAATCGTTAACAGTCAATTATGTCGCCGAAAATAGAGATTTTTCATGAATTCTCTCAATTTTTTCTATCCATGCTTGGAATTTTTTAAACGTTTGCAACCAGAACGTTTGCGTTTATCGAAGATGGAAATTGAGGACATCATTCTGAACTGCGATTTTATAACTTCTGTTCACGAATATCTGCTGGAGAGATTTATTTTCCAGCGTTTTAGAATATTAAACTTCGCGCCGAAATGGGGAACAAATTACACTTCATCAGTTTGATTTTTATTCATTTCTCAACGTTGTGAAGCTTTATTTTTTAGCGTTTTAGAAGGTGTAAATGATACGTGCACTTACTACCAAAATATTAAAAAAAAGCACAATTCGGATTTCAGACGAATCAACTTCTGTATTGTATGCACGAGTCAACTTCTGTATTGTATGAACAAATGGGCAAAATTGATTGATTCTAAAAAGCATGTTGATATTGTGTTCATTGACTTCCAAAAAGCATTTGACTCGGTTGTTCACTCCAAACTAATTGCCATATATTAAAGAATTTTGGCATCAGTGGATTTGTTTTACAATGGATAGAAAGTTTTTTGTCAAACAGAGTTCAAACGATCCAGAAAATTTTTTCAGGGGGGCGGTGCTCAAAATTAAGTATTTAAAAAAAAAATTCAAAAATTTTTCAAATTTGCCTACAGGTATACAGTAAAAAACCGTATTTCAAAAGTTTCGGGGGGGGGGGGCGGCCGCCCCCCCCTAAATCCGCACTTGCCTAGGCCCAACTTCATTTCTCTTGTATATCAATGATTTAGTTGATGTAATTAACCACACCTGTCCCTTTCTCTTTGCTGATGATTTGAAGATCTTCAATCTTTCGGAAAACCACAGCTTACTGCAAAGTGACTTGAACAACATCTCTCACTGGTTGTCAAAAACAAATGTTTTATATTTAGGTAACTCAAATTCCCACAATCAATACACACTAGATAGTCATTGTCTAACCAAAGTTGATTATTCCTGCAAAGATCTTGGCGTATTTATCAGCAGCGATTTATCTCCTAGAGTACACTGCGCTAACATCATTGCCAAAGCGTCAAAAATAGCAAATATGATTCACAGAGCTTTCATTTCAAAAGATCAAAAATTGAAAACTAAGGCCTTTACTAGCTATGTTAGACCAATCTTGGAATATGCATCTGTTGTATGGAACCCATATCTAGTAGTTGATATTCAGAAAATCGAGAATATTCAACGTAAATTTACAAAGAAAATAATCTCTGATAAAACTTTGTCCTATCAGGAGCAGTTAAAACTGCCGAAATTAGACAGACTGGAAGTCCGTCGATTAAATTGTGATGCTATCTTCACATATAAGATAATCAAAGAATCATTTTTACCCTATGATGAATTTTTTTGCACTCCACCTCCATCTTGTACTCGTTCTAGCCAACAGAATCTATTATACATTCCCAAATACTATTTTGATTGTAGAAAAAATTCATTCGCAATTCGAAGTGCCAAATTATGGAATTATCTTCCAGAAAAAGTTAAGGCTACAAACCTCGGTTGTAGCTTTTAAAAGGTATTTAACAGAAATTAATTTTGATACTTTTTTAAAGG
The DNA here is from genome assembly GCA_963922205.1 of Romanomermis culicivorax. Classification (NCBI taxonomy): domain Eukaryota; kingdom Metazoa; phylum Nematoda; class Enoplea; order Mermithida; family Mermithidae; genus Romanomermis; species Romanomermis culicivorax. Next base: position 329,436 of record CAWUHX010000290.1, read on the forward strand.
GGCATACGTAAGCGCGTCACCGCCCGTCGTCCCTTGTTCTTACAATTTCTTTGCGTTTGATTACTAATTTATGTTCATGTTACTTAAATTTCTCTAAAACATTTGTTTTAACATTTTGTAAGTTCTAAATAAATAAATAAAAACAAATAGGTAAAAATTCGAAAAATTTCCCGCGCTCCGCGCTGGACCAAGGACTAAATAAAAGTAGATGATTCTAATCGGAACCACAGAAATGCTAATGAGGGATAAACTCATGAGAGCGCTATCGTTAACATGCTTTAGCCGCTCCTGTAGAACACCAATATATTCTTCATGAGCATACCTATAAGACCTCCGACCAACTGGGGGAAAAGTCGAAATTTTCCCCAAAAAAGGCCAAGAAACATACACTTTTTTGCAAATTTTTTTAATTTTTTCCAAACTGGGTGGGGGGTTGGTTGATGTTGGGTACATGGTTGGCCAAGTTGGGGGGGGGGGTCCCCCAACTCTCCCAAGTACAGGTATGTTCATGAGCTCATTTTGACTAACATAACCAGTGTTTTTTTATACTCGGTCCATTTGTACTGGTACAAACGACCTCTCAAAAACCGTTTGTACTCCAAAATTTGCCTAAAATTGCTGAAAAAAGGATTCATTGTTATAAAATACAACAAACATGCTGTGAAATATGAATATTTTGGCTATTTCCACGAGACACATAAGGCTACAAATTCAGACACATAAAACACTTGATCATGAGGCACATAACATGCACTAGTGAAATACTCCATAAAAAGCTTTTATTATTATGCCACAGCTGCTAGTTTGTCGTTTTCGATGTGGACGCATAACAAACGAGTCCTACAAAGTCCATTGATACTGAATACTAACAGCTGTTGAGTAACAAAAAATTTTTTTGTCCAAAAATTTTCGTTTGTACCGGTACAAACGAAGCCCAAATTTTCGTTTGTACTCTGGACCGTTTCGTTTGTAAAGTACAAAAAAAACACTGAACATAACCAGAATTTTCTCAATTTTTCCCCTCATTTTTGCAGACTTCTGACTCCAACTGAAAGGAGAAAAAACGGTAACTTTGAGGCGAGAGTTTTTTTGTGCACTGCACGGACATTTGTGCCAATTGGCACAAAGGGCCAAAAAATTGTGCCAATGGTTCAGAGGGTCAAAAAATTGTGTCAATGGCACAAAAAATTTTTACACTCTAAAAACACACTGAAACTTTTAAAAAATTTCATGCCAAAAATTTGATAGAAACATTTAATTGAAGGTACTTTCACCGCACTAATTAGCATAAAAATCGTGTCTGCCTTATTTTATCTAACTACATCAATGAGACGAGAAAAACTGATCGAGAAAGCGGTTTATATGATTCGGAAAGAAATCGAATGCTGCGAGTATTCAGATATTCTTATAGACTTTGTCAGGAAGTTTATATTTTTCTTCAGTTTTTGCGTAAGAATTTCTTCCTAACATACTCGTATTTTGGGGGGAGGACCCCCACCCCAACTTGGTCAACCCTACACCCAACCCTCCCCCAAACTTGGAAAAATTGGAAAAAAATTAGGAAAGAAGTGGCTTTTTGGCCTATTTTGGAAAAATTATCGAAATTTTTTCGACTTTTTTGGGGCTTTTTTAACCCACCCAAAAATTTTAGAAATGTTGGGGCCCCCACCCCAAAATTTTGGGTTCAGCCTCCCCAAGTGCGGATTTAGGGGGGGGGCGGCCGCCCCCTCAGAAAGTTTTGTAATACGATTATTTTCTGTATATGCAAATCTGAAAAAATTTTGAATTTTTTTTTGGAAAAATAATTAATTTTGAGCACCGCCCCCACCCCCCCCCCAAAAAAAATTCTCGATCCGCCACTGGGCCTCACCTCCCAACTGGTCGGACCTCTTACAGTTATGCTTCCTAACAAGGGTGTAAGATTAAATTAAGAATGTCTATAAGTCGCGTCGCGTAAATTTTTGGTTGAAAAATTGTGCCATTAATGTCAATTTTTCTGTTCGAATCCAACGACAAACACCAAAAATAAATATTTTGGTTCCCATCCCAATCTCACTGAATGAGCAGGGATTAAGCTAACAATTTCTATTCATTCACCAGTCATTGATAATTTCAAAGTCTGTTGCGATAATACAAATATACTATTCGAATGGAATTCGCTCGCGTTCGAGACAAATAAAAAGAGTTAACATTATACTCATTGACTCGGCGCGAAGCGCCAAAAAAATGCTGCGTTTTAGCCCCTAAAATGACTAAAAATCATGAGAATTTAGCCTCAGACCAGATTTCTCAAATTTGTCGACGATTACTAAACTTTTTGAAGCGATTGTTCATTCATTAACGTGAACTGAATTCAAAAGCTTCATGAAAGTAGTTTTCGAAAATTTCTACTCCTCTTTCCAGGATTTTTTTGTGCATTGAGCACAGTTTTTTGGAGCTAGTGCACAAATTTTTCAAGACGTCTTGTGCGCAGTGCAGAAGTCAATTTTCATAACATACGGGTTCTCAATGCGGTTCGTATGTTGTTGTTTTAGTCGATTCTCTCACGACCGAGAATGTCTCAGCTTGCTAAAATTTTTGATTTTTGATATTTTAATCTATGATCTTCATATATTCGACCAAAATCAAGATTTCGAAAATTTAAATTTTTGATTTCTAGTTTGATAATTTGTAAATTCATTTTTCAGCATTATAATATCGAAATCCATAGAAATTATTGGAACTTTATTACCATAATTGCAGCTTCGCCTGAATTTATTAAACGCCATTCGCTTCAAGCTGATTTCTTGCTGGCAAGCTGATTAAAAACATTACCTCATTGCTCAAGTCTGAACATCATTCTAGGCTTAAAAATTAAACCTTAGCCATGGAATAGTTAAGTCTAAAAAATATTTATTTACCAGCATTTTAGAGTATAAAACTCCGAAACATTTTCCGGCGCTTGGCGCCAGAAGGAAAGATAAATTGAATCTAGTTCATAAGTTTTTACCTTGACTGATCACAGCGATGTCGTCAGTAAAATTTCTATTCAATTTAGGATTTTTTGCCTCAGTTTTTAGTTCTAGAGAAATCAGTTATTTTAAAGCTTGAAGCTGCAGAGGTTAGAACACTTTTCAGTCTCACAGCCCCTCACTCAAGTTTCAGTGACACTCCACAGTGATGCAGCATCACATGAATGCATGTCATGAAAGTGCAGAATTTTTCTCACAGTGCACAAAGTTTCCTTTAATATTTGAAAAGAATTCCATATTTTAAATGTTCAACGGCTTTGATTTTAGCGTGAATTGAATTCAAGATGAAAGTGTCAGTCCTTTTATCTTTTCTGAAGGTTATTTTTCGGTTACCATCAACATATTTGTCATATAATCGACGTATCCGCTAGCGAATTATTTACAACGTGTAAAGAATGGCGCCCGCTAATCGTCGACAAATTGGAGACGCACGCCAAAAAATCGAATGTTCAAAAATCGCCAAAAAGGTCGCATTTAAAGTAGCGCAAAATCGTGCTCGTCGCCGGACATCCGATCAAATTTTGAAATGGATTTTACCGGAACAAAATCGACAACAGCAACAACGTAGATCACGCCCGCGCCCGCAGATTTTTCCAAATCATTTTCGCAATGGTAGCGTCAATAACGCCCTGAGAATGGCAAACGAATTTTCTTTGCCATCGAGGACGTCGGCTATCCGTAAAACGTTGGCCAGAATAGAGCATAATATTAATCGTAATCAAGCTATATTGTCGGTTAGGCGACAAGGTTTTAGGAACGGGAGGGAAAATGTGCGTTCGCGTCCGCGACTGTCTAGAACGCTTGAAGTAAGCAGAAAGATAAATTTTTCGAAAATCGTTGCAGAATCGTTAGAATGAATGAAATTTTAATTATTTTGTAATCACGTCCATTATTTTAAACTACAAGCGATTTTATATTGAAATCTTGCATTGTCCGAAAGTTTGTATTCTTGCTTCTAGTCATTTTAAAGTGAACGTTAGACTAGATGTTTTGATTAAAAAAATGAATTCGATTCCATTTTTTCTAATCGTCTCATGCCAGGAACAGAATGTATTTTTCTATAAATTGAAAACTTGATTGAATTGTTCCATCGGGAGATGTGCAATTATTACGAAAAAGTAATGATCAAGTGTCTACTCCTAAACATGTCGTTGGAATAGATTATGTTCTGGATTACTTAAATTTGGAAATGGTTTTCGGTTGGAATTAATGTTCACATTATTATTTGATTATCACTAGTTATCAAGTGTTTGTTTCAGTCGCGACTGGAAATAGACGAAGAAGATGCATCTCCAAGTTTTACCAACAAAAAACTCGACCTTATTCGACGGACTGTAAGTTTTCAGTGGCTGTATAATTTCACCGCTTCGCAAAAGTTCTGTTGCGTGCTAATCCAGCTCTGAAAAGTTGAGAAAAATGAATCAAATAGAAATTTATATAATTTCGCTTCATAAAGTTGTTTGTGTATGTATATTAAGATTCCATAGTCCGAAATAGAAATCGGAAAAATTACTTCTTGAGACTTTCTGTTATCACACTTGTAACCCCCCATTAGGGATGCAGCAGGTACCCGAACCCGAACATCGGGTACCCGAGCAATTTTCAGCTACCCAAAACGAACCCGAATAGTTTTGACAATTTTTCGGATTTTATTCGGGTTTATAGGAGACTTTAGAGCATCTATATTCTTGAAAATCAGTTCAACAACAATATTTACTAATCATTATTTGTAATTGCATTTTACCAAATTAATTTAAACAAACAGTAATTTTTTTAGCAGTTTCACCCTTCGTTTCTCGTACAAAATTTTTATTTATTCCATGCACTGTAAAGCGTTAATGTAAGTAGGTCAGTCAGTACTCCAATACGTAGTGTCAGTATGGCGGTTTTTGAAATTCCCTCATCAATGATTCTGTCAGATTTGACCAATTATCTGTTGTGAATGACAGTCTGCATTCCTTTAAATTATTGACTCTTTCTTGAAAAGTTCTTCATAAATACTTTCAATTTTTAAACAATGAAATGTCTGAATTTTTAATCGATATGATGGCATGGGTTGTAAAAAATCGAAAAATTAGGAAAGATCAGTCAGTATTCTTATCACCATACATGCACTTGGGGGGGTTTGACCCACAACAGATTTTTATTGACCCTCGGCAGATTCTTGCTGACATCCAGCAGATTTGACTTTCCCAGCAATGATTGAGAAGTTGACATAGGAAAATGAGCGAGAGAGAAGAGGAAGTCATCATAAAAATGGAAATGATGCTGTAGTTTACCAATTTATCTAAATAAATCATACTTGATTCCAAAAAAGTGACATAAAAACTTTAAAAAGTGCTGTGTAAGCAAATAATTTCACATATCTGAGTAATATAGGTTGAAGAATATGCTGCTCGGATGTTAGAAGACTTTCTGGGACCTTTCTTTTCATTATTAAGAACAAAAAAATTTTTGTATTCTACTCCCTGCCCTGGCTGACCCCCAGCCGAATTTCTATGCTGTGCATTAGTGATGCGTTCGGTAGCGGCCCGCTACCATGGTGGTACCGGTGCCGGTAGCTAAAATTGTACAACAATATTAATATAATCATTGAGACTCATAATCGTGACTATATTCAATCAAAAAGTCTGAATCATAAGATAAACTTTATTAATCGAACTAATGTATTCTAATTTGTAATTAAAATCAAACTAATGTATTCTAAATTTCTCATTCCGGTGCGAACCGAAAAAAATTTTGAATTTTATATTCTAAAACGCTAGAAAATGAATCTTCGCCACAGCTATTCCCGAGCCTTTATCGTTTTTCAATGCACAGGTTCATGTTCAAAACGTTTGAAAAACTGAAACCCAGCGAGAGAAAAAATGGGCGGAATATTTTTTGGGTGCTAATTTCAGAAACTCGGGAGGACACATATTTTTCGGCAGCTTCTGATGTGATTAATAGACACGACAATAAAGTGCGGAAACCAAATGGAGGCTAGATTATGCCAAGTTCGTAGTAAGGGAAAAATGTATCTTTTTGCCTCTTCACCAAAATCATCTCCTCTTGCTCTTAAAGCAACCTAAGCTTAAACTTGAAACTAAGCGTCAGCCTGAACCAAAGCCCAAGCCTGAGTGCGTACGTCTAAACCTGAGTTTCAGCCTAAGCCTAAACTTAAGCACGGTGCATCTAAATCTTGTCGATTCCTTTTCTACATCGAAGTCCCTGAAAATTTCGTCAAAATTATCTAATTTCCGCCAGCATCGTGTACCTTGAGGAGTCGGTACCGCTCACTGCACAAGTAAGCATTACTGCGCGAGAGCTGTCATTGAGTTGATTGGTTGGAAAAAATGTCATCAGTTTGATTGGTTGGAAAAATATAGTTTACTGCTTCCTAACCGTAAGTCTAAGCCTAAACCTAAGCCTTAGTTCAAGAAAATGTGTCAAAAAAGCTGCAAAAGTCGATAAATTTTCTGATCGTTTGGACCAGTACAAATGGGTCGAGTACAAAAAAAATGATTGGAAGCTAATTTTAAAAATAAAAGCACAAAACGTTATTTTTTAAAACCAAGAAGTACAGTATTTTTTGTTTACGTATGAAAAATTTTTAAACTAATCATCTTTTTAATCTTTCCGAATAATTTAAATTTATTACTTTTCAAAAGGTTTTTGATATAAACTCAATCTGTGATGGCTTTTTGAGTTTCGATGTAAAATATACAGATTCGTTTTTCAATACTAATGTTATGTATAGGTGTAGTGTACTATGTTAAGAATAAAAGTACATGTTTATTTACTCTTTATTACATGTCATATAAAAGTACCGGCACCGGTACCGCTAGAAAAGCGGTACCGGAACATCACTACTGTGCATGTATGCTTATCACCATTTAAACTAGTTTTATCCATCATATCAATTGAGAAAATCCAATATCATATGAATGGCCAAATGGAAAATCATCTAAGGCAAGCATTTCACAAATTTTCGCCGATAAGATGTTTCCTATTGTGATTTGTGGCTGTTAGAAAATCAAAACGAAGCTTTTGATTAATGATTACTGGTTTTAGCCAATCGGTTACACATCTTTGTTGCTTTTTATCTTCAACTTTTAGCTTCTCCGATTTTTCTTGTCAGTAGCTCCTAAAAGCATAATTTTTCATGCTGCGATGACAGATGACTATTTTCCTGGATGAAAATACCCTTCTATTCTTTTTCTTGATTTTTTCTTGGAATTCTTGATACTGCTCATGATGTTTGTTTTGCAAGTGATCTCAAAGGGTCGATCTTCCTGACCCACTTGAATACCATAATTCCATTAAGCATGTCTTGCACTTCGCTTTGTTTCGATCAATTAGGTCAAAAAATCCCAAATCAAACTAATGCAGTTTTTAGGTATCTAAAAAACTTGACAAACAACAGGTTAGTTAGGTAACTATTTTTTGAGAACTATTCTGAGCAAAAAATCTAAAAATAATCAATGAAATTCATCCGTAAAGTACAGCACATTGCTTGAAAGACAAATTTAAATATTTTATTATACGAGAAGCAGAGAAGCATCAACACAATGAACATAACCCATGTTCAAGTTTGCATATGGAATGCAGTAATACAAGAAAAAAGTTTACCTATGTGTATGGAATTACCCGAACCCGAGTAAATTTAGGATCAATAACCGAACCCGAATAAATAAAACAAGGCTATCCGAACCAGCGTAGATGGAAATTCACTACCGATTGCATCCCTACCCTCCATATCTTCTGAAACATTTTATATATTCGGAACAGTCTTTTTTTTCTGCACTGGGCTTTCTGCTTAGTGTAGAAAAGCCAAAAAAAGTTTCTGCACTGCGGTTTTCTCCTGTTAGCACTGTTTTTCCCCCAGGCCTTTCCCCAAATGGGGGAGGGGTCAAAATTTGTTTCCCCATTTTCCCGAAGTCGTTTTTTGCTCAAAAATGTTCATGTACGCTTTATTTATGTATTTTTGACCTTTTTCAAACCTTTTGCTCTTTTTAGAACCGTTAATTCATTAGAATTGAGGAAACATTTGAAATTTTTGAGTTTGATCAAAGTCTAATGCATTGTGGAACAAATTTTCCAGCGTACTATCCAAGAGCATAATGACTTTGATTTACATGAGAAATTGACGGTTAAGTACTCTATGATGACAAGTGAGAGTCCAAAAAAGATATCAATCTTTCCGGCGTGAAGCGCCAGAACATTTTTTTGGGTTTTGACGTTCTGTGACGCTGGAAAATCAATTTTCTGAACATGTATTTCAAGAATTTGATTCGAATTTAGTGTTCAAAAATCGTTATTTCTAGAAGTTCCTATTTGAAAAATTTTAAAACCAGTAAATTATTTGCAAACTCTCATGAACTTGCCCGAAAAGATATGAGTAAGAAGAGTAGAAATTTCCGAAAACTACTTCCATGAGGCTTTTGGATTGATTTTACGTTAAAAAAGGTTTAGAGACTTTACGTATTGATCTTTCTCAAAAAATGTGAATCTTTATTAAATATCAAGATAAAATATTGAAGATTACCAATTAAAACATGAGATAATACGTTTAAGATGATGAAAACTATTAAAGATTAAATGATAAGTGAAGGTAGACATGTTAGAAGCCGCGCCTGAACTAGGAAATAAATAATAATTATTATTGAAGTTATGACCGGCGCGTAGCGCCGGAAAATTTTGAGATTATGACCTTCTAAAATGCACCAAAACGCATCTTTTCTGTATCCGATATGATCAAACAAACGACTCAAAAAGTTCTGCACCAGTGCAGAAATCACCAAAGAAATTCTACACGAAGCCTAAAAAGTCTGCACTGTGCAGAAAAAAAACACTGATTCGGAATTATTCATTAGCGAACATTTGAATCACAAGGCTTTCCTGTGGATATTCTCATACATGTAATTTAGCTCCGAGGCCTAGTAGGGATAGGTCAGACGACATTTTGAATCAATGGGATTACGTCGGAAAGTCTATATAAGTGAACCTATGTTATTCCTAGCGGGACCAAATTTTCTTTTGTTTTGTTTCTTTGCTACTACGAATTTTGTAACTTAAACTCATAGTGTACGACTGTTCCTTCTTTTGAGTCTTAGTTTTGCCCCGTGTCTAATGATTTTACGTTATTTTTATCCTTCCAAGTTTTTCTATAGATACGCAACGATAAGGTTCGAATATCGAGAACGAACAATTACAGTCAAAACCGACAGCAAAGAGTGAGAATTATAAAAGCATGGTTTTCATGATTTTTTCATTTTAGTCAATAATTTAGTATCCGTTAGATTCAATGTCTAGATTTTTAACGCCCGTATCGATACGTGACGAAAGTTTGGTGTGAGCTAATGAAATTATCGCCAAGTTTTGAAGTAATATGAATTTAGATTTGCAGCTGGAATTTTTTTCAGCCTGATGTCAGCTACGAAAATGCCGAAGATGACGACATATGTATTTTCAACGCAAGGCGAAACGTTCCTATCGTAGGGCAATCGTCTTCCGCCGCTTCCGTTTTCAGTCGTTTGTCGAACGTCAATCATCCTCATCAAGATATCGGTTTCAAAGTTGACGTATCCAATTTGAGTGATACAGTTTCAGACGAAGACATTAGGGTACGTTGATAACAACATAGTTTGAAGTATACGTATATACATGTAACGGAGCATCTCGACATCGATTTACTCAACATTCAGAAAGGTCATTAAACTAAAAATTCCTTGCGCAAAAAATCTGAAAATGGCTTAAAAAATAATAACTTCTTGTTTAAAAAAACCATTAAAATAAGTACTATTCTAGCGCGGATGCGCATGAGTGCAGGAATGGTACCTGGTTTCAAACCCGTGATTCATAATCAAATGTGATTAATAATAAAGCCGCATTCGACATCGAGCTGGAAAATGGGGTTTAAATAGTGAATGGTTTTAAAAAGCAGGGGAATTATTAATTTTTGTAAGTGAGAATTGTTTTGTGGTGAAAGTACCCATACCACCCCCACTGTAACAAAGTGGGGAGCAAAAAAAAGGTCACGGTACGGCGCGCGGGTATGTGAAGTACTACCCTTACAATTTACGATTTTACCCCTACCTGAATTTTCGAGCTTGGGGACCTCTGTTTTAGAGTGTAGTGAAAGCACATCCTATGTATACCCTGTGTGCATATATGCTTATGACAACTGTAAAGAATCGATCACTTTTGTTCCAAATTTCGGCGGATATGACGTTGTTCAATCTCGTGAGTAAAACAAACGTCTCATTAGCTTAAGTTTCATTACATTTAGTGACTGAAAAAAACATTCATCAACTCAGTTGTTTCAAGTCCGGACTGCTGAAAAACAATTTTCCTGCTCATTCGATCTTCAAGAATCAGTACAAAAGCAATATTTTTAACCCATCCCACAGGCAAGTACATTGAAGTTTATTCACGAATGAATGACTCAAACTACAAAGCAAGAGCTCCAGGAGCAAACAGGAACTTAAGGAAGTATCGTGGTATATGATCTGATAACGAAGTCAAAGTACAGTTGGTTAAGTACATATAATGGACGACTTGGAAAATAATAAGTCAAATTTTTTAGCATCTTTAGTTTAGTAAAACATATGAAAGTTTACCCTTGCAGGATACGGTTCCATAATTCTATTTTGTACGAGTAAAAAGTCGAACTTTTCTATTCGACGCATTCCATACGTGAAGTTTGAAAAAATCTGCTGGCCGATTCTAGATAGAGAAACACTACGTTGTTATTTCAAAAAATGAAAATCACGAGCGGAGTAGAACAAACTTTTCTTCTCTCCATCCGCCCAAATCTTGGGTTTCCTCCCGCCAGAATTCTTGACCATTTTGATATATGCATCGATGGCGTCATTGATCGATTTCTATTCTTTATAATTTTGTTCTTTTTCCAGGAATTATTCAGTTCGATTGGGCCCTTGTTAAATTCGAGGTTGGTTAGGGCCGGCGATGCTTGCGCCATTTTCGAAAGTTTAGCCGACGCCAAGAGAGCCATCGCGGAATTTAATAACCGAGAATTAGATGGTAACTCTAAACTTATTTTTCTTCCCATTTCATTCCCTCATTTGTTTTCTTATTTTATTTTTTCTTCTTTCTCCCTATATTTTCCTACTCTTCAACTTTGATTTTTGTTTTTTTTTTTAATTTATTTTTGTACCAATATTTGTTTTCATTTCGATTTTGGAATTTCTTCCATTTTAATCCTTACCATCAAAATGTCTACCTTGGTTTGATTCTGACTTTTTCACATTTTTTCTCTGGTTTTCTACCCGTTTTTTTCTTGTCGAGGAACTTGTTTAAACGTGAATTCTTTTGTCAAAACTTTTTCAAATTTATTCCTGTTTCATTTTTTTGACATAGCCTTTTCCATCTTCTATTTTTAGATTACGTTTTTGACCTGGGATTATCGCTTTTGATGTGATTTCTTATTTTGAGCCTGGTTTTTCTTTCAATTCGTGATTTATTTGTTTTCGATCCTTTCAAAATTTTTAGTTTTTTACGTCGCATAGCATTTGACTTTTCTCGTGATAATAAAAATAAAGATGAACAAAAAATAAATTTTTGTCTGAATTACCTGGTATTTTTCCCTCCATCAATTTTTCACATTTTTTTGAATTTCAATGATTATATTCAAAGTTAGTTTTTCTTGTACTTTCTTCAATTTTCTTTTTCTTCAATTTTCTTCAATGTTTCTTCAATCGTTTATTTTCCCATTTCTTTTGAGATTAGTATTGGATTTGTTCTTGTGCTATTTTTTTGTTTACTTTTTTGCCTTTCCCCTCCATTTTTTCGGATTTTTGTCTTTGGACATCTTTTATTGTACGTCTCCTTCGTTTCATTCTAATTTGAATTTTTGAATTGATTCAGTGAATTATTAAACTGCTTTTGTCGTTTCTTGGAACTTACAAAATTATGACCTTGATATTCTTCCCGGTGTTCCTATGAAATTATCGTTATTCATCGACGGCAAACGTGACGCATCAAAAATGCCGAAGATCGCGGCGCCGTCGAAAAAATTGTCGACTAAGACGTTCAACGATCCGTCGGCTACTGCATATTTGCCTCTTCGTTCGACGCAATTATTAACAAAAAACGCAGCCGTCCGCCGTCAGCCAGAAAATCGAAACGACGAAGTCGAAGATATGGAAGTCGACCGCGATCTTATAACTAAAGCGTTATTCAATACTAACAACAAGGATGACGTTTCGACGGGTAAAAATGGGAAGAATGAACAATCTGTGCAATTTACGGTTAAAATTTGAAATTTTTGTTGGGGTAATTTTGGAAAAAAATGTAACTCTCCGCGAAAAACGCGCTTTTTACGTTATTACTGTTTTCTAGCTTTTTTATTACATTTTCTGTATGTCAAATAAATTCGACTACTAATTTGTAGTTGCTCTCTGCTATTTTGCGCAGCGGAAGCTGAAAAAAGTTTCAGAGGGAAACCCGACAGGGTGAGTTTTTGATATTTTTTCATCATAACTTTGTATTGGTTTAGACCACGAGAGATCCCCGTGTTCGCCGCTGTCAGTTTTGCTCACTATACCGAATTGAGATATACAAGATTGCCGATGTAACCATGAAGACCTTGACTTCATGACAAAATTTATTGTCGAGGAAAAAATAGGAAACAATGAAGCTAGTTTTACTGAAAAATATTACAAAATGTAAATCACGAAAAAATGCATAAGTTCAAGTCACGCGCGTACTCAATTCTGCTCATTCGATGACAACTTCAGTTGGTTTTTGTAATTTATCGATTGGTTGATTTTCCTATACTACCAATCCGTTTTTCTCGAAATGCTTCAATATAATAAATATGCTAAGCAAATACCTTTTCATATTTTTGCAGCGTTCTGTTTAGCAGTCACACATTACGACTGGAAACTAAACTTTAAAAATTTTTGAGTGGAAAATTTTACAGTAAAGACAATTTTGATGGCATTAATGATTTTTGTCATTTTTAAATTTAGAAGCATTTTATAAAATGCAGACTAATAAACTAAAGATTTCTCACAGAATTTGAACTCTAAATTTGTCATGAACGGGCAAATCAGCAACAATTAATGTTATTTAATTGCACTAATCGTTCCAAATATGGAAAATTTTATAACCGACAAAACCGGCGATCGATAAAGCGATTATATCGTTTAAAAGTAAACTAAATTTTCGCTTATTTTCTTTACGGACTAGAACGACCAATAAGTTCGACGAATGAGACTTATGCCCATTAATTTCACGGAAAGTAGTTTCTAAATTTTCGGGGTCATTTTCAACCTAAAAAGTTTGTACAAGTAAATCAGCGCAAGTTGGAGTGCTTGGAAAACATGAGAGAAAAGACAAATAGAAAACGGTATGTTCTACAAATTGAGATCGCGAGTAAGCTAAGAAAAAGAAGAGAAGTGAATTAGTGCAACGAAATCAGAAAGAAATGAAAAACAAATAAACACAAGGGTTATGACAACAAAACCAAAACACGAGAATAGCATAAATATTTTCATGAACACGAAAGGAATATTTCAATAATAAAATGAACAAACGTAATACAAAAACGCAGGAACAAGAACTAGAAATTTGTGGCCAGAAAAAAAAACAAGAAATATGAGAATGAATAAAGAACAGAAGTCAAAAAAACAGAATAAAAAAAACTGAGAAAAGATTGAAAAAATCAAGAGTAAAGAAAAATTAAGATAGACAGCAACGACGACAGAAATAGAAAAGTAAAAAAAGAAAGAAGAAATAAAAATAGATGGTAACCGACGACAAAAAAGATAGAAATAAGAAACAAAAAAACAGTCAAAAAGATAAATATATCAAAGATAAAGGATGGAACAGAAAATAAGTATGAAAAAAGCAAGAGGGATAAAGGGCAAGTTAAGGAAGTCGTTGGCCACCGAAAATTGCTCCAAACCTTGAGTTTCATCCTTTACCAAGAGAATGCGAGTCAAATCAGACTCCTCGTGGCAAAGGAAGTCCAGAAGGATTTGCAAAATTTTTATAAAAGATTACACATATTGTAGCCAAAAAACACCGATTTCCTCAGAATCGTGTCAATTCTTATTTAGGCCTACATTAGGTTCAGGTTGTGCTTAGGTTAAAAAAAGAAAGAAAGAAAATATTAAAAATAAGAAAAAATGTGAAAGACAAAATTACTTGATAATCGACGCAGGGGTCGCAACACCAGGAAACCCTGTACAAAACATGTGTTGTCAAACAAACGCCGTACAACGTGCCCAAAAAGCACCAGTTCGGTTTACACTTGGGAGTACTGTAGGCTACGGTAATTATCAGCGACGATAGGCCCGATACGGTGACTAATTGCGATAGGAAATTGCCCATTTTGATCCAACGCTTCGTTTGGTCGCCCAAACGTTTGGGTTCGATGACCACAATTTGCGATTTATCCTCCAAAGCCATGTCCAATTGTTCTAAATTGTATTCGTGCATACCGACGTCGTCTTCGTTGAAAATCTCCTGTACGACGCGGATGCGCAGAGGTGGCGACGATGCGGCCGACGACAAAAGTGGTGTAGCGGGGCTGCCCATAGATTAAGGGAGATAGATGGTGGTCCTGAAAAAGATTTTTTTTATGAAATCAAAAACAACATTGTATAGACTGGTTCAAAAGTGTTACAATGAACAAGGAAATTATCAATTTTGAGACTCAAATTTTTGTAAGTTCAGTATGTCCGTGCAAGAGATGAAATTTGATTAAGTCCTATGGTAACAAATTTTTTCACGAACAAATAGTGGAGAGAATAGATTGTATTGAGGAGCGGGATATAAACCTAAATTAGCCCCATTAATGAATTTTATTTTTCGCAAAACCGACATCAGGTATAAAAAATTGCCTCTTTTAATTGCAACAGGAACTGACGGGTTTACCTTACCTTTAATGGGACTGCTAGGCCTGACGTTCAGGTTTAGATGCTCGAGTTTATCTAGCGATTTCGAAATTTTCGGCAAGCTCCAAATTTTAAACAAAAATTCAATTCGTCCGCTAAAGAATCAAAAGTACAACAGAGAAACAAGAGGCTTACTATTTAATTTATTCAATTTTCGTTGGTTGTACGCATATTATCGGAGTAGGTGTTTGATTGATTCAAACCCAAATAGGTATTTGAATCGCACAAAATATTGACTATTCAATGTGAGCAAGAATCTCTTTGTTCTAAAAACACAGAAATTGATACATCGAACGACCGATCTCGTTCAGATCTATCTAAAAACATTACTTAGAAGTTCATAGCTTCATTTTCAAAGAGTTAAAGTTAGGTGATTAAAGTTCGAATAAAATTTGGTTGACCTCCTCCAGATTCTCCTCGATGCCAGACATTTCTATAGTATAAAATGTGAACGAATGGAATTAGTTGAGGAATGTTGATTTCTTAATCATAGGGTATGTCGAAAGTATGTATGAGATTTTAAAATAACAAAATACAGTGCAAAAGAAAATGAATGAAATGCAAGGGGTCTTTTTGCAGTACTTCATGGAAGAATTTATGTGATAATATCTCGACAGAATGTTCACAACAGGGTTTTTTTTTTGACCTACGAGTCACAAGCCAAGTGGCTTGTTGACCTAAAATTTTACAAGCCATTCCAAATTTTTACAAGCCAATTTTATAATATCAGTATACGTGAATAAATTCCAATGCTAGGTTATTTTTTAAAGAAAATATATAATTGAGCATCATGGCAATCGATCAGAAAAGAGATGTCATTCAACATTTATTAAATAACATTTTAGAGCCGTTAATTCATTAAAATTCAGGAAACTTTTGAAATTTTTGAGTTTGATCGAAGTCGAATCTACAAGCATTGTGGAACAAATTTTCGAGCAAACTATCCAAGAACATAATGACTTTGAATTACATGAGAAATCGGCGGTTAAATCGTTTATGATGAAAAGTTAGAGCCCAAAAAAGCTTTTAATCTTTCCTGCCTGAAACGCCGGAAAATTTTTTGGGTATTGACATTCTGCGATGTTGGAAAATCAATTTTCCAAACACTTATTTGAAGAATTAGATTCGAATTTTCTGTTCAAAAGTCGTAATTTCTAGAATTTTATGTTTGAAAAATTTTAAAACCATTAATTTATTCTCACACTCTCATGAACTTGGCCGAAAAGATGAGTAAGAAGAGTAGAAATTTCCGAAAACTACTTCCACGAAGCTTTTGAATTGATTTTACGTTAAGAAAGGAATAATCGCTTCAAAAAGTTTACAGACTTGACGTATTGATCTTTCTCAAAAAATGTGTCAAGGGAAAAATGTGAATCAAAAAATGAAATCGAAAATATCAAGATGAAATATTGAAGATTACTAATTAAAACATGAGATAATACGTTTAAGATGATTAAAACTATTAAAGATTAAATGATAAGTGAAGGCAGACATGTTAGAAGCGGCGCCTGAGCTAGGAAATAAATAATAATGCTTATTTAAGTTATAACCGGCGCGAAGCGCCGGAAAATTTTGAGATTATGACCTTCTAAAATGCACCAAAATGCATCTTTTCTGTATCCGATATGATCAAACACATGACTCAAAAAATTCTGACAAGCCATTTTGGCTTGTTGGACAAAAATTCTACAAGCCATTTTGTCAGTCCAACAAGCCATGGCTTGTAAAATGCTAAAAAAAAAAACTATGGTTCACAATAAATAAAATGTTCTATTCAAAAGACAAATCAGTATAAAGTCGATTGAAACTTTCGGGTCACTCTGTATTTATACATGAAATTCGTGCGGAGTGCAACGAGAACTTTGCCCAACAAATGCCAAGTTTAGACCAGATTAAGGGGCCATCCAAAATTTTAAACGCTATCTAGACACCAATAAGGAATTCTTTGAGTGTTTGTGCAAAACTCAGGATCAAATATAAAGCGCTCATCCTAAATTTTTACTCTGTTTTTGATTTTTATGTTTCATGCAATACTGCATAATGCATATCCATGTATTTTTTACTGCGCTCTATTTGTAATCGTAGACACACTGACAGATGGATAAACATAGAGCGCTCGGCTTCCAGCAAAAATTTTTGTCACCAATTCACGAGATGTCGGAAAAACAATGGACTAGCTAGAAAACATCATTTTCAACTAACCCGATATACACTGCATTCAAACTCGTAATTGTCATATGGGGCACCAGCAAGACAAGACAATTCTGTTTCCAAAAACAACTGGA
Source organism: Romanomermis culicivorax (assembly GCA_963922205.1). NCBI lineage: Eukaryota > Metazoa > Nematoda > Enoplea > Mermithida > Mermithidae > Romanomermis > Romanomermis culicivorax. The sequence goes on from CAWUHX010000290.1 coordinate 346,638, forward strand.
AAATAAATCAGATTCAAATAAAAAGGAGACACTAGAAACTCGTCAACACTAGAAAGTGATTTCGAAATTTGAATGTACCAAAAATTACGATCCTTGCTTCTTGAGAGCAATTATGCAATGCAAGCAAAGTTATTTCCGCATTTGGGATATTTTTTGAGAAAGAATACATAGATATACGCAGTAATTTTTTGAGAGTAAAGACTTATTTATACTTGCCTTTTGCGGCGAAACGGAACGGATCGTCTACAGCTGGAACCTTTCAGCCTGAAAATCCACTTTCGATCGGAAAGGATAACTACAATTTTGCGGGAAACCACCGACGGTAACCTACAACCAGTGTTTTTTTTTGTACTTTACAAACGAAACAGTCCAGAGTACAAACGAAAATTTGGGCTTCGTTTGTGCCGGTACAAACGAAAATTTTTGGACAAAAAATTTTTTGTTACTCAACAGCTGTCAGTATTCAGTATCAATGGACTTTGTAGGACTTGTTTGTTATGCGTCCACATCGAAAACGACAAACTAGCAGCTGTGGCATAATAATAAAAGCAATTTGTGGAGTATTTCACTAGTGCATGTTATGTGCCTCATGATCAAGTGTTTTCTGTGTCTGAATTTGTAGCCTTCTTATGTGTCTCGTGGAAATAGTCAACGTATTCATATTTCACAGCATGTTTGTTGCATTTTATAACAATGAATCCATTTTTCAGCAATTTTTCGCAAATTTTGGAGTACAAACGGTTTTTGAGAGGTCGTTTGTACCAGTACAAATGGACCGAGTGCAAAAAAAAACACTGCCTCCAACCGAACCGAACGAAAACTTCTCTTTCGTTCGGTTACGTTCCACCGATTGCATGCCGTTCCGTTCCGTTCCGCTGAGAAAGGCAAGTATAAATGGGCCTTAGCAGTCCGTGTTTATAGAATGTTTATAAATTAAAAAATTATGAAAGTTTCGTGATTCAAATCGTCGAATTTTCTCGACCAAATAATTCAATTTTCCATTTACTGGGTCAAATTCGCAATAATCTTGCCCATTGGAAGTTTCAGTGATGTTGATAACATCGTGTTCAAATTTTCCGATCAAGCATTTTACCGATTTTAAGAGACACTGTCTGAGAAAATTTAGCTTCTTATACAGAAAGCTGTGATAAGTGAAAAATTAACCCTAGCTAAAAATCGCATACTTGGTGTAATCTGATGCGCTAGGAACGAAAAGGATATTCATTTCGTCTGAAAATAACAACTCGCATAGCTACAGTGAGACAAAGGTTGCAAATTTTCGATTTTGTCGATTTTTGACATACACTTCTTTAAACTTTTGCAGGTTTAGATGCGTCAGACATCGTACTCTGAAAATGTATCCAACATTAGGCCAATGGACGAGCCACAATTTACTGTAGGATTCATTAGTGTAAAGTGTGTATTAGGAGTGCAGTGGTGCTCGAAACATCACATTTTGAGAGCAAAACAAAAATCACCACCTCAGAAGCACCAACAAATTCTCTATACAATAGATTGTTTACGATGTCTTCTAACTGCTGACAAAAAATTACAGAAATTCATGTACTGCTAGAGGGTCGCACAACCTGGAGTGTAGACACTATCTTATAATTGTATATTCTGGTAATTGCGATCTCCACTATAGAACTATTACAGCTTGATAAATTTAAAAAAAGAGATATTAAGACAAGTTTCGTTTGGTAAATATTGAGATAATTCTCAAACTCATGAAAAATAAAATTCACAGGGCTACAGTATCCCAAAGTTTGGAATTTTTGCGTTTTTTAGCATTTCTGTGTCTATTTACGAGAATTGAGATGTATCGGCCCAGGCATGAAGTAATTTTATTATTGACCGTCCCTTTAATACATAATGCTCTATAGTGGTATGAAAATGTTTTCCGAATTTTGCATTTTAGAGTTTTTGGGTATTTTAAAATGTCAAAAATGAGACCGCAAAAATAGTGAAAAAGCAGGCTTCTTTCCAAAGAATGGCTACATGTACTGCTAAAGCCAAAAGCACCGAAAATTTCCCTATGCAGTGGATATATTACGATGCAGAGGTCCCCAAGGCCGAAAATCTAGGTAGGGATAAAATCGTAAATTTTAAGGGTAGTACTTGAAATATGCCGTGACCTTTTTTTTGCACTCAACTTTTTGCTAAGGAGGGGGGAGTTGTAGTTTCTCGAACTTACAAAAATTATTAATGCCCCTACTTTATGCTTTTTACAGTGAAAAACATTTACTAGTATTTCAACTCCATTTTCCAGCTCCCAATCATGCAACTTTAATGCACTAATTATACGTACAGAATAGTCACACTTTGAAGACTGTTGTGCCAACTGATTCCTGCATATTTCAAGAATCGGGCACAACATACGTTTGGAAACATTGTTTTGTTGTGCAGGTCTTTCCTTAAGAGGCGTAAGAAAAGATAACTCTGGTCTGAACTGACCTGTTAGAACTGATCCCTTGGCTAAGCCTCGGTGATAGTGCAACAGTCCGGTTCCCCAGACCTACAACAACAAAGATAAACTTAACTCTAAATACGGGGGCCTTACCAAGGTCCTCCGCAGTCTCCTAGATGAGACAAGGAATCCCCTCAGGGATAAACTTACCTGGGTATAACCCGAAAGGGGTTTCCCAAAACTTACTTGATGTAAGCCGGCGCCTGGGCCTCTGGTCCTCCGCCTTCGTCGACGCGGATTATCTAAATAAATAAACGAATGTATTAAGCAATAAGTCCGACGAAATATGTAAAACGAATGTGGGTACACCACAGTGAATAACTCATAAACAAAACAAGTTGCTGGGAAAGTTATATTTGGGGACGCCAGCAATAAAACCAAAATATAATAAAAACGTGAATATAGTGAAGAATGATTTCACTATCACTTTTTCGTCTTTCTTTGGCGCTCCATTCTATGCAAATGTCTGCGCCGCTGGTCGTCCCTTTCGTCGATTTGCATGTCGATTTCCCCACACGAATTGGCATCAACAGGGTGCCCAACATCCCTCGCGCGTCGAAACCGACCTACGGGAGGTAGAAAAAAAAAACTTTTGGCCGGGTTACCCCGGCATTAAAAAGAATTAATCAAAAAGAAAAAATCTACAATTCCGGCTGACTCCTGATAAACAGTTTGTCTCACCGGACTCCCGTTTCACAGTCTGTCCTAATAGAACTCCTGTGCTGGTCGTTGGACACAACAAATACCAAGGGCTTCGCCGCAATGGCTGGCAAGTGACGCCCATTTTGACCTCGGCGTTGATGGAATAACCTCCTGCCCTAAGGAGTATGACGTAAACGTCGGTGCCGGATGTGTGGTCGGCTTCGGGCTCGGCCGCTCGGTCTGCATGCTGTGTCAATTCGTTGGCCGTGGGTCTAACCGCATGCAAATCGACTTCCCGCGTCTCTATTTTTTCTAAATTAAACTAAAATACGAGATTATATGGCGATACAAAAAGACGACGCGGGAATGTACGGATATCACAAAAATTTTTAAAATGCGCTAAAAAATTTGAGCAAAAATGTGGCCAAAAGTTTTAAAATATTTTTTACGGTTGCGTTTTTGCACCGGTTTTGTCAAAAAAGAGATTTTTGATGGCCAGCAGCACCGAAAATAATGTTTTTGGATTTTTTGTTTTTTGATTTTTTTGGATTTTTTGTGATTTTTATTAGTGTTTTTGGGTTTTGTGTTTTATGAAATAAGTAAAAATATATATACGAAAAAAGAAATTTTTGGGCCAAAATTTTGCGGCTATTTACTGCTGCTGCCCGCCGCCTCGGTAGCCTCCTCGAGGTCTACCTTGATAGTACCCCCTCTGACCTGGTTGGCCTCGGGTCTGACCTCCATCTTGGCCTCTATTTTGGCCTTGTTGGCTTCCGCCGCGTCTACCTAGCGGCATAAAATTCGGATTATGGAATTGAGCATCCGGGTCTTGACCTTGGTGTTGCCAGGTTCCTCGGCCTGTGTAAGGTCGCTGAGGGCGCCCTCTGAAGCCTCCCCTGGGTTGACCTTGGTCATACCCCGGTCTAGCCCTGTACGGGGCCGGGTTTGAGAACATATCGTCTCTCCCCTGCTGCCTTTGACCACTGCTAGTGGAGCTGCTGCGTTGTGGTTTTTGTGTCCGGTAAGTTGAATTAAGAGATTTAGATGAAATTGATTTTGACCGAGAAAGCCGACTTTTGTAAGAAGTGCTAGCAGCTTCACTATATGACCTCTGGCTGGTCGTAGCCGATGATTGTTGTATCATCGGTGGTTGTTTCTTAGCCGGAGGGAGTCTAGGCACCTTGAACTTACTCGGGCTCTTGGCAGCCGTCCGCTGAAATTTATCAGCTTGCGACCTGTCATCGCCTGGTGCCTTCCTCTTAACACCCATCTGGTTTAACCTTTGCGAGCCCATAAAAATATACTGATTAAAGGCTGCAATGTAGACATCGTCTACACGGTTTCCCTGGGCCTCGACGACTAGTTGTCTGTTCGCAAACGAACACGCCTGGGCATACCACCTACCAATTGCCGTTGGCGTGATCGGAGCGAAATCCAACTGAAGAAAAATCATTAGGGTCACATACCTAATGGCCGTAAAGACGTCTGAGGCATCGTAGTCCTGAAGCCATCTGGGGATGAGAATTAAAATTATCCATTCCCAGATCTCCTCAGGGATGCACTCTCCGTCAAACATAAATCCGCCCTGCATTTCGAATTGCTGGCGGTAATTTTCGTGAATTTCGGCCATGGCGTCATTGACCATTCTGTAAATTATCGGCCGTTCTTGCCGATCAAAGGCGAAGTAATTGGCGACCTCTGGATTTTCAAATGAGATCGGCCCAATTAAACCCCTTTGTTCCCGTTGCCACTCCCAATAATCAATCAGAGTTTCGGCTAATTGACCAGGAGTGACAAACTGCTGTGGTTCCCTTTCGGGTCTACTAGCTACCACATTCAGTTTGACCTTCTTGATCAATTTTTCCTCCGATTCAAGATCGGGCTTCACCAATACGCTTCCCGCAGGTTTGCTACTTCTTGCGGTATAGCTGGAGGGCACGGATTTACTTTTGCCAGAAGAAGTACTAACCTCTCCGCCGGTTTTCGATACCGTTCGCGTCTGAGTGTACGATGTTGTCGCAGTGGACCCTGTTGTCCTATCCGATTTTGTCTGGCCTATGGAGGTCTCCGTTCGCGTCTGACTTTTTGAAGTCTCCGTTCTCGTCTGACTCTTTGAAGTCTCCGATCTCGACTTTTGGCTCGTCGAGTATTGTGGGGTCGTCGTTTCTTCGGCCGTATCGTAGGCGTCGTTTTCGGATCCGGTGGCGGCCGCTCCTTGTTGCTGCTGTCCTTGAGCTGCAAGTCTGCGTCGCTTGGCCTAACCTATCCTCTTTCTACGCCTTACCTTTTCCTTGGCTAGGTGTCGGATAAATTTTTCCGACATACCTTCAGCTAACATCTGCTGAACTTTGTCTGGGGAATAAATTCCAGGAATACCTTCCTCGGCAATTCTTCCCCTCCTCATCAGCTCTGTCGCTGCAATGGCTGAATCTGAGCTATCGTCGGCTAGTGCCTGCTCCTTCAGCTTCCTCTGGATTGCCCTCTGACGCAGGAATTCCTGCTGCGTCAGCCTTCTTTGTTCTTGAATCTTGGCCTGTAGGGCCTCTTGCTTCGCTTGTCGGTCATGATCCTTAGGATCTTTGGCCTTCACTGGTATCTCCTGGGATGCTTCCTGCATCTTCTCCAGTCTGACATCGATCCCTGACATTTTGGTGACTGCTTCGTCAATTTGAGTCTGGATTTTTTCCTCCTCAAGAGCCTGTTTCTGAGTTTTGGCCTCCATCCCATCCTTATTCTCTGATGTCTGGCCCTCAGATTCCAGAATTTCACCCTCTTCTTCTTCTTCTACATCCTCCTCTGAACTGGACTCAGAGTCTGAATTCTGTATCTTCAGCAATAGCTGTTTTACTTTAGCCGGCAAAACAGCTGGTGCTGGAGGTACTGATTGCATTATGGTGACAACCTCTGGCTCAGGCTCGGCCGGTTGTTGTACTTGAGGTACTTGAGTCGGCTGTGCCACCGCTGGTTGGATTGGCGGCGGCACCACGACAACTACTGCAGCTGCCTGCGTAGCAGCAGTGTCCAAAGCTGGTGTAGCTTTGACCACTGGCGCTAGCGCCTGCGGCTGCGCTTTGACCTGTCCTGTCCCTCCGGCTTGCGCCGTTTGGGAAGTTGAGGGACGATTTACCGGTACCTTAGATATTAACTCACCGGCTGGGGTATATGTTAATGTATACCCGGGCATTTCTGAAGCGATTGTTCTCTCCCGGAAGCTTTTACTGACAAACTCCGGTCTGAGCTCGAGCGGGTTTCTTGGTGCGTAGGTAATCGGGTAGTCGGTTGGCGATGCGTCTTCCGTCATGGGATACCACAGTCCCGGCGTTAAAGTCTCGAAGCCTACGTAGTAAAAAGTTACATAGAAATAAGGATTTACCTTGTAGGCTCCGTCCTTCAATAACGATTTGTCGTCGCCAATTTGTAGGATTTCCTCGGCTTCTCGAAATCGTAGCGGGACAAAACCGAACCGATTCTGCCATGCGTATACCCCTTTTTTAGATGGAAAGCGGGGTTCCGATGGCGGTAGCGTCGCTGCTAACTCTAAATAGTAAGCCAGGCGGTCGCCTGACTTCCAGGACATTTTCTTTATCATTTCCTGGCCTTCCTTAGTATAACTATTTAGAAAGTTATAATTTAGCAGAGCGCTAGTTTCATAGTCGCACTCCGCTCTGGAATGAGGCCATGCCAAATGATAGGCCAATGGCATAAATTTGCAGATGACCTCTAACTCTGGGAAGTTTCGCTCATCCAGCATACCTGAAATTTTTGCCAAGTTTGGCGTGTAAAAATTGGTCTTATAGGCCTGTCTATGGCCCTCAATACCCACTGGGTAGTGGTTATTAGAGGAAAACACCTCTTGTGGAATGGTATCGGGCTTCCCGGCTTGTTGCCAGTATAGCTTGGCGTTTTCGTACAACGTTAAAGAAATTTTCCCGTCTAAATCCCAGTAGGTTCCACCTGACTTGAGATTTTCCAGGATATCTTTTGAAATATTAACCCAGTCTGGTATCTGGACGTCCTGGATTTTGTCGGGATCACTATCTGTGGTGTATCCGTCGTCCTTCATTGGTTTGTTATCTCTTGGAAGTAGTGGGTAGAAACCACTTGGCAGCTGAACTCCCTGAGGACGAACTGGATTACACTCCGTGGGCGCGGTATAATAACCTGTGTTATTTCCCTGCATCTGTACCGCCCAACGGTTATACATCTCACACTTCATCATGTGATAGACCATATTTGGTTGAACCTGATCGGTTTCCATAACTGGGGTACCTAGCCCCATTTCTCGGTTCACATTGCCCGGAATCATTAGATATTGTTGATAAAAATGCAGGGCAATAGTGTTGATCTGTTTGGGATCCACCTTGTCATGGTCGAAAATCTGCATTTGCATAAGCAGTTGATCGGCCATGCCATAGTGAATGGTGGCAAACATGACCAATAAGGAGTAATATGCGTCTAGAGCGGCGTATCTGAGCTCTTCCGGCAATATACCCCTTTTGGCAAACCGATCACGGTTCGCTTTTAACGAAAAGTCATATTGGTAGGGGCCCACGTCTATCAAATAAAATTCCGTGAACAGTCCCTTTAACCGAAAGGTTTCGGGACATATACCTGTCTGAAAGCATTTTTTCTCCAGGTTTACTCCTACCATGGTGAGGGCGAAACGGTCTAAGTCAAAGTATCGACCTTTGGTCTTTCTTAGAAATTCCCGTAAGGGGACAGTTTTGTCCCTGTCCTTATTATCTCGCCCTGCGCCACACACATTATAGATACTCACCAGATCCTCCAGTACGGCATATCCGGCGAAGAGCATGTCGGAGTTCAAGAAGTCGTGGAGGCTGGTCCACTCTTTGATCATCATCGACGTTGTATCAATAACGTAGGTTTGACCATTCGTTAGCGCGAAGCTGATATATCGGGCAAACTGCTTTCCCATTGGATTGTCGACCTCCCTTGTTTTGAACAAGGCGGCGACCTTATCCTGGTTGACTTTTTCAACGTCGAAGCCACAAACTGGTTGTCCTCTGAAGATTGACACTTCTCGGATAAAATGGAGTGTCTGGCTGACTTTCCCGATGTCTACCAATTTTGGTTCCTTGGGATTAGCCGGCCAGTACCCAAATGTGGCTTTAAACCACTGATCCAGTTCGTGGATTCGTACGGCCCGTTTGACGTTATAATCTAAACATAAAGTACTATTAATTTTAGTGTTTATTCCCCCTTTTTTCAGCGCATTTTCGGGTCTATACTACACCAGCACCACAACACCAAGCGGGTTAAGTTTCGCAGAAAATTAAATTTAGTGCAGGTTGTTAGGTGAGCCACTGATATACAAACATTGAGCTGGTAGGCAACTAACACCTTACCAAATCTTACCCTTGCTACCTCTATATGTTGGGGAGGGTAGACCTGATCCGATTGTCCACCACTTGATCGGACACCAATCTCTGACCAGCTGCTTGAGCGACCAACTACGCTCCATTTACGGCGCTGTATTTACAATTTTTATAGCGCTCGGAATTGATAATTTTTAATGAATTTTATATCGAAAAAGTGATATGATTTGATTTGATTTGAAAATAAATAATTTTTGATAAATTTTTGAATGATAAAACTTTAAAACGGGCTGAACCCAAGGTTCTAGGTTTCCCTTGAATCGTATAGCTCTCGGTGGTATCAGGTATATTTCCAAGTTGGAAATTCCCTGCTTGGCTTCGAGCTTCCGTTTCGCAGTACTCCCATTTTTCGTTCCCTCTAAGTTCTAACCTCCTCTGCCCTTTGGGGCGCCGAGCTGGTCTTCCAGTGACTTCTGGGCATTACCTGCGGTTTCCAAGAATATTTGATAAAAATAAGTTTGAAACTTACCGTCAATGAAGAAAAAACGGTTGTCTTGGCGGTGCTGGGCCCTGCCATATTCAACGTGGCGCTCTGTGTGCGACCACTCGCGCGTCGGAGCTTGTTGGCGGTTCCGCGCGCCCTTTCCCATTTCTTTACGCTTCGAAATTTTCTTTTTCGAATAATAAATTTATAAAATTTAAAATTTTATTGAACGCTGAAAAAAGTTTAATCTAACAATTTTGCTAATTTCCTTTTTATCGCGGTTCGGGGAATATTTTACTTCTTCCTTCCGATGGAAGTTTAGAATTCAGATAAGCGGGGGCAGCTATAGATTGATTTTGAAAAAATGAAAAATTTGAAAATTAATTTTTTAGAAAAATGTCGGAAATTTTTTGGGTTGTCACTTTGGTCTAAAATTCCGAAGAATTTTTCCCAAAGTCTGAGATAAATATGAAAAATTTACAAAATTAATACGAATACTACATAAACGCGATAAATATTACAAATTAATACAATTTTAATTAAAATTAGTACTTACACGCGCGAGATATGTACACAAAATAAAAAAAATCAGCGCGAGATCGCGCATAGATTCGCCTTGAGCGAATTTTCAGATGATTTCATTTGAATCGGCGCTCCAGTCGTAACTGTTTGTGCCATATTGGAAAGTGACGTATTTTCGTCACGTGGCGCGTCCTGATTGGCTCGCGCTATTCGCGGCAAGACCCTAGTGGTCTCGTAACGAAAATGTTTCAACCTGCTGATTGAAACAGTTTGGCGATTTAGCGGGTTGTCCCAATGTACAATGGTGACAACGTTCTCTGCTTCTCGCGAAATGTCCGTAACTATGAACGGACGGGACCATGGTAGTCCCAACTTTTTCTGCTTGTCTACTTTGAGCAGAACCCAATCCTTTTCTTTAAATCCATTTTGTTTGGATTTTTTATCGAAGTATTTCTTCGATTTTTCGGCAGCACTCTGGATATTTTTAGCAATATCCTCGTAAAGGTTGACTAAATGATTGCTCAACACAAATTTGTATGCCTCAGCATTGCTGTCCGGCATTACAATATCGTATGCTTTCGATAAGTTTAACCCGAAGGTTGCCTCATGACCTCTAAGCAACGAAAATGGGGATTGCCCCGTGGCTGCATGTGGTGTGGCATTGTAAGCAAACACCACAGCTCTCAAGTATCTTGGCCAGTTGTCTTTTTCCTCGATGGCCACCTTTCTGAGCTGTTTGATGAGTGTCTGGTTAAACCTTTCTACCATACCATTTCCTTGTGGATGGTAGGCTGTTGTAAAAATTTTTTGACACTCCAATAACTTGCAGATCTCTTTCATTAGATCTGAGGTAAAACAACCTCCTCTATCGCTGAGTAGTCTCCGTGGAGTCCTGTGCCTGAATACAATGGCTTGTAGAAAAGTATCTACAACGGTGCTAGCTGACTGATCCAGGATCAGTTCAGCTTCAACCCACTTTGTAAAATAGTCTTGAAAGACTATGACATACGGTCTCTTCTCACTTAGTGGAGAAATACCCACGATATCCACTGATACTATGTCAAAAGGACCTTGTGGAATAATTGGTATCAGTGGCGGAATTTCGGTGTTTCCCTGATTAGCCATTTGACAGACTGGACAAAACTTGATCCAGTGCCTGACATCCTTTTCAATTCCAGGCCACCAGAACCGTTTCTTAATCATGGCAAGGGTCCTTTTGAACCCCTGATGAGTTATCATTACGGCACCGTGGTACTGGTGCAAAGTATTGTCCCTAAGGCAGGATGGGACGACCACCTGATCATCCGATCCCTGTCCGGCTTCGCGGTATAACACTTCATTTTGGATATAAAATCCACTATGATACTTGGTTGTCCCATTTGGACCCAATCTATCAAAGTATGGTCGTAGTACCTCATCTTTTCTCTGCAAGAGGGCCATGAGATCATCTCTAATTAGCCCTTTTGGTAATTCATCTTCTTTAGGATCTGCCAAAGTAAACTCCTGTTCCTTTTCTGGGTATAACCAGGTTACTCTTTTTTCCTTACCTTTGTCCTGATTTCCCCTACTTACTTTTTCGTTGACCTGATTGCCATCAGGCTGGATCTGAGCCTGATTATTCTTGTCCGCTTCTTTCGCCATGCTCCTTGTAGTTACGGCATTTATCAAGTCTGCAGGCGAGCTTGATTCTGGATCACCCTCAGAATCTTCTGGATATACCTGGGTGAATCTCGGACTCATATCAGTCCTCTGATTCTTCTTACCTTTTGGCTCCGGATGTAACGGAGTACCGTCTTCAGGATTCCGATCTGTCAGAATTCTCAATCTCTTCACCAAATTGAGATGTTTCTTCTCAATAAGCTGTGCCTCAAGATCTTTCAGATTTTCGGACTCTCGTTTATCCTCTGAGAACATGTGTTCCCACTTTGGCGGTATCTTTTCCGCTTGATCGTCTGGTTCATCCATCCTGGACAAAAAGTCTGCCATGGCATTTTGTTTTCCAGGCACATACTCTAGTTTATGGTTGAATTGAGAGATGAATGAGTACCATCTCTTCAACTTACCATTGGTCATGGCATTGACCTTCATAGATAATAAAGGTTTGTGATCAGTTCTTATGATCACTCTATGACCTACTAGGTAGTGCTTGTATAACTTTAAACCATACACAATTGCCAAACACTCCCTTTCCGTGGCTGACCACTTTTTCTCATCCGCCTTTAAAATTCTGCTATTATAAGCAATTACCCAGCGGTCTGACTTGGTCTCCTGGTAAAGGACTGCTCCTAGTGCCGTTCCGCTGGCATCTGTCTGAAGGACAAAGTCCGCAGACCCGTCCAAAACCGGATACCTAAGGAATGGCACAGACAATAGTGCTTCTTTCAGGCTCCTAAAAGCCTGATGGTGAACCTCCGTGACTTCCCAAACACAGTTCTTCCCAGTTAGTTTGTACAACGGTTCGGCGTGTTTAGCCAAACCCGGTATGAACTTTTTACACCACTGCAACATACCTAGAAACCTTTGCAGTTTACGTTTAGATTCTGGGAATGGGAAATCATTTATAGCTTTGACCTTTTTCGGATCTGGGGAAACTCCATCCGAATTTAAGATATGTCCTAAAAAATGAACTCTCTCAGGCAGGAATTCACACTTCTCCGGCTTCAAGGTCAAATGAGCCTTTCTTAGAGCTTGCAGGACTAGCTCTAGATTAACTAGGTGTTCCTCAAACGTATTTGAGAACACAATTATATCGTCTATATAGACTAGACAGATTTTCTAAACATATGGATGCAAAACTCTTTCCATCATACGCTGGAACTCGGCTGGCGCATTTTTTAGGCCAAAGGGCATGACTTTAAATTGATAAAGCCCTTCTTGGCATATGAAAGCAGTTTTCTCCTTGCTTTCTTCATCCATTGGCACTTGCCAATATCCTGATTTGAGATCTAGGGTAGTATAAAATTTGGCTTTACCTAAACAGTCTAGATAGTCATCCATTCTAGGAATGGGATACTTATCGTCCTTGGTAACGTCATTTATACCCCTAAAGTCCACTACTGGTCGCTTGGTACCATCCTTTTTACCTACAAGGAATAACGGAGCTGCCCAAGGCGACTTTGATGGCTCAATTACACCCTTCTTGAGCATATCTTGCACATGCTCACGAACATGTGGCCGTAAATTTATAGCGGTCCTGTGGTACCTTTTGGCCACAGGGGCTGCATCGCCTGTATTGATTTTACAGGTCAGGTAGGGTGTAGTAGTTGGCGGATCATTGGGCAAGCTGAACACGTCTCTATATTTTGCGAGACACCGTAGAGCTTGTTCCTATTGCTCTGATGGTATGTTGGATTTAGCCAGCATATTGTACAAAGCTTCCTTGAATGCTTTCTCATCGGATTGAGGAGCTTCAGGTCTAGCTTGAACTGCACAAGTTTGCAGCTTCTCCAGATCCTCAACTATTTTCCCCTTGAGTTGATCTTGGTTATCAGTATCACACAACACTGAATTAGTATGGCCAATTATTTGATTTCTTTTCAAATGGCATCCTGATCCTGTGTTGCTGGATACCATAACAACAAAATCATCTTTTGTACCATCTACTATGGTACTATCAATGTGGAACCTTTCTTCGTTGTCTTCAGACTCTATTATGATTCCATTAAGGCGATTTTCGCCTACCTTATCCCAAAGCTTTGCTCTCAGAAGTATATCAGTACCACTTGGTAAGTAGATGGGATTCACACTCACCACTGGCACCGAAACCTTTAGCAGGCAAATCTTTGGCTGGTATTGGTTGGCGGCGCTCATCGTGGATTCCGCGGCGCTCGTGGTCATGACCTCTCCACAATTGGATTGGGGCTGGTCCGGCGTCACGTATATCCGTTGTTGACGATTGTTGAGCGTCATCGTCTTATTCCTGAAATCTATTATGGCTCCTACCTGAGGATGAGCCAAAAAGTCTGTACCCACAATAACATTTTCACCTGCTTCAGGAATTACGATTGCTTTAACGGGGAACTGTCCACACAATGTATCCATCCTAAATTGGATATACCCATGGGCTTGGACTGTTTTACCGTTGGCTACAGTGACATTTAATATCCTGGGATATTCAGTGTAATCGGGGCCCAAAGTTTCTTTCAGAAACTTAGCCGACATGACAGTGCACTGAGCTCCTGTGTCAATTAAAGCCATTGTCTTACGACCTCCTATAACAACCTCAATGTGGAATGGGGCTGTTCTGGGGTACGTATCCAGCAAATGTTGTTCCTGAGGACTAGCTGGTGTGCCTCTCCTTATTACTTGTATTGATGGTACTACAGGTTGTGGTGCAATTGCATTCATTTGCACAATACTACCTAATACAACATTTGGGCAATTCACTCTCTGGTTTACTTCACCTGAAGGACTCATTTGAGATTGCCTTGCAACCATAACACTCGAATAATCCTTCTGAGGTGGCTGATTTGCGAATTGACCCTGTTGAAGAGTCTGAGTCGGACCCATAATAGCCTGAGGAGGCTGAGGATGCTGTAATGCAGCTTGCTGTTGGTATTGCTGCATCTGTTGGAACTGCTTCTGCAGCTCCTTCTGTTTTTTAAACTCCAGAAATTCATTATAATCTGAATTCTGTTGATAACTCTCGTGGCTATCCTGATAACCTGAATAGCCTACATTATAAGCACCTCTGCCTCTGCTATTAAAGTTGGCATTTGGGTAACCTCCTCTACCTCTATAGTTACCTCGCGCAAAAGTGTTGAAGCCTCCCCTGTTGAAGGTAGGGAAGCTGGCTCTACCTCTGCTCCTGCGCTCGGACAATACTCTCAATGTCCTGCAGTCTGCAGTATTATGTGTTATGTTCTTGTGGAACTCACACCATGGCTTTGTCGGGTCTCGGGAAACTTGACCTCCCTGACTTGTACTAGGTATGGCCACATCAGACCGATTTTCCGTTTGCCTGTTATCAACCTTTTGCTGGAGTTGGTCGAACCTTTCGACCAGTTGTACCATTTCTTTTGAGATTTTCAATAGAAGAGATTCTTTCTTACCCCTTTCGGTCTGAGCCCTAGGGGCTTCCCGAACTGGAATCTCCTCTATCTCAGGAGAATCACTCCTTGACCTTTGGGTTTGGGCCTGTACCTGATTACCCATAGTTTGATATGGTTGCCGAAACCTTTGCCTCTGGCCTTGTTGATATCCTTCTGACTGGTTCCTAGCAACTATGGCAATTTCAGGATCATGCCCAGTAGGCATACCTACTTCATTAATTACTATAGGATCCTGTTGTGTACCCTTGGGTCCATATCTCTGGAAGGCATTCCTATATCTACGTTCAATGTCGTGAACTTCAACTGCTAGATCATACCAAGTTCTAAAGGTATGTTTTGAATTCTTAAGTTCAGACTGGAACGTGGGGTCACTCTTATATGTGAAGGTGTCAATGATCAGTCTTTGTTTAGACTGGTAGTCCAAATCACCTTTAACTAGTTCCACTAATATACTGACCCTTTTTAAAAACTCTACGGCCTGTTCATTGGGTCTTTGTTGGATCTCAAACAACTCCCTGGTTAACATTTCCAGGTTACACTCAGGTGCAAAGACATTAATAATGGCTCTCCTGGCCTCCCTGTAGGTCATGTTGTCTCCTGCAACAGCCTTCGGTCTTCCTTTAGAAAGCCTCAGCAGTGCTTCATACTTAGCTGATTCGGGTGTATCCCTACTTAATTCCCCTTCAAGTGCTGTTAAGAAGCTAAGCACCTGCTGATTTACCATACCCTCATCTAAAAGTTTGGGTAACACACCTTTAACGATATTCCTGACTACAATCTCCTGTGCCAAATTATTTGATGGCACTTCCCTCTGATCATAAGCTGCTGTTAATACTGGATCAAGATCAGAGTTCAGGGATTGCAGCATAACCCTATTTGGATCTCGTTGAGGTGGTACACCTCCTTGATATGATGGCATATTGTCTTTGTCAAACCTGTAATCCCTATATGGGAAACATGCCAATTGATCTGGTCTAAGGGTATTTGGATCAACTATATTTCCTCTACCATCATAGACCACTCTAGTTAAAGTTGGATGCTGCGGAGCTATCTGACTTTGATTCCTGAAGTCTGCCGATTGCTCAGCTCCTTCGAATCGAAGATCTCTAGCTGGACCTCTCCAACTTTTGGGCTCAAAGTTAAGCCTTTGCCCTTCATCCACATCAGGCCTATTACTAGGCCCTGCGCCTGCATTCATTTCAGCAGCGAGACGGTTGTCTCTTTCTGCACCCCTATTACATGGTCTAACCTGTCTATCCAGCTCCTGTCGGCGCCTGTCGGCTTCCCTTTTGTTGTCCTCTGTGGCGGCATTTGCGATTATGTCGAACAAGGCTTCGACGGTCCCTTTCAACTCGCGTAGCTGCGTCGCCAACTCCTGATTGGACATCTCGGGAGCTCTTTCCTGCGGTTGGAATCGCTCTTGTTCCTGGGGAATCCTCTCTAATCTTTGATCGATTTCGGGGTCCCTTTCTTCGAAATTTGGTCGAATTTCGGGCGTCATGACGTCCCTTTTTGGTCCTGCTAATTCGACCTTTGGTGGCGGTGACCTTTTGAAATTTTGTTGCGGCGGTCCATCGGCGTCCGGGTTCGGATTCGCCGGGCCTGCCTCCTGCGGATCGATGGCAATCACTGGTGGTCGGTCAATTGGTACGCCTGCATCTTGAGGCGTAAAATGCATTGCATTCTGCTGCAATGGTTGAACCCTCGCGGGAGTTTGATCTGGGATCACTGGGTCCCGAGCAGCATGCCGTTGCTGATCTCCGTCTCCCAAATTGACTAGATTCCCAGCACTCGCCACTCTGGGTGGTGATCTACGTAAAGTATTACCTCTCGGTATCCTTTCGTTAGGCATTTTAAATCCTGCTAACTTTCTGTAGAAACCTGGAGGATTTTCTTTTCTCCTAGTCTGACTACGAAGTTCCGTGGTAAGGAGTTAAAAGCCACCACTTGTTGTGCAGGTCTTTCCTTAAGAGGCGTAAGAAAAGATAACTCTGGTCTGAACTGACCTGTTAGAACTGATCCCTTGGCTAAGCCTCGGTGATAGTGCAACAGTCCGGTTCCCCAGACCTACAACAACAAAGATAAACTTAACTCTAAATACGGGGGCCTTACCAAGGTCCTCCGCAGTCTCCTAGATGAGACAAGGAATCCCCTCAGGGATAAACTTACCTGGGTATAACCCGAAAGGGGTTTCCCAAAACTTACTTGATGTAAGCCGGCGCCTGGGCCTCTGGTCCTCCGCCTTCGTCGACGCGGATTATCTAAATAAATAAACGAATGTATTAAGCAATAAGTCCGACGAAATATGTAAAACGAATGTGGGTACACCACAGTGAATAACTCATAAACAAAACAAGTTGCTGGGAAAGTTATATTTGGGGACGCCAGCAATAAAACCAAAATATAATAAAAACGTGAATATAGTGAAGAATGATTTCACTATCACTTTTTCGTCTTTCTTTGGCGCTCCATTCTATGCAAATGTCTGCGCCGCTGGTCGTCCCTTTCGTCGATTTGCATGTCGATTTCCCCACACGAATTGGCATCAACAGGGTGCCCAACAGTTTCAACCAGCATCTTCAGCAGTATGGGCTTATCCCATCACTGATTAGGCTTGGAACAGTGCTTCCAATTGAAAGTCCTTTTCTAATGTCCACCTCTTTTCGGGCCTCAACCATGCATGAAAACTTTCATAGAAGCACTTTCATGTTTTAAATTTGCTCATCTTCACATAAAAAAAACAATAACAAACTACAAATTCTCACTTTCGGTAAAAGTAAAAGATGTGTAAACTGCGTAGTGAAGAACGTTGTAAACAGAATGTAAAGTGACCATATCTGTTGAATTCCCCATGGTCAAAAACTCTCAACCCAAAAAATCGAAAAATACCTAAACAAAGGACGATTTTTTGTGTGAAGTAACTGCGTCCATTGAATTCCCTATGGTCAGAAAACCCTCCTCCCAAAAATTCGCGGAAATACGCTTGTTTACACCCGGGACACTCTTCTGTGACCGCATCTATTGAATTCTCCGCGGTCAAAAACTTCTTCCACCAAAAAATAACGAAAATACGCTTGCTTACACTCGGGATAATTTTTTGTGTAAAGTGACCGCATCCATTGAATTACCCGCGATCGAATTACTCCTTCCACCAAAAAAATCACAGAAATAGGCTTGTTTAACCGATATTTCGTTTGTAACACCTGCACGATGAGGTCAAGAAAAAATACTGCGAGTTGAAAAATGTTTTTTTTTAATCTGATAATCAAGTAAAGTAATTTCTATCTCATGAATATCGTTACTCTAGTTTCAATATACCTATGTACACTGACGATACAGGGTGTGTCATTTTTATACTTTGTCAGCAGGTTTCAAAGTTTGTCAACTGCATGTCATAGTTTACTGTATATATAAACGCACATATTAATCAGCAAAACAGTCTGTATAGTCGCTTGTCTATACAGACTGCAGTCTGTATATCCGCCGGCCGCCTAATTTTGGATAAATTTTCAGAATACTATGAACTCGCAAAAGTTGAAAGAAGTATATGCCAAAATCGAAAATTTGCAACTTTTGTCTTACTGTAGCTATGCGAGTTTTGATTTTCCGGCGAAAGGAATATCATTTTCGTTTCTAGTGCATCAAGTTACGCTAAATATGTGATGTTCAGGTGGAGCTAATTTTTTACTTATCACAACTAAGTTGAATCCTCTCGGAAATCGTGTCTTAATTACTGCGCCCGGATCGGTTCGAAACGAATTCGTTTTTTTTTCAGGGAAGTTTGGATACCCATATGATCGATTTCTAAGGGAAATTGCAGGCTGCACATGCTATGTTACAGAAAGGAAGTTAGCGATTTTAATCTGGTGAAAATTGGGCAATCGATCTGGAAGGGTTCAGGAAAAAATGATCTAGAACATATTGCATAGTATTGGGTTTTTTGTGCACAAACAAAATTCTATTAAACGCATAAGGAGAAGGCCTGCGCTACAAGTTTACTCGTGTGGGAAAGACCCCGATGAAATTGACTGAAATTTTCTGAATATTTCTCGAATCGTACGGGGGAAAAAACACAAAAAACAAAACTCACGAAAGTGCACATCTGAAATTTTTTTCAAAATATGAAACAAAAGCCGGAATTTCATGTTTTTTTTGTTTGATAGTTACTCGTACATGTTTGTTTCTGTCTACAGTAGTTTAAACCTCATGACAAAGGAAATTGCGTATTTATGATTTTGCAGCCTTTGCCTTAACGCGTATAAGACACTGATCTGGAAACCATCTATGATGGAACACGTAAAAATAGATTTCCTGTATCTAAGGAGAAAGTGTATTCCAAATGAAAAACAAAGTCATTGTCAAATTTTTATTTCCTTTCATATAGAAAATTAACAAGTGAATCGAAATTATCATAAATAAATTGAACAAATACATTTAGAAGATGATAAACTGTGGATTTATTGACAATGTCTATTATGCATATCAAAATTTTCTCAACATACTTCTTAGGCATCACGGTTTAGGAAATCTTGATTTTTGGAAAAGCCTAATAAACGAGTTCATGGAAAAACAGCGTTCTTTGTTCTATCATGCGTTAAGAAATTTGATGATTAGAAAATTTTCTGCTGTGGAACAAACTAAAACTAACATCATCGAGTTGAAAATGTGTTAGAAATTCGTCATTATTAGAACAATGAATTAGAGATATCCCCTCGAGTCCCCAACAAAGAATTCTATTACGAAGTCTGACAATCTGGTGAACTATAAAAAAGGATAAGTACAGCACTGTCAATGTCAGCTTACGGCAAGAAGCCATTTTTTGGATATCAAAGAATTGACGAATTTTCGAATTATTTTTCTATAAGTCTATAAATGTTTGGTGATAAAAGTTACTGCCAGAAAAAGATGTCATTCGGCGTAAAAATGTTTTCCTCGCACGACCACACAACAATCAATTCCATAAATTAGTGGCGTTTGGTTCGGCGAACGTAGCGAAATTTTGTGACGCCTGCGGCGATGTAGATGATGAATTTTGCGGCGTTTTAGTCGTTGTCGTCTTTTGAACTTGTAAGGCGGCCAACTGATCTTGGACGGCTTTCAAATGAGCTTCAGATGCTTTTTGATGATTCGTTTTGTTCGAAAGAAAATCGAGGTTCATCGTTGGCTAGAAAAATGAATCATGAATCATAGGATCAAAAAAGAGAAATGACAAAAGCTGAGCCTGTGAATGAAACCTAAAATTTGAATCGCAACATTAAATCTAGCTGTTAGGTGCGATTTTGCCTATGTTTCAAATTATATTCAATTTTCATATTTTAGAATGTGTTTCTGGTTATTAACGATAAATATATAACTATTTCGCAATCGTCAAACATTCTAAAATCTGAGGTCCAAATTTATTATATTCAGGTAAATTTTTCTAGTTTTTGAGGCAATATGATTCGAAAAACACAATTTTAATTGGTATTTTGAATACCATACGCATTGATAGACGAGAAGACCAAAAAAATTCAAAAACTGATATTTGAGAAACGAAAGTGTAGAAAGATAAAAAGTATGAGAGCTCTGATATACAACGAAAAAAGGTTTGAGGTAAAAATTTTCGGAATGAGTATGGAAAAGAACATGAAAATTTAAAAAAGTAAAAAATCTCTAAAAAGTTAAAGAGAAGGATACAGATTCCAAGTTTGAATGTTAAAAATACAAATTTGTCGAGTGGTGAATCAAGAAAATGCAAAAGTAATGCACGACCTACAAAAAAATGTTATTCACAAGAAACACAACGAACTAAAGACTTGAGACAGAAATCGAGGAGAGAACAAAAATAAGACAGCATAAAGCTGATAAAAAGACCGGAACAGTAGACAACCGAAATGCAAACCTAAGAAACGGACATTAAAAGAACTAGAAATATTTTATATAGGTTAAAATACGAATATAATCTATCGCAAAGATGTTAAATAGAACTGATGCACAGAAAATACATGTGTAACGTATGGAAGAATTATAAGAAACCGATGAACATCGAAAGATTGAATTGCTAAATTCTTCTCATTTCTATCAATCCCAATAATAAGACTGTATCAATCACAGAAATAAGAAATTCTTAAAGGAAAAGCATCAGATATAAGTTAAAAGAGAAGATAAATTAAATGTAGTTGATAGGAAAAACGCAAATGCCAATTAGAAACTCACATTATTTAAATTAGATTGATTGAAAGGATTATAGGCGGCAAATGTAGCGGCATAATTTTGGCTATATGCGACATTAGTAGGAATATTCGGCGTCACATTGGACGGTAAAACGCTTGCGGTCATCGGTGGTGCCATCACGTTCAAATTTGGCGCACTAAACTGAGTGGCATTTTGTAACGGAATTACCGGCGTACTGACAGGAGTGACAAGACCTTCGAAATAAGAAGAAAGATCATATTGCTAATTAAAAATTAGGCTTTCCTAAAATTGACGGAGAAAATGAAAAAAAAACGTAGGCTCATGGAAATCTGAAACTATCCAGGGTGGCCATCAGTTTCCCAAAATGAAATTCCAAGTTTTTTTTAGGTTTTCCCGGTTACATCATCCATTTTCCCGGTTTTTAAGCACCTATACAGACTTTTTTGCTAGGAAAATCATGAGCCAAATGACTCCTAGGCCTAAATTTTTAGGAGCCAAATTTAAATTTTGAGAGATCAAACATATGTAATTGAAGCATATTGAAAAATAGGCTTGTAACACGCTGTGGAATGTATAATGGGTATTCTGTCAGTTGATAAGTATTCAAAAAAATTACTGTTAAAAATTTCATTTCCAATCGGTGTTTTTCTGGTACAGGCCTCTTCCTACGTGTACAAAAATCAGCCGAAAAATCGTGTACAAAGAAAATTTTTCCTTTGCAAAAACCACGATATTTCGTATATTTTTGGAGAAACCTTCTTCGGGGGTAGCAATTTCATGTTCATAATTCATGCCCTTGTGGCACAAAAGTATAAGCCATTGGAAACTGCAGCTTCTGTTCTTACTCTCTTATTCCTTCCGTTGTTTCCTATCTTCCTGGCGCCTAGCGCCAAGAAATTTCGTTAGATTCTGACATTCTGAAATACTGGAAAATCAATTTAAGGATTACTTATTCAATAAGCATCAAGTTAAAATTTTCTGTGCAAAAACATGTCAAAAACATATCATTATACAATTAAAAAAACTCACGTTTTCATGTTTTAAAAACTGCAACTTATTTCTGGAAATCACGTCCATGACGGATACAAATTAAACTCAGCTCCATATTTAAAATTATAGTTACAAAAAAGGTTGGAAAAATTGAGATTTCGACCCGTAAAATGCACCAAAATTCATCTTTTCCATGTTAAACCCCCATATTTTCCCACCTTTTCGAAATTCTTCTCGCAAATAATTTGCTTTGTGGAAAAACGGTGGATAAACCAACCCGAAGAATTATAGAATAAAACCCGGCGAAGCGCCGAAAAATTTTCTGTGTTTTCTGATTTTAGAGCCCACAAAACACTTACTTTAAATCTAAATTTAAATGAAAATAACTCTAATTCATCAGAATATAAATATGCCAATTAAAATTTTAGGACACAAGATGGCTCCTAAACCTAAATTTTTAGGAGCCAGTTCCAAATTTTTAGCGGCCCAAACCCCTAAAATGACTAAAAAAAGGCTGCGTGTATCAATTTCAAAACAATGTCACACGTTAAGATATTGAAAGCGTTTCAAACAAATTTTCATTCATATTTTTTTATATTTCTTTATATACATGGCTTATTCACCTGGAGAATGTGGAAATCCTGGATAAGTCAGAGAACTTCAATTACGATTGTTATGCCGTATAGTTGTTTTTATTGAAAAGTTAGCCGAATTGTTGAATGATTATCCAAATTGGCATGTTTGAAGTTTGAGAACATCAGAATTTTCCGGCGCCTTATGCCGATTCAAAATTTGGATCAGGCTGAAATGTGATTCTTAGGATGTCTAGTATATACCATTACTCAATTAGCATGTTTTAGTGCATCGCCTCACTCTAACTACTAATATTTATTTGTTTTTGAAGAGTAATTAGAATTTCATAGCCAGCTCGATGATAATTACAATCTTATCATTGATGAAGATCAAGAATGCGTTTTAAAAGTTTACTTTAAATTACGATTCCCAGATGCTGAGAGCTAGTATTGCGGTGAGATTTATCACTCTGATCGAGGAACAGCTAAACCAAATACCCTAACGAGGAATGCTTTGTGTAACATCATTTTCGTACATGTGAGTAACAGTGCACTGAAAGAATGTGTTTATGAATAATAACATTAATTGCGGCAGCAATAAAAGAAAAAACAAAAAAACATGTTTTGTGGCTCGAATCTGAATCAGCTTCAGCTCTAACTTCTGGGACACTTAAATTTGACATGTGCTGAAGTTTACGCAAATCAGTAGTAGTGAATAACAAATATAGTTGTACGTTTTCTGGAAAAATCCATTAAGAACCAATATTGAAGTTGAAGCGTGTTCCAGATACATACGATCATAGTTTTTTTTAGCATTTTACAAGCCATGGCTTGTTGGACTGACGAAATGGCCTGTAGAAATTTAGTCCAACAAGTCAAAATGGCTTGTCGTTTTTTGCTTTTTTACGCTGTAAAAATAGTCATTTTTTCAATCATTTTTATTCAATAGTCAAGTTTTGATATGCAACTTATGTTTCAGAGAATAATTTCAGATGTTTGCTTAATTTTAATATCTAGTAAGAATGTCACAAAAAAGCTTTCCGATCATAAAAAGCATCTCTTTTTTGATGGATTGCCGTGATGCTCAATATGCATTTCTTAAAAAAATAACCTAGCATTGGAATTACTCAGGTATAGTGATATTATAAAATTGGCTTGTAAAAATTTGAAATGGCTTGTAAAATTTTAGGTCAACAAGCCAATTGGCTTGTGACTTGTAGGTCGAAAAAAACCCTGCATACGATGAAATTATGTCAGCTTTTATTCAAACAGAACGTGAGTTTAATGATTCCCAAAAGCTTTGTTGTGAAACTAGCCACCGAATATTTGCTTGAGTCGGTTAGCTAACCAAGTCCATGATGTTAGAATAAGCTAATTAAATTTGAATTATTATGAGAATCTAGTTCCTTTTGAGTATCAACTTCATGCACGATTTCATGAGTTGATAATAGAATGAAAGCATTTTATTAGAATTGATAAACTCAGTTTCAGATCAACAGAATATCATTTGCCAAAAGTGCTAACTGTAATGAAGTACTTTTTCATTAGTACGAGCGTTAATATGGGACTCGTGCTAAAAAACGCTGTTTCTAAGGTCTGCTGACAAATGTAGCAATTTGTTTTTTGTCTTTACCTTTAAAATGACAAAAACTCAATTATTTTTTTGGAATTCCCTTTTATGGTCTTCCAGGTTCGGTAAGAAAAATCCCGGTTATTTCCAGGTTTTTCCGATTGCTGGCCACCCTGACTATCATCATATAATTTAGAATTCCGTAAATAAGAACTTTATCTACCTGAAGTGATATTGCTACCGTAAAGAGCCAAAATATCATCCTTCGACTTTTTTTCGTTTGTCATTTTGGCGCCGGCGCCCAGAAGCAAAGTTTCGCCGTTCGACATTTTATCACCGAAAGCGTCAAATAAATCGTTAGCCGGCTTAATATTACTAGGGACCGACGCAGGCGAACCGTTTTCTGGCGGAGTGGCCGTCGTGGCGGCGGCGAAATCACCGAATTCGGCGTTACCAAGCAAATAATCATGGGAATGATGATTGGTCGCTGTATCGGTATTAGAAATATTCAAAAGATCGGGAATGGCAGTGCTTGATGAAGAATGACTAGCCAATTTCGCAGACGTTGACCAATCCAAATCGAGAAGGTCATTTGACGCGACTGAAAATGTGAAAATAGATCGATTTTCTTTTTAGTCGAACATAGAGAAACAATCTTTTATAGTATTGTGGAACAAGAAAACGTGAAGACACTGATGACTTTCGTTTAAACAATCAAATGAAACTTTTAGGGGAAAAAAGTGTCGCGAATATTTCAAAATAGTATTCCTGGTGACATCACAAAATATTTTAGTAGACTTTCGACTGTTTTCCGTCGAATGTAAAATATGACTTTTGAGACAAGAAAGAATCAAATTAATAATATTCATACAACTTTAAAGCATGAATTTCATATAAAATGGATTTTTATCAATTATGTATGTCAACCAAAATTCACTTTTTTTGGATATTCGACATATGAAATTCCGAAGATGAACTAACTTGGCTTCGGCGAAGGCTGCCTATGTTTTGAAGTAGTTTTCTTCGCGTGAGGTGTCGTATCTTTAGGCGTAAGTGCGTTTTTCGATTTTTCGCCAACTTTGGAGTCCGTCGACATTGGAGTATTCGGCGATTTATCGTTACTAGTGGCCGGAGATGGCGCTAATTTTTTACGATTACTACTATAATCTAAAATTGAAAAATTCTATTTCAATAATGTTTGACGAGTCAATTTCTGTGAGAATCAATCCGATTAACCATCCCTCGTGAAAGCATATTTCAATCGGTTATTGACGCAGTTAATTTTCCTACGGAGGTTTCCCTAACACTTTAGACAAGTGTAAAATGCCGAAATTTCGTCAGAATCGCGATTTTTGGCTTGGTGTACTTCCTTCAACTGTATTTCGGCGAATTACCGCGCTTTCGCTGTTGTCTTTTTACTTAATGTTGTCTACATGTTGCCTCAAATTGGCGGAGTAGTTGAATTCAGAATTTATCATCTACGGCATGTGCAATAATGTACTGAATTTGAAAAATTTCAAACGATTAGAAAAAATTTGTCTGCTTTTTTACTTAAGCTCAGATTCCTGTAGCGAACAACACGCCCTATTTTTTCATCTGTACGGTAGCCATTTACCAGCATATAAACAAAAAATGAGCAAAAGAAGCATATTTTTCGAAATATTGTCGTAATTCTAAATGAACCACACGTTAAAATTTCAATTTCATCGTCATCATTTTAGCTCTAGCTCAGCCTGAAGGCTTTGAACTGAACCACATTTTTGTTGCAAGCTAGCATAATATATGCTTGCATACTGACAAAAAATAGAAAAATCGAAACACTGTGCTTCGATATCAGTCTATATTCTAAATGTACAAAATATTTAAAATATTTAAAATAACAAAAATAACATAACATATAACAAAAATATTTAAAAAGAATCCCGTCATATGAACTTTGTCCGATCGTAATTGAATCAAAATCAGGAACCGAGATTTTTATTGGTACTCTTGAATAAGATGCCTATTTTGTTCAGTTCTGCCACGAATATTTGCCATATTAACAATCTCTATTTTTGATTCAGCAATGACAGAACAAAGTTCATCAGACGCAATTTTTTAATATTTTGTACACCCAATCCAGAATATCGACCAAAGCAGAAAGTTAAATTTTTCAAAGTTTCCATTAATATGCAGGCATGTATTACGCTACCGTTTAGCAAAAATATGATATAATTCAACGCCTACTATGCTGAGCTAGACCCAAAAGGTCAATGACGAAATACAAATTTTAAAATGTATTGCATTTGGAATTATGACAATATCTCGAAAAATGAGCTTTTTTTTTAGTTCATTTTTTGTTCATATGCTGGTCAATGGCTAGCTTAAAAGTTAAAAAACATGGTTTGTTGTTCGCTGCAGGAAGCTGTGCTAGAGTGAAAAAATTAAATATTTGTCTGAGCAAATACTTTCAAGTTCAGTACATTGCTATAAGTACTGCAGATTATAAATCCAAAATTTAACTTCGCAGCCAACTTGAGAATGACAACGTTAAGTGAAAAATAGCAATGAAAGCGCAATTATTCGCTGAGGTACACTCGAAATAGTATACTTGACTAAGTCAAAAGCACGACTAAAGCGCAATTTCGAAACTTCACACACGTCTGAAGCAATCAAAAATCGTTTCTGCATGAAACGATTTACACTAACATGTTCAGAGTCAAGGACAGATCAACTTACGTTTTTACGAGAATATGTCGTGATTCAGTTGAGAGACAGCGGGTCGACTGACACAGAAGTTGACTCTTTATTAATTCATTTCATTTTCTTAGTTTTACTTTCCAGTTCCAACAATAAACTTCGAACATCGACCACCGGCGGTTGATAATCTTTCATTGTGTAGCGTTTTTGTTCATATTTGGCGCGGATGAATGTTTCTAAACTGCCGTCAGTCTGCGGTCGCCGGAAGTGTTCGGGCAAGTAAGCTTCGTAGACCGCTTTGGCGACACTATTACCGAAAACACGGATGCTTTGCACTTGCTCGGGGGTCCAAGAGTCTAAATTCACAGACTTGACCTGAAAGTCAGACAAAAAATTCAGCAAAACGAACATAAAAATCTGGACGATAATCAAAGTATTGGTGATTGATAGGTATGGCATCGTTTGAAATTGTATGAACACTTGTGAAAATTTTCTTCTCGAAGTTCGAAATGGGAATTACTTTCCATCTGATCAGATTATTGCGAAAGATTAATAAGAATCGCACGGTTAACTTAATCAGAATTTGTAGTTCTGAAATTAAAATAAAAACAAAAAATACGGAGTAACGAAAGAAGTAACAAGAAAAGTAGAATATGAAAAATGTGGAAAACAACAAATATCAAATTAATAGATCTAAAAAAATGACCAGGGAAAAATTGAGATTGTAGGAATCAACACAAACAAACAATTAATTTCCAAATTTTTCACCCTTGAGATCTAAAAATGCAACAGTACCTTTATTGAGTTTAAAAATTGTCATAACTTCAAATAAGTTACAGACTAAAAGATTAAAATTTTAACGAAGAATGAAGAAATAAACTCACTTTCGACACGTGAACTCCCAAATTCCTATGAATACCCGCGCACCGGATACATAAAAATACGCCTAAATTCCAAGACGCCCATCGCGGGCCTTTAGCTTCGCAATCGGCGCAATATTTATTTTCTTCTTCTTTCAATAAATCGTTCAATATCATTTGTAATTTGTCTTGCTCCTGCTTCTTCAAGTTCGAAGACGAATCTTTCTTCGGCAAGTGGTGTCCGCTCGACATTTCGAGGTTGTTCTATTTTTTACAATTCAGTCGGCCTGATCTGAAAAAAACTTTACAATATGGCCTAAAATAGAAGTCGTCTACGGTGGAATTTCCAGTCGATAAGTTCAAAATGAAGACTTTGACATAGGTAGTCAACTTTACAAAACTAAATTGAATCCTTCGGGAAAATGTTTCCAAATATCCACAAATGAAATCGAGATACCAGACTGTAGAGAAGTGTACTGTCAGTGATGCCACAGACACGGATTTTGTCGTTGCATGCACATAAAATTCACAATGAAACGGGGAATCCTCAATAATTACATGATTATTTTTTCCGTCGTTAGTCATGTTGAATTGCGTCGACCCGTCTTTGTCTACTACATACTTTCCATTTTTTATTATGTTTTACTTCATAGAAAAAGCTACGGTTTAGGATCAACTTTTTTCAAGTTCAAAATTCTTTTACACAATTAAACCAACTTTTATAAAAAGCTAAGTGTTATTTTGGGATATTTATGGTCCATATTCAATATCCGATACCTAAATTTGCATGTTTTTCATTCATTAAAAATTGGGACAACGTTTTTGATTTGATTTCTATCTAAAACCTGAATTTATGTTTATAGACAAAACAACAGTCGTTCATTATCGTATAGTAATTCGCGTCTCTCACCACACTATTAGTCAGCTGATATACTTATTGTTCATGCACGTATGTATTAAGGCAGATAAAATGGGATCCTAGCCAACCATTTTTTCTGTCATAACACGAGTAGTCTCACGAGATTTCTATTTGCGAAATTTTCTAGTAAAGAAAAACCAGGCGTTCTCGAAGAACCAAAAGCGCGAGACATACGCTGTAGGGTTTGAAGTGTTCTGATGTATGTTGTCTTAATTGTTCATTATTTTACTTTTTTACTTACGATTTGCTTGTAAGAAAGTAGAACGGTCGAGAGGAGTACTGTATTGTTTCACAACAGATTGATTTTGCGATATAATAAAACATTTTCAGTGCGTGTTTTCGGGTTTTCCGCGTTACAGTGCGTACTCTGTGACAACGTATTAACTTGTTGATTAAGAGTCATACTTGAATTATTGACATACGCGCTTATCACCTGACCAAAAAAGATAAGAAGATTTAACCTGATTGACTTCTGTAACTAATGATTGGTGTCAGACTGGCATTCATTCAAGATCTTTTTGACCACTTCATATGCTTATTTATTATAGTGGGATAGATACATCAGCAACGCAGACGTTGAAAAAGGTAAGATATGAACATACCTGTAAGACCTCCGACCAGTTGGGGGGGGATAGAAAAAAGTCGAAATTTTTTCCAAAAAACATACACTTTTTTGCAAATTTTTTTAATTTTTTCCAAACTGGGGGGAGGTTGGATGATTTCGGGTACAGGGTTGGCCAAGTTGGGGGGGTCCCCCCAACCCCCCCAAGTACAGGTATGGATATGAATCTCGGCGAGATTATATCTCTCTTGAGGATAACATCGCATCGCATACATACATGCACATGGGAGCTTATAGAAGGGGAACCCTACAATCTGAGACCCTGGACACCCGTCTGAACCCTTTCGATCGAAGGAAGTTTTTTTGGATGATTTTCAAGCATATTTTGTATGAAAAACGTGCTCGTGGAGCTTTTGTTCGTTTTTTTACTCACCCAAGCCACCCGTTCTCGATGAGAAGTCCGATGACCCTCTGGAACATTCTTACCGCGTATGCCCCTGATCGCATAAGTGGATATGATACATCTTTTCATCACCTGAGCTGCTGAGAATATACAGAATGTAAGCCAAAAAACAGGCTATAATAGGAATGTTATGACTATCAGGGGCCAACTATACTTCGCCGCACGCGCCGTACGGTGCCGAACGGCGCCTGATGAGTGGCTGCTAAACTTCGCGACGTACGGTGGTAAATGATAATAAGTAAATGAAAATGATAAGTAACTGCTATACTTACGTGCCGTACGGCACCTACGGCGAACTCCTAAATAATTGGCAGTTTTTCTCATCTTCAAAGGAAATTTAGTCCAAAATTTCTGATTAAGCTCAAGCACAGACGTTTTAGGCAGTAGTGTTGAGTTTTGGAACTGATTTAAATAAATCTTGGCTGAAAAAATGTAAAAATTGTCGACTTTTGTCATTACTGACAATTGGATTCATTTAAAATGCCCAAAAAATGGCTCACAATAAAATATTTAACCGTATATCATTGATTAACAATTGTTATTTTTCCATCAAATTTATACGTCCGTCCATCATACCCATATACTTCTGAAAATGAGCCAAATATGCCCGCACAAACAAACTTGACACAATTTTGTCCCCAGTTGAAAGCAAGAAGCAAGCTTATTTTTCTCACGTTATTTTGTGCCAGAAGCAAAAACAAGATGCTCCTACATATTTTCAAAGATAGATTTAGCGAACGTCCTATATTCGAAGGAATAGAATTTTCTATGTTTACTTCAGCATGGTCAAGCAGGACAGCATTTTGGACGACAGATGTGATTGGTGGTGTTTGGCGTCCAGCAAAATAATGCCCTCGCTCGAAGACTTACATTACGCGATTCGTTTAAAGGATACACGAAAAGTAAGCATAAAAAGTGAAAAAATCAATAATTCTTGTTCGACTATTCTTCCAGGTCAAATTATTAACTTCTTATTCGTCGATTCGAATCGATTCGAGTCTGCGTTCTTGCACAGCTTTAAGTTTAGCCGTATACGAAGGCGAATTGATGATCGTGAAAATTTTGCTGGACACTGGTCGAGCGAACGTCGACAAATTGAGTTGCGATTCTAGTGGCCGTTTGGAGACGCCGTTGTTCTCGGCTTGCCGTCTAGGCAGGAAAGAAATCGCCGTCCTATTGATAGAATACGGCGCCGACGTAAACACAGTCGATTTTTATATGCACAGTCCGCTATGGATTTCGACCAGAGAGAGGTTAGCTGACTTCGACGAGGGAGCTTTAACTTACCCCGAAAATGTCTAACCCTATCTAGAAACGACCCTGACTCGAAGTGAAAAAGCACCGATAAGCGAGAAAATTATATATTTTCATGCCTGTGATGTTTTTGTGGCGTCGTACCACCAGCCACCAGGACATCTTTTGACTCAATTAGTGATTTAACAGATTCTTTTTTCAGATAGCCAGAAATTTCTCGCTGCGAAAACACTAAATTTAGCATCAATCGAAACATTTCGTTGGATCTATCCAAAAAATTAAATTAAATATTGTCTTTTGGCTAAATTATGAGGGTATTTGGATAAAACTAGATGAATATCAAATACACATTTTTAAACTTATTTCTTGATCTGGGAGGGAAAATTCAAAAAGTAAAATAGTCAATCAACTGGACCGGTGCAATATATGGGAGTCACATAGTGGGTTTGGGGCATTTATCTGGCCTAGCTATTAGTTCAAGTTGAACAGCCTCTCTTATATTACAGGAAGAAGAGATGTATTTGTATTTGATGTATTTGAGTGGATGTTTAAGAATCTTCTGCATGCATACCAGGTTATTTCAGCAATTTTAAGAATCTGAGAGATCATATTGAAAACCCCGGAGGTTTTCCCTCCAAATTCTGGAATTGAACAAATTTGATACGTCATCAAGGTTACTCAAAAATGCATCCAAAACATCCAGCAAACAGAAGAATGACACAAAACAGTAAAGTAAAAATTAAAATCTCTCGACTAAAATGATACGAAATTTTTGGCTATGCATGATAGGGCTGGGGTAATCAAATATATTAAGAGATCGAGAAGAAACGAAGAAAAATAAATAAATACAGATATAAACAGGAAAATTGGAAGAAAAAGAAGAATGAATTAAAAAACCTGAAATGGAATTCCGAATCCGGATAAAAGATCCAAAGTCCAGTCTGAATTTCGACTCTTACTGAAATAATTGATGCTTATTGTTTAATATGACGACCCTGATTAAACTTTTAGAATACCGAGGTAAAGACCACAAAATTTTGAAAATTTATAATTCTAGACACGAGGACTTGGTTCAGATTCTCATCAAAAATGGAGCTTATCTGAATAGCGTCGACAAATATTCTCAATGCCCGCTATATATAGCAACGAAATTTAACGGCAGGGTCAATTTAGCTAAAGGCCTCATCAGACATGGATGCAAAATCGACCTGACCGATGCGGACGGCAGGGGAGCTCTTTATTGGTCTTTCATTAACAGGCAATTCGACATTTTTAAAATGTTACTGGACGCCGGCGCCCATATCAATCACAAGACGAAAGCGTTTTTGGTAAAATTTTAGAATAAAGATATAAGGAAGATTCTTATCTTGCACTTCTGAATTCGATTTCTTCGAACTCATGAAAAATATCTTCAACTCTACTAGATGCAGACGGCAAACGATGACTTGGACGAAAATGAACGGATTTTCCGAAATTTGTTGATTCAAAGGCTTATTAATTGCGCGACGCTTTACCAACTAGCTAGGAATGCAGTGAGAAATCGAATGATTACTGTATCTGGCGGAACGTCGATTTGGACTAGTATCGACCAATTGAACGTACCAGAAAAGATCAGAAAGGAACTCAAATTGATAGAAATCAGCTTGCATGTACAATAATGTTATACACGTAAATTGTAACGCAACTTCGAGATCTGAAAACGAACACTCTTGCACAAAAAACGTTTAAGAACAGACTTTTTTCAAAACTTTCCGTTAAAAAGTTTTAAAATGAATACGGTAAGTCAAGATATTAACAGCTTACAGAAATTGGGTTTTGTCTCATAATGTGGCTTGTAACGTTTCAATGGATTGCCGGAGGGTTTCTGGATCCACTTGACAAACTTCATGTATAAATGTTGAGTAGCTATTAATATGTACATATTTGTAAATAAAAACAGACTATCGGAATAAAAGATTGATAACTAATTTTTTTATATTTTGACAAAACTACGAGGCAAAGGTTATATTAGTTTACCGAGCGTCGAGAAAAACTTCCTGCATCCAACGAAATTTTCACTAGTGATAACCCAGTTATTGGGGTCGTGAATAGAAGACGACGAATGCAGTTTAGCGATATGTCTAGGAGGTCCTGAACATGCTTATATTTCAGCATTAGTACACAAAATGAAATTTAGAAAAACGTCGAAAATATTGAATCGCATGAGGAGCTAAGAAATCGTTTCATACAAATGCGGGAAGTTAAACGGACAGACGAAACAACAGGAACATGTCACAAACATATATGTAACGGTGCCCCAAGGTCTGGGGGGGTCGGGCGACTTTTCTGGGGTTGATAGTCACTGGTTCCCAAAAATTTTAGGGGAGGGATCCCTGAAAATAGTTACTTTTTGTATAAAAACCGTAAAAAATGTATTCATGGCGCGAAGCGCCGAAAAAATTGACGTTTTTGACCATTTTTTGTTCGGAAACTGACATTTTTCATCGAAAATTTGACAATTTTCAGTATTTTTCCGACCAAAAATATGGGGGTCCCTATGACTACCATGTGGTTAGCCATAGGATTGAAACAAACTGGAAAGGGGGCTCGCCCAATGCCCAGCCGTATGGCCGACGATTTCAGGCGGCGGGTTCCTATTGGGGCCGTGCGCCAGAAAAATTTCCATATCCGGATATCCGTGTTTTTTGCACCTTCGGATATCCGGATATATCCGGACATTTTCAATGTTGTTTGTAACCATGTAAAAAGAAATCACTTATTAGGTAATAATACACTGGGTCAACTGCAATACCACATAATATTTAATAGGTGCAATAACTTTTCGTTTTATATTTACGTTAAGCGTGATTGTTATAAAAATATGTTAATTTTTTAAACTGCAAATCTCAGGAAGTACTGCAGGAAAAGTATAGCTTTTTTATGTTTTTTTCTTCTTGTTTTTAGTGAAAAATGAAAAAGCTTTTCGGTGGATAGATTATTGACCTGCTTTTGCTACGTCTCTCTAGGATTTCCGAAGATCCAGTCACATATTGGGATTGAATCCGAATCTTGTATTTGTTCGGTCTGGATTTTACTCTTGAATAGTTGGATCGAACAGCTCCGGTAAAAACTGACTACTAAGAACTATAGGCGAATTTTCAAGAAAAGTTACTTTTAAACCACATTTTGGACTTCAATTGATCAATGTCTTTTGCATTTAAAAGTAAACAGAACTTTATATAATCTTTTTTATGCCTCTTAATCAAAGACGGACTGCATTTATCACTGTTAAAGTCGTTTACACAACGCTTTTACAGTAGGATTCTCACTCTGTTTAAGATTGGTTTAGTATGCCAAATCTGATATAACGTATATAGCAGGGGTTTTTAGCACGGTGTTAATGACTGAAAGGGAGAAATTTTTGAAAAAAGTTCGAGAAGAAAGTTAAGAATATCAAAAAATTGTGGTGAAAAATTAAAAATGTTTTCACAAATAGTTCCAGATATAATGAAAAGATGTAAACGTTTATCGAAACAGAATGCGAATTTAGTGATTCCTAAAAGTATTACTGTCAAACTAACTACTGAATTGTTAGTCAAACAATTAAGTGCATAATCTAAGAATGAACTAATTTAATTAGAATCAGGTGAGAGTCTTATTCCTTTTAAAAGTACCAATATCAAGCATAATTTCATGGGATAGAAGCATGTTATCAGAACTGATAAGCTCGCACATTAGTTTGACACCAACGAAGTAACATTTGTCAACAGTGTTAACTGGGCTAATGAAATATTTTTTCATTAGCACGAATGCTAATGGGACTCGTGCTAAAAAACCTGCAGTGAATAGTATATGACACTTATATAATTTGAACCTGATGTTGTTTTTTGTTGAAACTTTGTCTAAGAATGTAGCGCCTAACTTCTCAGTAACCTGTACTTCTTTTTTGAACAGTGAAAATATCCGGATATTTTTTCACATTCGGATATCCGTTTTTCAAAATATCCGACGCACATCACTAGTTCTTATATCACTTACTCCCCACAATTACATATATGATCACAAAAATACGTTTTCTGGATATATGACGCACATCACTAGTTCCTGTAGCACTTACTACCCCTCCCCAATTACATGTATGGTCACCTAAATACGTTTCCGGGAAATCAATCGCATATCGACTGAGGAAGATGGATATGCTAAGTGGTAAAATACTGTATCCCGTCTATGCATTTTATATTTAATTTACTTTTAATATTCCAGGAATTTTTTTTCTTTGATTTTAATATTCTAAAACGCTGGAAAACGAATCTTTTCAACATTTATCTCCTGGATAAAAAGTTTAATTCTTTACTTCGGGGTATACCATGATTTTCCAGTCGGGTAAAATCAGGTTTTCTTCTCAACACGAGTCCCATTAGCACAGCCGCTAGGTTTCCTGAATTTGTATTACTTTTTCTTAGCACGACTAATATTTTCATTAGCACAGCCATACATATACTTAGGGGGTTGGGGGGGGACCACCCCCCAACTTGGCCAACCATATACCCAACCCCCCCCCCGCAGTTTGGAAAAAATTAAAAAAATTTGCAAAAAAGTGTATGTTTTTTGGGGAAAATTTCGACTTTTTTCGAACCCCCCCCCCCCCCCAACTGGTCGGACCTCTTACAGGTATGAGCACAGACCAGGGTTTTTTTTTTGACCTACGAGTCACAAGCCAAGTGGCTTGTTGACCTAAAATTTTACAAGCCATTCCAAATTTTTACAAGCCAATTTTATAATATCAGTATAACGTGAATAAATTCCTATGCTAGGTTATTTTTTGAAGAAATGTATATATTGAACATCATGGGAATCGATCAAAAAAGAGATGTCAATCAACATTTATTCAATAACATTTTAGAGCCGTTAATTCATTAAAATTCAGGAAACATTTGAAATTTTTGAGTCTGATCGAAGTCGAATCTACAAGCATTGTGGAACAAATTTCCCAGCAAACTATCCAAGAACATAATGACTTTGAATTACATCAGAAATCGGTGGTTAAATCCTCTATGATGACAAGTGAGAGCTCAAAAAAGCTATTAATCTTTCCTGCTTGAAACGCCGGAAAATTTTTTGGGTATTGACATTCTGCGATGCTGGAAAACCAGAATGTTTTCCAGCATCGCAGAATGTTTTTTGAAGAATTAGATTCGAATTTTCTGTTCATAAGTCGTAATTTCTAGAATTTTATATTTGAAAAATTTTAAAACCATTATTTTATTCTCACACTCTCATGAACTTGGCCGAAAAGATATGACTAAGAAGAGTAGAAATTTCCGAAAACTACTTCCACGAAGCTTTTGAATTGATTTTACATTAAGAAAGGAATAATCGCTTCAAAAAGTTTACAGACTTGACGTATTGATCTTTCCCAAAAAATGTGTCAAGGGAAAAATGTGAATCTTCATTAAATATCAAGATGAAATATTGAAGATTACCAATTAAAACATGAGATAATACGTTTAAGATGATTAAAACTATTAAAGATTAAATGATAAGTGAAGGTAGACATGTTAGGAGCAGCGGCTGAGCTAGAAATTTAATAATAATGCTTATTTAAGTTATAACCGGCGCGAAGCGCCGGAAAATTTTGAGATTATGACCTTCTAAAATGCACCAAAATGCATCTTTCCTGTATTCGATATGATCAAACACATGACTCAAAAAATTCTGACAAGCCATTTTGGCTTGTTGGTCAAAAATTCTACAAGCCATTTTGTCAGTCCAACAAGCCATGGCTTGTAAAATGCTAAAAAAAAAAACTATGGCACAGACCCAAGTTCATTAGCATCGTGCTAAAAAAGAACCATGGGTAAAATACAAGTCATGTTGGAAACGCAAATAAAATCCAAAAATTAGGCAGACAACCAATAATTTTGATTCTTCAACCAGTAAGAACTTCTGTCATTGTCTTATTCTGATGATGCTTCTATCATCTAAATGCGAAAAGTCTGTCAAGAAAATAAAAAATCTAAAT
This sequence comes from Romanomermis culicivorax, assembly GCA_963922205.1. NCBI lineage: Eukaryota > Metazoa > Nematoda > Enoplea > Mermithida > Mermithidae > Romanomermis > Romanomermis culicivorax. The sequence goes on from CAWUHX010000290.1 coordinate 383,184, forward strand.
GTTGACAAAATAACAAATTACAAAAAAAATAAAAAATTAGAGAAAATAATCAACGAAAATCTTGATTTGCGTCAAATAAATAAAAAAAAAATACAGGACAGGATCAAAAATTTATCCGTAATATGTTGATATTTAAAAGCTATAAGCATATGTTAGGACAAACATTTTTTAACCGCGGACTAGAAAACAGTGTTTTTTAGTGCACGGACATTTGTGCCAATTGGCACAAGAAGCTAAAAAAATTTGTGCGAATGACACCAAACTTTTTTTCTTGAAACATACTGAAAACTCCGGGAAGTTTTAGGCCAAAATTTTGATAAAAATATAATTAAAGCCACATTTACCGGTCTAAAAATCGTGCCTGCTCTATTTTTCGTCTAATAACGTCAGTGAGATGAGAAGAATCGCGCTAGGAAACGTTTTTCAATTCAATATTTCATTTCATTTCGAAAAGAAACTAAATGCTGCGAGAATTCAAATATTATTATTGTTCAGAAAGTTTATATTTTCCTTCTGCGCCAAGAATTTCTTTCTAATGACGATTTGGGGATTAAATTAAGATGTCTATGATTGCTTATGCCCGATGAAAATTGAGTAAATTTATGGCGAAAAATTCTACGAGCGACAAAGATTTTTCTACTTGAATCAAACAACAAAAATAACAATTTAATTTCAATTTTCAATCCGAAGGCATCAAATGAACAGAGGAAGTTTATAATTCCTATTCATTTATCAGCCATTGAAAACCTATAATTTTTTCCGATGATACAAATATACTTTTCGATGAGAATTCGCTTGCGTTCGGTTGAAATAAAAGTATTCAATATTACTCGGCGCTAAGCGCCGAGAAAATTATGCGTTTTCAACCCATAGAATGCTTGAAAATTAACAAAATTTCATAGTAATAGTCGTAATAGTCAGAGCACCCCATGGGAGGTTATGGGGGGGGTATTACCCCGGTCCTATATTTGGTAATTCATTTACTACCCCGGTAAAAACAGCTCACTATTGCAACAAATTTTGGTAGACCTCAGTAGGGTATAGTAATTCGAGAAAAATTGCACAATGTGTGCTTGAGAGGAATTACCCACTGGTGTTTTTGACACATTTACTGAGAAGATTATAATGGAAAAGTATGCAAATTCTGTGCCATATAGCGATTTTTAGGACAGGATATCAGCATATTTATATATACTACTTGTAGAATATCATTTTATACATAATTGGGTAAATATGTGATTTATCAGAAAATCGCCCCTTGGGAAGAAAAACATTATGTTCTTAAAATACGTTCATCCTCTGCTGTCCTTTTCCCAGCTTCTGCATTGGGTCTTCTGTGCACATATGGTTATGTTTCTCCACACTAGCTGTGGCATACTTTCCTGCTTTGAGTTGAGACATCCGAGGTCTGTTGACGCGGATGCATATGAGTGCAGGAATGGTACCTGGTTTCAAACTTGTGATTCATAATCAAATGTGATTAATAACACGAAAGCCCCATTCGGCATCAGCACTTCCAATTGGATGCAGTGTTGCAGCCATTATTAGTGATGGAATGTGCTCAAACTCCTGATGATGCTGGTCAAAATAATGTTCCCAAACATATGTTGTGCTCGATTTTTGAAATGTGCGGGAATCGGTTGACAATGTTCACAAGTCCGACCATTCTGTGCGTATAATTCAGGGTTTTTTTTTTGACCTATGAGTCACAAGCCAAGTGGCTTGTTGACCTAAAATTTTACAAGCCATTCCAAATTTTTACAAGCCAATTTTATAATATCAGTATATGTGAATAAATTCCAATGCTAGGTTATTTTTTAAAGAAATGTATATATTGAGCATCACGGCAATTGATAAAAAAAAATGTCATTCAACATTATTCAATAACATTTTAGAGCCATTAATTCATTAAAATTCAGGAAACATTTGAAATTTTTGAGTTTGATCGAAGTCTAATCTACAAGCATTGTGGAACAAATTTTCCAGCAAACTATACAAGAACATAATGACTTTGAATTACATGAGAAATCGACGGCTAAGTCCTCTATGATGACAAGTGAGAGCCCAAAAAAGCTATTAATCTTTCCTGCCTGAAACGCTGGAAAATTTTTTTGGGTATTGACATTCTGCGATGCTTGAAAATCAAATTTCCAAACACTTATTTGAAATATTAGATTCGAATTTTCTGTTCAAAAGTCGTAATTTCTAGAATTTTATGTTTGAAAAATTTTAAAATCATCAATTTATTCACACACTCTCATAAACTTGGCCGAAAAGATATGACTAAGAAGAGTAGAAATTTCCGAAAACTACTTCCATGAAGCTTTTGGATTGATTTTAGGTTAAGAAAGGAATAATCGCTTCAAAAAGTTTACAGACTTGACGTATTGATCTTTCTCGAAAAATGTGAATCTTCATTATATCAAGATGAAATATTGAAGATTACCAATCAAAACATGAGATAATACGTTTAAGATGATTAAAACTATTAAAGATTAAATGATAAGTGAAGGTGGACATGTTAGAAGCAGCGCCTGAGCTAGAAAATAAATAATAATGCTTATTTAAGTTATAACTGGCGCGAAGCGCCGGAAAATTTTGAGATTATGACCTTCGAAAATGCACCAAAATGCATCTTTCCTGTATCCGATATGATCAAACACATAAATCAAAAAATTCTGACAAGCCATTTTGGCTTGTTGGACTAAAATTCTACAAGCCATTTTGTCAGTCCAACAAGCCATGGCTTGTAAAATGCTAAAAAAAAAAACTATGGTATAATTAGTATATCCAAGTTGCATGATTGGGAGCTGGAAAATTGGGTTGAAATAGTGAATGTACTTTTTGACCGTAAAACCGTAAAGTAGGGGCATCATTCAATTTTGTAAGTTGTAAGTGAGAATTGTTTTGTGGTGAAACTACCCACACCACCCCCTTCACAATAAAGTTGAGAGCAAAAAAGAAGGTTACGGCATGGCGCGCGGCATATGTCAAGTACTACCCTTACGATTTAAGATTTTACCCCTACCTGAATTTACGACCTTGGAGGCCTCTGGTGATGGTGATAGTTTATTCTGAACTTACAAATGTTAAAAGCAAATGCCATGGAAAAAGAAAGAAAAAAGCATGTAAATAACGCAAATAAAACTTGTTCATTATACATGCAAAAAATTTGTAAGAACAGGGGATGACAGGCGTAATGACCCGCTTACATACGCCTAATCAAAAAGGAATCAAAGTTAACTTCTATTAGATAGCTTTTAAAAGCTGCAACCGAGGTTGCCGTCTTAACTTTTCGGGAAAATAATTCCATATTCTAGCGCTCCGAATGGCAAATAAATTTTTCCTGCAATCAAGATTGTATTTAAAAATATATAATAAATTATATATTTTTAAATGATATATGATATAAACTTTTCTTTGTGAATTTACGTTGAATATTTTTAATATACTGAAAATCAACTATTAGATGTGGATTCCAAACAACAGACGCATATTCCAAGATTGGTCCAACATAGCATGTAAAGGCTTTGATTTTCAATTTTGGATGTTTTGAAATGAAAGCTCTGTGAATCATACTTGCTACTATCTTTGATGCTTCAGAAACACAATCTACTCTATGAGATAAATCACTGCTAATGAATACTCCAAGATCTTTACAGGATCGACTTTGGTTAGACACTGACTGGCAAGTGTGTATCGGATCTGTGGATTAGAGTTACCTACCTAAATAAAGAACATTTGTTTTTGGCAGGGAGATATAGGTAATGCCAGAGAGTAGACCAGCAAAATATGTTGTTCAAGAAACCCTGCAATAAGTTGTGATTTTCAAAGGCGTTGGATATCTTCAAGTCACCGGCAAACAGAAAGAGACTGCCGTAATTAATTACACCGAGAAGATCATTGATTACAAAAGAAATAGAGTTGGGCCTAAAACACTCCCTTGTGGTACACCGCTGGTTACAGCGATGTTATCCAAACATTTACTATTGATTTTGACTCTTTGGACTCTTGGACAAAAAATTTTGAATTCGTTGTAAATGAAATCCATTGAATAAAAAAAATTTTAATTTGGCAATAAGTTTTGAGTGAACCACAGAATTAAATGCCTTTTGCAAATCAACGAAAACAACATCAACTTGTTTTTTTGAATCAATCAATGTTGTTCGTTTGTTCATACAGTCTGTTTAATCGAAAAGTGTGTGCCAATCGGGACAAACGCTCATATTTTTTTGTATCATTCCCATTCTGCACAAGCGAGGTTGCAATGTGCAACTTGAGGAAAAAATTTGGTTGCACGCATAAATTTTTAGTTGCTCGCTCTAAAATTGGTAAGTAAGTTCGCCTAGTTTCATCAGAAAAATGATTAAAAGCCACTGCCCTTACATTTCATTCAGTTCGCGTCAATGTCAGACTTTTAAAATTGAAATTTTGATGGAGAAATGAAAAGCTAAAAAAGTAGCTTGTTCGGCGCTCAGCGACGGAAAATTTAGTAGTTTGTTCGGCGCCCAGCGACGGAAAAAAATCCGTTATTTTCGGCGCATTTTTCTGTAACTATCGATGATCGATAGCGATCTTTTGGCCATTTGGTTGGCGGAAGAGGTCGAACATTTTTTCTCCATTTTTGATCTAATATATCTTAAGCCAGTAATTTACCAATCATTTATTTATCAGACTGGATTATTTTCAAACGATGTAAAGCATAAAAAAGTGCGATATGTATTTTACCTCGAAGTTGAACATCGGAAATTACTAATTCCGGGCACAGCACCGAAATTTTTTTTGCATAGTTTTTTTTGATACTGTGTAACGCTGGCAAATGAATCTCTTTAATATGTATATCCCGAAAGGCAGGTCTAATTTTCAGTAGATTTATTGAATTTTCAGTCGAATAAATTTTCAAATTAATTTAATTTGGAAACTAGGTAAACAACCAAGAATTTGGGGATTTTTCAGCCAGCAAGCCGAAAATTCTAAACGACCGAAAAACGATTTTGAGAAAATAATCGAGAAATATCCTGATTTTCGTTGAATAACGTCAAAAAAACAAGGCCGGACATTTATACATAACATGCTGATGTTTAAAAGCTATAAGCAAAAGTTAGGACGCCATTTTCTAACCACGCACTAGAAAAAACATTATGATGATTTTAAATCTGGCGCGAAGCGACGGAAAATATTTGGTATTTTTAATTTTAGAACGCATAAAAATCATCCCCCAAAATGCATGGAAATCAAGGCAATCTAGTGTTCGACCACTCAAAATGTTAGTGCCAATTGGCCCAAACGCTCAAATTTTTTGTGCCATTCCAATTTTTTGTGTGCCAAAAACCACTGCAACGCAAAAAAACGGTGGTTTTGAATCCATTGGCAATCTGAACTCACTTGGCTAGAAAAGTTGTCAAAAGTCAAATGTACAATCTGCGAACAAAACAAATGAATTATTCACTTGCGTGGCTCTTCTAAACTCACTTTAAATATTTATTTATAAGCAGATCATTGCTCGAAACTTTCTGAAAAAAATGTAGGTTTTTGGGTGGAAAAAGATGCAAGTTAATGAGGAGCGTTCAAAAAACACATCAGAAATGATTTTGAACGATTCTTAAGTAAAGAAATTTAAAACATCAATTTTTCCTCATGAGAAAAAAATTTTTGGGGTTTTTCCTCAAACGGGGCAAAAAGTTTTTGGGAAAAAACACTGTGGTTCATACCAGAGGTCCCCAAGGTGAGATTCTTAAGGTAGGGGTAGAGTCGAAAATTTGCGGGGGTGGTGTATAGCTACAAATGTCTACTAAACACTTCATTTTGTCTCAAGATTAGGCACCCAGTGATCAATTTTTAGAACTTTAGACAGGGGTTCCCCTCATACCCCTCCCTATGGGGTAGTCTGGTTTCTGGTTCATACCTGTAAGAGGTCCGACCAGTTGGGGGAGGGGTATACCCGAAATTGGGGGGTCGAAAAAAGTCGAACATTTTCCCAAAACAGGCCAAAGAACTTTTTTCCAATCTTTCCGAGTTTGGGGGGAGTTGGGTGTAGGGTTGTAGAGTTGACCAAGTTGGGGTGTCTCCCCAACCCAACCCCCAATTACAGGTATGTCGTGGTTGCACGACGCACAACAGCGCAAAATACAGTTTTTTTTGCACAGGCCAGGTTGCAATGTGCAACTTGGGGAAAATTTTTGGTTGCACACTCAAAAATCAATAGCTTAATTTAATCGGAGAACCACCGAAAGCTAGTTTTCCTGTATCCCATTCGAATCGCGTCGATTTTAGGCTTTTAGAACTCAATTTTCTAAATTTTGAACATAAAATGAAAAGGTTGGTATATGTGTAACTTTTCAGCGCCTAACGCCGAAATTTTTTGGGGGATTTTGATATCCTAGATTGCTGGAAAATGAATCTTTTGAACTTATATATATTTCCAAGACAGGAGGTTTATGTTTCAGTGAATTGAGTGAATTTTCAGTCGGGCCGACAACAATTCAAAAACTATAGGATAGCAACAAATTATTTCAATTCTTTAACCAGCAAGAATTTCTACTTCGACTCCAAATGTTTCAATCATACAAAAATCAAATTGTTTTCGAAGATTGCGAAAAAATTTTGGGAAAGTAACCGAGAAAAATCTTGCTTTTTCTTAAATTCGCGAAAAATCAGGATGAATTATTTATCCACGATTATGTTGAAAATTAAAAGCTATAAGCATTAGCTACAATGACATTCTCTAATCGCGCACTGGAATAATATAGAAAAATTATTAAATAATTAAAATCCGGCGCGAGCGCGAAGCGCCGGAAAATTTTCATTATTTTCCATTTTATAGCGCGAAAATGCATCTCCGGACAGGAAACCCTATAACCTAATCAAAAGGAATGTGGTTGCTGTGCGCAAAACAGTGTTTTTTGTGCCAAAACATACCTTTTGGCACAAAAATATTTGAAATAGCATAAAAAATTTTGAGCGTTTGTGCCCATTGGCAGACATTTTTTGACTGGTCTAAGGATAAATTTCCTTGATTTTAGTCATTTTAGGAGCTGAAAGAGCAAAATTTTGTCGGCGCTTCGCGCCGATTCAAAACAGTAGTAATGCTAACAAAAATAGACTCAAACACAATTCTAAAGTCTTGAAAACTGCAATGATAAAATATTATGCTAGAAAGAATGTTTGCTAAAATCGAATTCAATCAAGGATTTTTATAGATTTATCAATAATAAAACTCATTTGAGACACACAACACTATCCCTGTTATTGTTTCTGGTGAGTCTGATATAACTGATGATACATAAAATGAAAAGTGAAATATTCAAAAAAATATTTTGGATCTATGTTTATCTTGGACAATGAAAAAATACCTGAATATCCTCAAAAGCAGTTTAATAAAGATTTATCAATCAAATTTGATTTCTTAAGAGTCCTATTGACTAAAATATTTAGAGCCTACACTGTCTCTTGGACCTGATGGTCTGTGTGCCCTTTTCCTAATAAAATATATCTACTTTTAGCAGAACCTTTGAGAACAATTTTTGAAATTTCATTTAGAACTGGACAATTACCAGATATTTGGAAAACATTAAATGCATACCTGTAATTGGGGGGAGGTTGGTGGGCATATACATGTAATTGGGGGGAAGTGCTATGAGAACCCCCCCCCCCCAAGAAATCGTCGACTAAATGGCTAGCCATTGGGCGACCGCCCACCCAGGATTTTCCGATCCTACATATGGCTAGCCATATGGTAGCCGTAGGAACATCCATACTTTTGGTAGGAAAAATATTGAAAAATGTCAATTTTTGAACAAAAAATGGTCAAAAATGTGAATTTGCTGGGCGCTTCACGCCATGAATACATTTTTTCGGTCTTTTTAGAAAAAAATTACTATCTTTTAAACATACCTGTAAGACCTCCGACCAGTTGGGGGGGGGGTAGGAAAAAGTCGAAATTTTTCCCAAAAAAGGCCAAAAAACATACACTTTTTTGAAAAAAAAATTTTTTTTTCCAAACTGGGGGGGGGGTTGGGGGGGAATGATTTTGGGTATAGGGTTGGCCGAGTTGGGGGGGGGGGGGGTCCCCCCCCCAACCCCCCCCCAAGTACAGGTATGCTTTTAAACTATTTTTCGGACTTTTTTCGTGAAAAAAAACGATTTTTTCCTCGAGAGACCCCTCCCCCCAAAATTTTGGGAATTACTGACCCCCGGCCCAAAAAAAGTCGTCCAACCACCCCCCAGACCTCGAGGCTCCGTTACATGTATGTTGGTGGGGGATCCCCACCCCCAACTCGGTCGAACCCTATACCCAAATGTCGGGACCCCCACGCCCAACTTGGTCAACCCTTATACCCAACCCCCTCCCCAAACTCGGAAACATTAGGAAAAAAGTAGCTTTTTTTGGCCTTTTTGGGAAAATTTTCGAAATTTTTTCGACTTTTTTGGGTTTTTTTCGTTTCAAAAGTTTCAAAATGTTGGGACCCCCACCCCAAAATTTTGGGTTTACCCTCCGCCCCAACTGGTCGGACCTCTTACAAATATGATTAAATGCGGTACCTATTTTCAAAAAAAGGACCCAGCAAAGGTAGAAAATTATAGACCAGTTTCTTTATGTTGTGTCTCATGCAAGGTTATGGAAAGTATTATGAATGTAGACATGATGGCTCATTTTGAGTCAAATAATTTTCAGAATGATAGGCAATTTGTATTTAGAAAGGAAAAATCTTGTGTTCTTCAGCTTCTAAGTTGTAAAACATTATAGGTTAAAAATTTGGATAAAAAAGTAGCAACTGATTCAATTTATATCGATTTTCAAAAGGCGTTTTACAACTTAAAAGTTTTACAACTTTTTACAACTTTTCTCATGAAAAACTGGTCAGAAAATTAGCTTCCTACGGCCTACATATCTGGGTTTTTATTGAGATGTTTACATGGTTTTTTATTTAATAGGACTCAACAGGTAAAAATTGGCAATTGTTTCTGCAATCTGATTGGGGTTACTAGTGGGGTTCTCAGGGTACCGTATTGGGACCAACATTGTTCTCAATTTTCATAAATGATATATTTGAACGTTTTAGCAGTGAAATTTATCTTTTTGCTGATGATGTGAAAATAGTCAATGCTACAGAAAATGCTAAAGTACTACAAGGAGAACTTCTCGAAGTTTATGAATGGTCATTGAAAAGGCAATTATCTATTTCTCTGGAAAAATGCTCTGTTTTGCGTCTTGGGAGTAATAACCCCAAAGTTGAGTATTATAGTATGTATATAAATAAATAAATAAAAAGTGTATAAATGATTTTCTGATTCCTGCTGTTTCAGAGATGAAGGATCTTGGTGTTATGTTGTGAATAATTGCCAGCAACCTCTCACTGTAATTATGTGGTTAAAAAAGTATCTAGGGTCGCAAATTTGATTTTAAAATGTTTTCACTCTAACTTCAATGGATTAAAAATCTGGGCTTTTAAATCCTATGTTCTCGATATTTTGGAATATGGTTCGCCACTCTGGAATAATTGTCTGGTTGGGGATACTAAAAGGGTAGAAAAAGTTCAACAGAGGTTTACAAAAAGACTTTTTGGTTATAAAGATTTAAGCTATGAGGAGCGCCTCGACAAATCTGGCCTTGATGACCTCACATTTAGACGTACGAGTATAGACTTATCAAACATGTTCTTAATTTTGAAATTTAAAGTTATTCCATCCAATTTTTTTCACCTTGAGTCCGTTGTTCAATTTTCGCGCGTCCAACTCATTTAAATTTTACAAATCGAAGTATAACTCTAGTGCTTTAAAACATGACTTTTGCTTGCGAAATATTGATGTTTGGAATTCCTTACCTGATGATATGACTCGTTCGAACAGTATGCCCTGTTTTCGATCTAAATTAAGTCATTTTTTGAAGCTCAATTCGCACGTGCTTTTGTCACGTTCATGAGCTTTTCTGTATTATTCGTATTACCTCTTGTATTTTCTTTACATTTAATTAATTTCTTTCTTTCAACCAAAAATTTACGCGACGCAACTTTCGACTTGGCTTTTTTCAGAAGAAAACAATTATAGACAAGCAGGGCCGTGCGCAGGATTTTTTCATGGGGGAAATGTTGATTTTACGCGATACACTGTTTACATGTTGCCTCAATGGAAGGGGCGGCCGCCCCGCCCCCTTGTGCACGACCCTGTAGACAAGACATCCTTAATTTAATTTTTGCATAGTTATTAGGAAGGACTGAAAAGTAAAGGAAAATATAGACTTCATGATAAAGTCTATAAAAATATTGGATTCTCGCAGCATTCGATTGCTTTTCAAATCGCAGAAATCGTTTTCTATATCAGATTTACTTATCTCACTGAAGTGGTTAGAGACATACGACCTGTAAGAGGTCCGAAGAGTTGAGGGGCGTAAATACGAAATTTTGGGGTGAGGGACCGAAAAAAGCCGAAAATTTTCCCAAAAAAGGCACTTTTTGCCCATTTCTTCTAATTTTTTCAAGTCTGGGACAGGGTTGGGGGAGTTGGGTGCAGGGTTGGCCAGGTTGGGGGTTCCTCCCAATCCCCCCCCCCAATTACTGGTATGGTTAGAGAAGATAGAATGGGCACGATTTTTAAGCAAATTAGTGCATCTTTAGTTATGTTTTTATAAAACTTTTGGCACAAAACTATTTAAAAGTTTTCAGTTCAGTACGTTTTCAGATTGAAAATTCTTTTTTGTGCCATTGGCACAAATTTTACATTTTTGGCCCTTTGTGCCAACTGTCACAAATGTCCGTGCACATTACCTGTAAGAGGTCCGACCAGTTGAGGGGGGGGTAAACCCGAAATTTTGGGGGAGAGGGTCGAAAAAAGTCGAAATTTTTCCCAAAAAAGGCACTTTTTTGCGAATTTTTCAACTTTTTTTCAAGTCTGGGGGGTTGGGTATAATATATGGTTGACCAATTTGGGGGGTCTCCCCCCGCCCCCCCCCCCCCCAAATAACAGGTATGTCCGTGCACAAAAAACACTGGCGAAAGCCAAATAAAGTCCTCTCTGGATGGCAAAATTCAGTACAAAGCATTAGGGAGCGAGATCTGTCATCAATTTGATTGGTGGAAAAATTTTATTCCTTCAATTTGATTGGTCGAAAAGTTGTAGTCTACTCCTTCCTAACCGTGAGTCAAAGCCTAAGCCTAAGCCTAAACCTAAAACTAAACGTAATCCTAAGCCTAAGCGTAAACCTAAGCCTAGGCGAAAAACTAGCCTAAGCCTAAGCCAGGGTCTAAGCCTAAGCCAGAAAATTGGTCAGAAACAACTGTAAAAATCAATAAATTTTTTCGACCAATCAAAATGATGACAGATCTCGCTTAACAGTGTTTTTTTCCACGAACTTCTTTCCACAAATGTGGAAAGGGGTCAAATTTTTTTTCCACATGTGGAAAAAAATTTTTGTCGTCTTAAAATCCTCGTTTTTTCGCTTAAAAATGCTCACAGACGCTTTATCTCACTGTTTTTGAGCTTTTTCAAGCCTTCCGGTGTTTTTAGAGAAGTTAATTCAATAAAATTGAATAAAAAATTGAAATGTTCGACTTAAAAGCCTAATCTACAAGCATTGTTGAAAAAATTTTCTAGAAAACTATCCAAGAGCATAATTGACTTGAATTACACAAGAAATCGATGGTCAAGTCCTCTATGATGACAAGTGAAAGCCCAAAAAGCTATTAATCTTTCCTGCTTGAAACGCGGGAAAAATTTTTTGGGTATTGACATTCTGTGATGCTAGAAAATCAATTTTCCGAACATTTATTTCAAGAATTAGATTCCAATTTTGTGTTCAATAGTTGTAATTTCTAGAATTTTACTAGAAAAATTTTAAAATCTGTAATTTATTTGTAAACTCTCATGAACTTGGTTGAAAATATATGAGTAAGAAGAGAATAAATTTCCGAAAGATATTTCTATGAAGCTTTTAAATTGATTTTACGTTAGCAAAGAAATAATCGCATCATATTTTACGTTAGCAAAGAAATAATCGCAGCATAAGACTTGACGTATTGATCTTTGTCAAAAGGAAAAAATGCGAATCTTCATTAAATATTATGATAAAATATTGAAGATTACCAATTAAAACATGAGATACTATGTTTAAGATGATGAAAACTATTATAGATTAAGTGATAAATGAAGGTAGACATGATAAAAGCCGCGCCTGAGCTACTTGATAAATAATGATGATTATCTAAGTTATAACCGGCGCGAAGCGGCGGAAAATTTTGAGATTTGGACCTCCTAAAATGCACCAAAATGCATCTTTTCAACATGAAAACCCCAAATTTTTCTTCCACATTCGTGGAAACTGGAAAGACCTCAAAAATTTTTTCCACATTATAGTGCAAATGTGGAAAAAAAACAGTGCTTCGCAATCAGTATTTTTTTGTGGCAAAACATGGTTTTTGGCACAAAATTTTTGGCTGTTCAAACATTATCTCTGTCTCTGACGTTCATGTTGTCCCTCCTTTTTCTACTAGTGACCACTCAAGTGTAAAGTTCAAAATAATTCTCAAGACAACGCCCCTGAATCTAAAATCCCTCCCCTTGAACTTTCGCAAGGCAAACTATGATACTATTTCTGAGCTCTTATTCCAGATCTCTTGGCCTGACGTTTTCTCCACATGTAGAAATGCAGGTGACATGTACTGTAGTTTTATTGACATTTTGAAGCCCATTATAACACAACACGTAGCCACATCTAAACTAAGTAAGGCAAAAAAATATCCCAAATACCTCCAGAAGCTACTCGCTAAAAAATTAATACTTTGGAGAAACTATAGGAAAACTAGATCAGCCCGTGACAAGTTTCTTTTCAACAGTCATTGTAAATTTTTGAAAAATCAAATCAAATCACATCAAATCGACATTGAAAAGAAACTTATTGACAAATCATATCTCAGAAGTTTCTATAATTTTGTAAATTCCAAAATCAAATCAAATAGAGCTATTCCCCCAATTTGTATAGGTAATGAAATTATTTCTAATGATCTAGAGGCCGAACTTTTCAATAATTATTTCACATCAGTCTTTACCAATGATAATGGTTCTGTGCCTCTTTTCCCCAAAAGAACTATGTCTGAAATCTCCGATTCATCATTTTCTATTGAGCTAGTTCGTGCTGCTCTTCGTAAACTGAATCCGTCCCTTGCCTTGGGTCCTGATGGGTTATGTGCCTATTTTATGAAAAAACTATCCAATTGTTTGGCCGACCCACTTTCTCATATCTTTGAGGTTTCTTTTAGATCTGGGGCATTACCATCTATATGGAAAACTGCAAATGTAATCCCAGTATACAAAAAAGGTGATTCCTCATCGATTTCTTATTACCGACCAATTTCTCTTTGTTGTATTGCTTGTAAAGTCATGGAAAGCATTATTAACTCTTCTATTTTAGATTACCTTAAGAGAAGCTCTCTATTATCTCCCTTTCAGTTTGGGTTTTTGCCAAAAAAGTCATGTGAAACACAGTTGCTCAAATGCAAAAATTCATGGACCAAACTTATTGATTCAGGATCTTCCATTGATTTGATTTACATTGATTTTAAGAAAACTTTTGACTCTGTCTCCCATAGTAAGCTTGCTCTAAAGTTGAAAAACTATGGCATCTGTGGTTTTCTTGCGAATTGGATCATCGCCTTCCTTTCAAATCGCACTCAAAAAGTCTGCATTAACAACAAGTTTTCCCTAACATCAGACGTAAGCAGTGGTGTCCCCCAGGGGAGTGTTCTTGGTCCAACTCTTCTCCTCTTGTTTATAAACGACCTCACTGATACTTTAAAATCCCATGTCTATCTTTTCGCAGATTATGTGAAAATTTTTAACACCTCCACACAATGTAAAACTCTTCAAGATGATCTTGATCAGATTTTCAATTGGTCTAAAACATGGCAACTCGAAATTTCGGCTGAAAAAAGTTCTATTCTCTATATGGGCCATGCAAATCCAAAGGTACCCTACAATTTAGGATTGTCTGAAATTCCAGGTGAAAACCCATACGTCAGAGACTTGGGCGTACTTATATCCCAAAACTTGAGTTTTAGAGATCACATAGCATCAATTACCAAGAAAGCCTTTAGCTTAAGTTCTTTGATAATTAGAACCTTTACTTCCCATGATACTTCTAACCTTGTACGCGCGTTTACTGTTTATGTTAAACCCCTGCTAGAATATTGTTCAATTGTTTGGAACCCTTACTATGCCTCTGACATAAATCTCATTGAAAAAGTTCAGAGAAGATTCACAAAGAGAATATGTGGTTTTGGGTCTATCCTTTCATATGATGAGCGTTTAACTATGTAAGCTATGCCTTGATAGCTTAGAAATACGTCGACTACGTGCCGCCTTATGCATGATGTTTCAAATTATTAAAGGCCAATCCTGTCTGCAAAACTCGGACTTCTTTATTAGCAGTAATTTTGAGTCCACCCGTCGTAAAAATGACTACAAACTCAAAACAGGTAAAGGTAAAACAAATATTAGATTATATGATTTTTCCAACAGGTACATTAATATCTGGAATGAACTTTCAGCTGAAGTTCTTAGTTCTTCCAATTTACACACATTCAAAACGAAAATCTCTAAGATTGATTTTTCTGATTATCTCGGGGGAGCGCGTTAGCCTGTTACAAATATGTAACCTGCGCTTCCTATTACCGTCATTAACTTGTTTACTGTAGCACATATTTTCGCTGCGATATTGTATTTGTCGTTTTGAAGTAGCCGTCGATTGAGTTTTCGAAACTTTTCTTCGTTTTCTTATTTCATTTTAATGGTTCCCAAAAAAGGCCAAAAAACATACACTTTTTGACAAATTTTTTTAATTTTTCCCCAACTGGGGGGGGGGGGGGGGGTTGGGGGGGGGTAAATGATTTTGGCTACTGGGTTGGCCAAGTTTGGGGGGGCCCCCCCCCAACCCCCCAAGCACAGGTATGCTTTTGATCTTTAATTTAGTCGTTCGAATCTTCTAAAATTTATCTTCCACGTTTATTCATTATTTCCTCGTTCTCGACTAATTATATTTTGTATTGTAATTTTGCGTTCACTTCGACAGGTAAAAAAATCTTTCATTCAGTCTTTCATTCATTCATATATAAGATTCGTAGTCGAAAATTCAATCAATTTGAACATCCTGAACAATCCTGGATTTATTTGAATTTTCGCAGCATAGCATTCCATTTCTTTCCGAGTCGTCGCGAACTACTTGCACAGTTTTTCCTTATCTCACTGACATGTTTAGCTGAAAAATAGGTTGGACACGATTTCTACAAAAAAATAAATGCGTTAAACGTTAACTTTTTATCAAAATTTTGGCCTAAAAATTTTCCGCAGATTTTAGTATGTTTCAAGTAGACACAAATTTTTTTGGCCTCTTGTGCCAATTGGCACAAATGCCCGTGCACAAAAAGAACGCTGTTCGCAATGCTTTCTGAATTCCCTGCGAGATTTTACAGTGATAAGCATCGATGTTGAGAATTACAGAGAGCAGTTTATACCTGCACGCTGTTGATACCTACCCGACAAGCAATGAAAAAAACAAATCAAACTTCATACTATCATACGAGTGTATATCCATTAGTAGAGACAGAACGGACGACAAAGCAAAGCCCAAAACTGGCAGTAAAAAATTAAACAAATAGCATGATTTTAGTCAAGCACTGGATGGTCGTTTAGCCTTCTGTAATGTTTGGGTCATCATTATTTCTTCGATACTTTTCTTTTGTTTCCGCAAATTCTTCAGTCTATTGGTTTCTTCAATTTGGTTTACTTCGCGACTTCGTGTATTGCCACCAGTCAAATCGGTCATGTCTTGTGAAATGGCCCCAGCCGCAGTAGCTGCAAAATCGAGGTAGCTGACAGAATATCCTTCCAACAAGCTGTACTAGATTTATTTTAAAATAGTCGATCCCAGGAAAGCAAGTTCATAACGGAAAAATATCAAGCTTATTACAGGGTCTAATCCATGAAAAATATTTTCGTCAGTGAGCGGCAACAAACAACTGAAAATTTGCTTTAATAACCTGGTTAATTCGTCTGAATTTCTCGATGCTCAAGTATCGACACTGTCCTGTCTAAATTAACATTGGATAAGCACGATGTATTTCCGTGATTTTTGCTTTTCCAATTCTTGTGAAGAAATCTAACATTTTTCCACGTTACAAAATTTTCCACTGAGTGAAAACGTACCAACATGAACTTACTTTTTGGCCTTCATTACGTCTAGGAAGAAGTTTACACAATTCGTACTGTACCGTGTTTAAAGTTTAAATTCTGTCAACTACAGTACATCAACTTTGACATCAGCACATGTGGAGATGCATGAAGTGTGCGGTCATGTATTTTCTTCTGAGCTTGCAGACCTGATTTTGCATACCCAAGTCACGGGCAAAAACCTGAACTTTTGTTACGGGTGCTTCTGCGGCTGCAAGGAGCAATGCAGGGCTGTGCATTCATCAGTCAGCTACTCTACTTTTAGTCTGTTTTTCTTGAAATGCTAATAAATAACGAAAGTAGAAAGCAAGTTGTAATTTCGGATTTTCACGGTTTGGTGATAAACAATATATCACTATAGGACTGGAAATTTGTGAGCATACTGACCTAACCTTTAACAATTTTTCGAGTGAAAAATTTTACAGTAAGAGCTCTATGTAAATGATTTTGACGACAGTAGTGATTGTGTCACTTTTCTATGGAAGCATGGAAAACAGACTATAGAGCGTGAGAACCACTACACACCATCCAAAAAAGTCGGTGTTAGGAAAACTTACGATCTTTCCGTAGGTCTAGCCTGATCTTGCTCATGTGAGATATTTTCCCACAAAATTTTCAAATGATTTATTAAGGAAAATCCTTGAATTACTTTGAGCCCTTCGTCGCATAATGATGTAGAACGTAATGCCAATTATGGCCATGATGACCAGACTCATGCAAATATAAAGCGCGATTGTAGCCGTTTTGGTCGTAGATTTCGGCGACCCTTCTAAACTTTTGACTTCAAACGGATCCTCGGTGGTCGTCGAGGTGGTCATTGTGGTTATGATCAGTGATGCGACCATTTTGGTCGCCACCGTTGACTTTTTCGCCGCGGATGATTTGACTTTGGCTACGACAGCGGCGTCGCTGCTCATCAAATTATAAAATGCAATACAAACGATGATTGTGGAAGCGAAATTGATGGAGTACATAGCTTATGCAAATGAGTTTTCGAGCTGCGAATAATTAATTTTCAACTGACGAGTAGTGGGAGAGGATGATGGTGTACACTATAACAATTGATTTAAATCAATGAATCCCGGCTTGCGCGGCTTGTGGTACCACTGCATTACTATTAATTTTCGGTTGATAGCAAACGTTTATTCCGACAACTGCTAAACAGGTACTAATTGAGAGCTTTTTTGACAGGCAATCGATATTGAGTACTGTATATTATCACTGAAGATTCGACTAAGCATTAGGACGAAGTGTTAGCCCATTTTTGATTGGCCGAAATTACCGCCCCCTTGTTGATTGGTCAAAATTTTTGGGATGTCGAAAATGCATTATATGCGTTCTAAATGGTTTCAACTAACAACTTTATTTGGAAGAGCCTCAACAGCACTGCGCCCGAAGCTGCTGTACCCTAAGCCTAAGCCTAAGGAAAATTTTAAAGGAAAAATTAATGAAAAATACATATTAGGCGAAAAACCGTCTGGGGGGCTGTAATTTCGGCCAATCAGAAGAGGGCTAACACTTCGTCCCTAATGCTTAGTGAAGATTTGCACTCCACTGTTTTTTTCCTCAGGGTCTTTTCCTCAAATGGGGAAAGGGGTCATAATTTTTTTCCCCATTTTTTCCGAAGTCGTTTTTTTTCGCTTAAAAATGCTCACAGACGCTTTATTTAGGTGTTTTTGAGCCTTTCCAAGCCTTCCCGTGTTTTTAGACCCGTTAATTCATTAAAATTGGGGAAAAAATTGAAATTTTCGAGTTCAAAGTCTAATCTACAAGCATTGGAACGAACTTTCAAGTTTCAAGCAAACTATCCAAAAGCATAATGACTTTGAATTACATGAGAAATCGATGGTTAAGTACTCTATGATGACAAGTGAGATGAGAACCCAAAAGAGATGTTATAATCTTTCCCGGCGTGAAGCGCCGGAAAAATTTTCTGGGTAAGTACTGCGACGCTGGAAAATCAATTTTTCGAACATTTATTTCAAGAATTAGATTTGAATTTTGTGTTCAAAAGTCGTAATTTCTAGAATTTTACTTGAAAAATTTTTAAACCAGTATAATTTATTTGTAAACTCTCATTAACTTGGTCGAAAATATATGAGTAAGCAGAGTATAAATTTCCAAAAGATATTTCCATGAAGCGTTTGAATTGATTTTACGTTAGAAAAGAAATAATCGCATCAAAAAGCTTAGAGACTTGACGTATTGATCTTTCTGCATAGCAAAAAATGCGAATCTTCATTCAATATCACGATAAAATATTGAAGATTACCAATGAAAACATGAGATAATACGTTTAAGATGATTAAAACTATTATAGATTATATGATAAATGAAGGTAGACATGCTAAAAGCCGCGCCTGAGCCAAGTAATGCATAATTAAATTTCAAATTATTAAGGGACAATCCCGTCTCCGAAAATCGGACTTTTTTATTAGCAACAATTTTGAGTCTACCCGTCGTAAAAAATGACCACAAACTACAAACTGGTAAAGCAAAAACAAATATTAGGTTATATGCTTTCTCTAATAGATAATTAATATCTGGAATCAACTTCCAAATGAAATTCTCAGTTCTTCCAATTCACACACATTCAAAATGAAAATTGCCAAAATTGATTTCTCAGATTATCTTGGGGGAGCGCGTTAGCCTATTACAGAAATGTAACCTGCGCTTCCTATTACTTGTCACTAAATTGTTTACTGTTATTTTTGATCTCTAATTAGTCGTTCGAATCTTCTAAAATTTATCTTTCACATTTATTTACTATTTCCTCGTTCTCGACTAATCATATTTTGCATTGTAATTATGCGTTCTTTTCGACAGGTAATAAAATCTTTCATTCATTCATTTATAGTTAATGAAGATCCGCATTTTTTCCTTCATAGATTTCTTTAGAAAGATCAACACGATAACTTTCTAAACTTTTTGAAGCATTTGTTCCTTCCTTTAACGCAAATTAAATTCAAAAGCTTCGTGGAAATATTTTTGGAAAATTTCTACGCTTTTGACTCATAGCTTTTCGGCCAAATTTATGAAAGGCTACGAATAAATTAATGGCTTTAAAATTTTTCGAATGGTAAATTTCTAGAAATTACGATTCATCATGAACACCAAATTTAAATCTAATTTTTGAGATATATGTTCAGAAAGATTATCAGAATGCTTTAAAAAGCCCAAGAACACTTAAATAAAGCGTTTATGAGCATTTTCAAGCGTAAAAAGAAGAATTTTAAGACGAAAACTTGTCGTCAAAAAATTTTCCACATGTGGAAAAAAATTTGACCTCTTTCCACATTTGTGGAAAAAAGTTCGTGGAAAAAAACAGTGCCGCCGCCACGCCACCCAGAGTTTTTTTGCACACAGCAACCAAATTTCGGGCTGTGCAATTAAATTTTTTCTGTCAAGTTGCACAGTGCAACTTGAAGCCGGGCTGCCTTTTTGATTAGGCTATAGTGTTTTCCGTCCGGAGATGCTTTTTTGTGCGTTATAAAATGTGAAATATTGAAAATTTTCCGGCGCTTTGCACCGGATTTTAATATTGAATTACTTTTCTATATTATTCCAGTGCGCGGTTCGAAAATGTCATTGTAGCTAATGCTTATAGCTTTTAATCATCAACATATTATGGATAAATGTTTGTTACCGTGTTGTTTTTGGCGAATTTAACGAAAAGCAAGATTTTACCTATTATTTTCCAAAATTTTTTTACGATCTTTAAAAACATTCTGACATTTGTCTGATTAGAGCATTTTGAGTTAGAAATTCTCGCTGGTTGAAGATTGTAAGAGGTTGTAAGAGGTCCAAACAGTTGGGGGGGGGGGGGTCCCGAAATTTTTAAAATTTTGAGGAGGGGGTCGAAAAGACCCCAAAAAAGTTGAAAATATTTCGAAAATTTTCCCAAAAAAGGCCGAAAAAGCCACTTTTTCCCTAATTTTTTCCAATGTTTCCTAGCTTGGGGGGTGGGTATATTGTTGAGCAAGTCCGGGGTGGGGTTGCCCCACCCCCGGTAATTACAGGTATGTTGAAGAATCCAAGTTCTTGTTCGCTTCCCTCTAGTTTTTGAATTGTAGTCTGTCCGACTGAAAATTCATTGTATTCCCTGAAAAATTAAACCTTTTGTCTCGAAAAAAAAGTTGGAAAGATTCATTTTTCAGCAATCTAGGATATCAAAATCTCAGAAAAATTTTCCGCGCTTCGCGCCGAATACGTTACTCATACCAACGTTTTCATTTTCTCTTCAAAACTCAGAAAATTAGGTTTTAAAAGCCTATAACCGACGTGATTCGAATGTAGTGCAGGAAAAATAGCTTTTGGTGGTTTTTCCGATTATAAATTGAGCTAATTTATTGATTTTAAAGTGAGCAACCAAAAATCTATCTGTGCAACCAAAATTTTTCCCCAAGTTGCACATTGCAATGTGGCCTGTGCAAAAGAACCCTGCCGCCACATCACCGTTTTTTCTCGTCAAATCGGTGTTTTTGGCAAAAAAAAATTAGAAATGCGAAAAAATTTGGACTCTTTCGCTAAATGGCTGCCGTCAGTTCAATCGACTGAGCTGCGCTGCAGAGACTTGCTTACACAAACGGAAGATGACCGAAATCTTAACAAACAGTGTACTAATATTCAGTGATAATAGATAACTAGCTCTGATCTTCATTTCATTGAAGCAATGGGAAAACCCCATAAGTTAGTCACCTGTTCATCATGAGGTCACTATTCCTAATAACTACTCATACTCACTAGGTAATAGTTAATATTGATAGTATTTTATTTCAGGCTTGATGTATTATTTTTCTGGCAGCATCTTCATCTTCTTGCTAATCATTACATTATATAGATGTAGTCAATAGCTTATAGGTCCGATGAGGTCTGATCCGGGTCACCCGATGTTTTAGACCCGACCTGGTCCGGCCAATCACTTTGTTCAATATGTACAAAACGCGTGAATGAAGCATCTACGGACATCTTTTGACGAAAATTTGGTTGAAAATCGGGAAAAATTTTGATTTCGTCGCCCTTTAGGAACAAATTTTTTCGAGAAAATCTATTTACTTTCTGTTTGTTTCCCTTTCATCTCAGAATTGTGCGCGTACAGTAATGTTTAGAAAATCAAGCGAATCTATTTCAGAAAGAAACGCCATCTCGTCAGCTTACCGATTCTCGAATGACTTTGCCATCTGTTACAACCGAAGGCCGGGCTAGTGTGTCGTTTGTTGGTGATAATGCAAACGCATTTTACAATCCGGTGCAGGAATTTAATCGAGACTTAAGGTAACGCTATTTTCGTTATGAAATAGGCTTTGAGTTTTGACCTATAGCCCAGTGAATTTCTAGCGATCTTTAAAGATCTAATGAGCATTTTGTTCTACATTTTGTCCTTAGTGATACGTTAAGGAATTCCGAAGTTTTTCTTCATCTTTCCAGTCTAGATTGGTAATTCGTAAGTTTCTATTAGCCATTTATGGTATATAAAGATGAAACATACAATTTATAACAAAACATTGCATATATTCTGGAACAATTTATTTATATCATTTAAAGTCAGATAGAGTTATCGGACTTACCAAATTTTTTCCTGTAGCATCCTCGTGTTGAAAAATTTTGTTTCTCATCGGGCAAATCGTCGCAAACCCGAGGCGGGTAATACACTGACTGAAGAAATGATCATTGAGGCTGATTCAGCCACATATTGTAATGCTTCGCCGCCTGGACATGACGAAAATACCGGATCAGTAGCAAAACGCCCATGTCTCGAGCCTTCTGCTCCGATAATTCAAGATGTAAGTTTACCAATAACGCGTGTAGGTATACGTTATTAGTGTTCAGTGCATATATATAGATTTACGGAACTGCCTACGGTTTTCAAATCACCAGTTGTGTTCGTGCACATGGTACGTAATACTTCTTTCACCGTTTCTTAAATCTTTTTTGACATGAAATAAAAATGCATAAAGTTCTCACCAAATTAGATAGATCAAGATTAGTTAGCATATCCTTCACACCTGTGCATTGAGGGGTATTGTTGTAGGGGGTATTACATTTACCAGGCCCGGAGGATGCTTATTTACTAATCAATGGATTTAACTTGGCTTTGATTTATTGAGTTTTAAAATTAATACTAGCTTTCCGGCAGCGGAATAAGAATTTTGGAAGCTCTATCGGCTAGTGGATTACGTGCTATTCGATATGCGAAAGAAGTAAATGGAATACGAGAAGTTGTCGCAAACGATTTTTCTGATCAGGCTGTTGCGTGTATAACAAAAAATATTGAAGCGAACGGAGTTTCGCATTTGGTCAAGCCGTCTCGCAACGATGCCATGTAGGTTTATTTTAGACTACCTTATAGTTTCGTAATGCAGCTGAAGATCTTTGAAAATAGTTTCTGCGGTGAAAATCGTATGATCTTCTTATTCAGTGCAGTGATGCATGAACACAGAATTGTCTCAAAAAGATTCGACGTTGTTGATTTGGACCCTTACGGTTCACCGGCACATTTCCTTGACTCCGCGGTTCAATCCGTCGCTGATGATGGTGAAAAATTGAGTCTCTTCTGCGCTTTTACTCATATTTCTATCGAATTTTTCAGGTATTTTAATGGTTACCTGTACCGATATGGCCACTTTATGTGGAAATACTCCGGAAGCATGTTTTATGAAATACGGATCCATGTCACTCAAATCTAAATGTTGCCATGAAATTGTGAGCAAAGTTAAAGAATCATTTTTGAAGTTGCACGGAAAATCTTCTATGGAGACGTTGTTCAGTCAATTACTTGCATTATCCGATTTAAGGCCTTGAGAATTCTATTACGGAGTATTGACATGCACGCAAATCGTTACGCGAGATATATCGAACCGTTATTAGCCGTTCATGTTGATTTCTACATCCGTGTCTTTGTTAGGCTTCGTTCTGGAGCGTCTAAAGCGAAAGAAAGTTGCTGGTGAGCCTTCATATCGAACATCTTTTATGGTCTCGACTTTTTTTCATTGAGCGGATGTTGAAAGTCTGTTATTCAGTGCATAAGTGTGTTTTTAAGAATTTTCTGAATGTTGTCATCCCATTGCATAGTAATAGCATTATTAGTCGAAAAATGTATGGCTTGTAAATTTTTACGTTCGATGCCTGAATCATGGAAATTTTTGCAGAAAATAATCTATATTTTTGAATTCGTCAGCGAAACGTCCTACATCTACCAATGTTGCGGATGCGAAAATTTCGTGTTGCAACTATGTGCTCGAAAAACTATAACAGAGAAAGGCGGCGTGAAGTATCAAAATTCTTTCGCCGCTGTGCCGCCAAGGTGTGAAACTTGCGGTAATAAATTTCACGTGAGTGTTATTACTGTATAAGAACAATAATAGTAAAAACTGGTGTGATAGGAATGTTTTTGTATGCTTCGTTCCGAGTCAAAATGAAATGATTAGAAAATTTTTAAACCGACATTTTAAAAGTGATGTCTCGTTGCACATTCAAGGCCGAACGATTGAATCTCCCATTAGTTTGTTGGTATGGCAATAGGCCCATACATGCGTATGGGGGGGGGGAGCCCGGGAATTATGCCCGGGCTGGGCCTTAAGTCAGGGATTTACTGTCAGTCAACTTTGGCCAACCAGTCTTCAGCTGTACAATCAGTGGTTACATACATGCACACGGTCAGGCGTCCCAGGGTATAGAAAATGACCAAAATTGGTCCTTTACTAATTTTTTTACTTTAAAATGAAATTTTATTGCCTATTGTATCAATAATTACTCAACAAAGTTGTTTGCTGGCATTAATCATAAACTGTGTTTTAAATTGACCTTTTTTGTAATCTAATCCTTTCAAAATGTTTGAGAACAACCCCGTTCTTTTGAACTGACTGGAACATATCAACTTTTTGATCGAAAATCGTAATTTTGTACAACAAAGGATCAAAGATATCAATTACATGTTTTCATGTTTTTAGACAATAATTACTTTCCTCAATGTAATGAGCGGCAAGTGGTCGAATTCCAATCAAGTGTAGAGAGAAATTTCAAACATATTCTTGAAGAATCAGAAACTTGACAGCATACTCCGCTCGAAGAATTGTGGTGCTGCTTCAAGAGTAATGGAAAATTTACTTCAATCGCAAGGCATGCATTTTTTATCTATCAGAAAGTGGTCGTTCTCGAGCGGAAGCCTAATTTCTTGTCACTTCTGTCGTTCATTCGAGTTTGATGTCCGATTAATTAGTATGCGGTCAATCAGTCTTCTCTAATCCCAGTTTCCGATAATGCCAATCACCGATTGAATGATGATTCAATTAATTCGACTTTAATCGGGGATTCTTTCAATCGGTCTCCTATCACTCAGCCTTCAAATTAACTTTCCGGTAAACCCTAATTCCGTCGAGAATTTACTGTTTCGGTATTTTTTGATTCATTTATTAGAATAACTTTCAGCTAGGGGGACCGATATGGAACGGCCCGACTTACGAACCAAGTTTTGTTTCTGGAATGATACAGATATTGTCGACGTTGACCGAAGAACAGAAACTAGGAACTCATAAAAGGATATATGGAATGCTAAACGTCATTTCTGAAGTCGGTCTTCATTCGGGATGTTATTGAATATGCATATTATTTTTTTTGAGAATATTTTTAGGAACTGATAGATGTACCGCTATTCTATTCCATCAGTCGACTAGCGAATATCGTAAAATGTCCTGTTCCAACTTCAATATCCTTCAGGTAAAAATGTACACCTAATAGAAAATTGGAAAGATTTTTGGGCAGGCTTTTTTTCGTTTGGAAATCATGAGCTAGATGGCTCCTAGGGCTGAATTTTATAGCCAAAAATTTGTAATCGAATAATAAACTCGTAACACAATACGGAATGTAATTAAATTATATAGAAATTTAATTAGTTGATATACGTGTTCAAATAAATGAGTGTTCTGAACTTTATTTCCAACCAGTATTCAGTTTATCATGAACCAAATGGCTCCTAGGTCTAAATTTTTGAGAGCCAAAAATTTGTAAAAAATTTGTAAATGTAAAATTTCCAACCAGTGTTTTTCTTGAACAGGCCTCTTTGTAAATGTAGAAGAATAAGAAAAATTTTTATTCGCAAAAACACGAGATTTCTTTATTTTAGCACGAATCTCCTTCCGGGATAGCACTTGAGTTCATGTCCTACTGAAACAAAAGTAGAGTATTAAAAATGCAGTCTCTGTTCTTATTCCTTCTGTTGTCTCCTTTTTTCCGGCGCCCAGCGCCGAAAAACTTTCTACATTCTAAAATTCTGGAAAATCATATTAAGGATTATTTGTTCAATAAACGCAAGATTAAAATTTTCTGCTCAAGAAAGAACATGCTTTTATCATTTTACAAATTAAAAAAATATAGGTTTTTCTATCATGAGTTCGGAAAGATTCAAATTGAACTTGAAATTTCTGAAAATCACTTCCATGTTGTTTTGAAATTAAAACTCGGCTTCATTTTTAAAATTGTAGTTATAAAAAAATGGAAAAATTGAGAGTTTGACCTCTAAAATGCACCACAATTTATCTTTTTCATGTCAAACCCCCACATTTTTTCACTTTTTCAAATTTTTTTCCTAATATTTTTGATTTTTGGTGCCCAATCCGAAAAATTAATCCGGATAATCCGAAAAATTATAGAATGAAATCCGGAACGATGTATACCATAAAATCTTTAGCTTTCCTGATTTTAGAGCCTGCAGAACATCACTCAAATCTAAAATTGAATGAAGATCAGAATTTTATTAGGGAAAATAGCTTTTAGACCTGAAATTCTAGAAGCCATATCCAAATTTTAAGGGGCTCAGGCTTCTAAAATGACTTGAAAACCCTGTCATTGAGTGTCTATCAAAGTCAAAATTGCATAAATTTGGCTAAGAATTGTTAAGGGTGGATCTTGCACGAAAAATCGTGAGAAATGTTTCAGGAATTATCTTTCCAGCATTATCAATATCGGCTATAAATTCTTTGAGAATGGTTCATGCAGATTAAAAGTTTGTTTTTGATCAACTAGTTTTCCAGGTATTTCTGAATCAGGCTTTACGATTGTAGGTCTGCAATATTAAATGCCGGATATAAAGTTTCGTCGTCACACGCCGATCCACAGGCTATAAAAACTAACGCGCCAAATAACGTCATTTGGGATATTTTGCGATGTTGGGCGAAAAAGTCGTCAGTTACGGCTTCAAATTTTTCAGTCGATTCCGTTGCCTTCAAAATCCTAAACAAAGAAACCCAGTGAGTTTTTTTATGTAAAACATTTAAACAAAAATTCGTAATAGTTTACGTCATTTAGAGTCAGATAACGAAAAGTCAAAATAATAGCGCACAGTCTTTTTTTAAATACTTGAACAATAAAACTGGAAAGCAAGTGCTATTCCATATTTTGAAAATTTTCTGCAAAACCATCCGTCACTTAAGACTGAAAATATGTATGCTTACTTAATTACCATTCAATATTTTTCGAGTATTTTTTTGTTTGTTTGTAAAAGCTTTGTTAACAATTCATCGAGCATTGTGTTCGAAACATTTCCGTGTATTCGTGTTTTTGACCGTTTTTGAACATAAATGTAGCGGAATGCCGAAGTCTTGGGACTAAACCGACTTTTTGTGGGTTGAGTCGTCCATTGACCAAAATTTGGTCGGGTCGTTGAGGAAAAGATACAGGTTCATCTCGGCCAAAATGTCATAAAAAGCGGCTCAAAAATAGTAATTTCATCGTATAAAACGGAAAAATGTATTTATGGCGCGGAGCGCTGAAATTTTTTTGACATTTTCGACCAATTTTTGTTCAGATTTTCTATCAAAAAAAAATTTGAAATTTTTCAAGTTTTTTTCGTTCTAAACGATGGAGGTTCCTACGACTAACCCATTTCAGGCTCATGATTGACAGATCTTGAGAGAGGTCACCGTATGACCGACGATTTACGGGGGGATTCTTATGACACCTCCTTCCCAAGAAGCTGCTTATTGCACTTTTGATCTAAAATTCTCAGCAGCTGTACGGAATTTTTGTCTCACATTTCTGAACGATTTTCAGCTCATTACGATCACCAGATCTCATGATATTCTTTGCAAACTTGGACATGAAACAGGGTATCCCATCCAAACAGATTTTTGAAGATTGTGGCTGATGTGTTGCATAAGGACAGTTGTGTTCTCGTCATATCATTACTTCATATCAAACCTATCTAATGACGTATTTCACTTTGCTAGGCTTGTATTTAAACCTACTCCGCATATCCAAATTTTTTGTGCTGTCATATCTCTATTGTAAATAGTTTAATCATAATTCAATCTATATATTTCTTGTAATTTCGGGTCATTTTTATTAGGCAGTTTTTCATAAAAAGCAGGCACTGGATAGAAAGAATTGAGTTGAGCCGAGAAGTGTTTCTATGTGGTCTTTTATGACAGGATCTTGATCAGCTGCCCCAAGCATACATGTAATTGGAGGGAGTGCTATAAGAACTCCCCATAAATCGTCAGCCATGAAGTGACCTATTAAAGATTTGTTAATCATGTGGCTGAAAGGTACTAGCCATAGGAATTACGAATCCCATCCATTTGGTCAAAAAAAAGCCGAAAATTGTGAGTTTATGATGGAAAATGGTCAAAAATGTCAATTTTTCGGTGCTTGACGCCATAAATACATAACTTATATGGTTTTTTACGGCAAGATTACTATTTTTTTAATCGTTCTCCATACTGTTTATTCGAGAGAATAAATTTTTCCCGTCTAATGATTATCCCTAAAATTTTGAGTAATCGATGACCCCACCCATCAAATAGTCATATAACCACCTCCAGACCTCAGGGATCCGTTACACGTATGACCTCGAGTTATATATTATGTCATTCATCCAAAACGAGTATATGTAATGACCCTTAATATAGGAAGGAGAAATTAGGCTGATGAACTTCTCGTATTTGGTTTTAAGACTGATAGCCGATTTCGAAATGAATTTGTCGGCCGAACCCGTCAGTCGAAAGGAAGGATTTATGCGCTTCCAGCCGAAATTGTTCAAAAATTGGGGGCCAAAACAAAAAGCGAAAGGAAGGTAATACACACATAGCTTCTCAAAATGTGTTTCTGAGGTCCACCTGCTTATTTGATCGTTCTCCGCTAAAAATCCTTCCGTGAAGCGCCTTTTGGAGTGATATGTATTTATTTTTCTGCGTTCTCATTCTTTAAAACTGGTCAAAGCTTAACAAGTCTTAGATCACTATATACTTTGTGAACTTGTTCACCGTTCTTCAATTTTATTTGATTCACTTTATTCAAGTCAATTCTATTGTATCTTATGGAAAGGCTTGTAAAATATTTGAGAAAAGAAAATAGTTACCATCTTCAATCAAATTCTTAAATTCAGAAATGAGTTCAAAGATGCTACGTGCAGATACAAAACATATAGTTGCGTGATAAGTTACATAATTTATTCCTGAACAATTTTTATTATACTGTTCACACGATTAAAGACAAAATTTGTTTCATTAAATTTGACCAATTTTTTAAAGTTAGATTCTTATGCGCGTTTAATATTTTCAGAGAAATTGAGAAGATAGGCTGAATCTGAAGCGTATAACACTAAAAACTTATAGATCTCCTCAACCGTCAAATATAATTATATAACAAAAATATATTGACTCAATACGATATATCAACCGGAGTGCAATTATCGTGGCAATTGTTAAAATCATGGATTTGGAAAATTCAGGAAACAGTTTATAACAACTAGACTGATAAGAACATCGAAATTCGGCTGCTCCTACATGGAATCTTGTATATTATTAGGGTTTAGATCTTATAAAGTCGAATTTACATTTTTCTTCAGCGTATCTTCCATCAACGCCGGTTACTTTTGCGGAAAGATTGATAATTTTGATCATGATGACAATGATGATAATGAGAAGAAAAATCAGTGAGATTTTATGAAAATTCTTATTAATTGTAAAAATAGATCATTTTTGATGAATCTTTTAATTAAAATTGAATGCATTATTTCGGAAAACGTTGTCCCGTTTTCACATCTACAATGGTAAACACTCATTTAGTCGTTCTTGCATATATATTAGAGGGAGGGATAATTGAATCAACGCTGCATTGTAAAAAACACATCGCATATCCATCATTTGTCAATCGTTTGGGTAATTTTTTCGTCTCGTTTAGCTTGTCATATTTTTTGTTTGTTTATTTGCGCGCATGCAAATTCGGCTAATGCGTACCACAGTAGATTAGCATACACATTTCGCGCTATTATAGCGCGCATAATAGTTTGGTAAAGGCAAAATACACAGGCCATTTTTGCGAAAAACAAGCGTTTTTTCTCGCTAAAATTCCGTCGTCGCTGCAAGAAAGCGATGTTCGTAGGCAAAAAACCTTCTCAATCAGCTTTTCACGAATCCAGCCGTCCGAGATGTTTTCTCCGCGAATGGGCGCTGCGTCCAGGCCTGAGATGGGTATGCTGTATGAGGTTTGGGTACCATAGATACATTTTGTATCCCCATGATTGTATGCGTGACTTGTTTTCCTTTTTGCTCTGCGCGCTTTTTTTGCTGCATTTTCATTTACATTGTTTTGCTGAGATTTTTCCTCTGACCGGACTTGCTTACCTATGCGCATGTTTTCGTATAACACAGGGTGCGGTTGTTTTGGTGTTTTTCCGTCGGATAGCTTGCAACATTGTGGCTTTCTCATTTGCACTTCCTGATATCCGCATTCGAAGAGGTAATATTGCTTTTGCTGTATGAAAAATCTAGATATTCATTCGTATAGATTTTTCTACATGTGGTGATAACAGACTGGACAAATCCTTTTGCTTGGATGACATACTGGACGCCTGAAATCTCAACGCGTTTATTGACTCGATTCAATACGGTGTTCATTTTCGACTTTGATTGAAAGTTGATTTTTTATCACGACATGTCCCAGACACAATTGTTTCGCTTCTTAGTTTTACCAGAAAGTCTAGATTTCAATCGCAAATTACCAGTACTCAAACTGCTCTATGAAGGAGGCGTTGAACAATTGAAGGCGTTGGATTAGCCGAATGCGGATGTCTATGGTCCATTTACCGTGAAATGACACCTGGAACGTAGTCAACTTGATTAAAAATGTGTTCGCGAACGTAGAGAGTTGTTTTTCTGCTTTTCATTGATCTTCTCATTGAGAGAAAAATTAGTTGTAGAAACTGACAACTTGAAACGATTCCACGAAAACTAGAAAAAATGATAATGTTTCACTATGTGGTGCGAAATTAATCCAAATTATTCTCAATCGTATTTGACTTATAGTTCTTCAGCTCCAAGTAAAAGTATAGAATAGAATCGCTTTGCACCGTTATGATTTTCTAGCATTTTAAGACAAACACGATCGCACGTGTGAATTGATGTGATAAAGCCCGCCTAACATCAAGTAATCTACGCATTACACAAGTAACACAACACATACTAATCCTGAATATCACTAAAAATGGTCATTGTATTTGTGATAGTAACTTTTATGGTAGAAATTCCAGAAATGTACAAATTTCTAAATTGAAGAAAATATATCTAATTTTTTGCTTTGGAGAAATGATTTAAATTTCAAGTTTCGTTATTTCAGAAAATGAATGAAAAATGGATTGCTATTTTTTTTATCTAGCTCAGTCCTTGTACTTGAACATCAGGGCATTCATCGTTTAGGATTAAAAGTATGATTGGTTTGGTCAGTCAGTATAAATAAAAGTACGGTAGACTTACATTTATGAGTCGATCATGAAAATTCAACAGCAATGAAGAAGTCATGAGATTTAAACAGACCATTACCAGGAACGTATTATGCATATGCCAATATTATGACACTATATTAATACACCAAAGAAAACAGTTATATAACTTTTTCATTCCTGTTTGTATTGGGATAGATAATAATTATCATCGGTTTCTTTCTATCTTTGATTGGAGTCGTAGAAAATAGACGTATAAGCCAGTCAAGGAATTCAGTTTTTTACTATTTTGTGTTTCAATGAAATTTCACGGATTTCAGTTTCATTCTCGTATTTACCAGTGTGTTTATCGTCTGAGCTTTCATTCCTTCGGGTGCCGATCTATCCCATGCAGGTGCAACGTCCGTACTGTCGGACACTCAATACTTCCCTCATCTTACTGTTCCATTATACCTCTCATGCTTATGCACATCACACATTTTGTATATTGCAGGTTGTTTACTCGAACCCCAATTTTTCCTTGTCGTTATTTTTTCGTTCCTTCCCCTCAACAGCCCATGGGTATTTTTCATTTGTCAATGAACCACATCTGTTAGCTACTCTGCTATTTTGTGCGAAATCGCTCGCTTTAATCTCGATTAGCAGAAGAAAAATACGAAACAAAATGCAAACACAAGGCAGCCGAGCTCTGAGGCTAGCTGCTTTCGCCCGAAAATATATGGGCATATGACTTCGTGTTTTTTTGCTTCTCTCCCTCCATACATCGAAGTCGGGTTTACTGTATTCGGGACGATTTTTGCACGACTTTCATGAGCTCCTAGCGCCCGGCACGAGCCGGCGCGAGCGTGCTTCAAACGACGAGTTGTGTGTATGTGAGTGTAAGTGTGGCTTGAAAAAAATTGTTTTCCATCCAAAAATTTTCCTTCTCCATGATCCGTCCATCCTTTTTTGCATGAAAATGTGTGTGCGCGTGCGTCATGTCATGCAAATGTATCCAAAAGGCGGATGCATATTTTTGCTTGAATGGGTAATTTGGTATGTAAAAAAGGGGAAGCTCTCTTTCTTCTTTTTCTTTTCGTTCTCCCCTGTCTTTTCTCTATAATATAACGTGTGTATGCACCCAGTTTTTTGTTTATTTACTTTTTCACTTTCCCTTTAAAAATGCACGTTCTGCTGCTGCACAAGAGGGGCAGATTTGCGCCCCGGTGCTCTTCGGAAATTTTTAATGTTAAGTTTAGTCCTGTCTTCGTACTCGTCAGTCAGGTGATGCGCTTAATTAATTAATTCGGTGCATATTTTGCGCTGTTTACTGTAGATCTTGTGACCGCTAGTAATTGATCATTATAAGATTTTATGAAGAAAGCGTAAGGGCCTTTTTCCTCGTCGATAGTTTACAATAGTTAACGTGTCACCCATTTTCGATTGACTCGACAGCAGCTAAGTCTTAATTTTAGAGTCCGAGAATTTTACGAATTTAAAAAGTTGCTCAATTCGCGAATTCTGAAGATTCTATTTTCCGATATTCTCCTGGATCCTAAAAAATGCATTACAAAACAGTTTAACGCATACCTGTACTTGGGGGGGGGGGTTGTGGGGGACCCCCCAACTTGGCCAACCATGTACCCAACATCACCCAACGTCCCCCCATTTTGGAAAAAATTAAAAAAATTTGCAAAAAAGTGTATGTTTTTTGGCCTTTTTTGGGAAAAATTTCGACTTTTTTCGACCCCCCTCCCCCCAAATTTCGGATTTACCCCCCCCCCCCCCAACTGGTCGAAGGTCTTACAGGTATGGTTTAATGATCCAAATTTGACAGATCAGATGCTTCCCGGACTCGGGCGTTGGCTCAGTCGCCGGCATATGAGAAAAAGACATGCTGAATTGCAGTCGACCTTCTTGAACAGTCGACATACTAGGACGGTCGACTTACTGAGACAGTCGATTACTGGGATGATTGACGTACTGGGATGGCCGACCTGCTGGACAGTCAACCAAGTGGCACACATCGTAGGCCTGGTTAGGGGTAATACCCCACCATACCCCCCAATGCACAGGCGTGATATCTGCTGATCCATTTTAGGGACGTAAGGTGGGGGTAATCATACATGTAATTGGGGGGGGGGGAAGTGCTATGGGAACCCCCCCCCAGAAATCGTCGACCATATGGCTAGCCATTGGGCGACCCCCCCGGGATTTTCCAATCCTATGGCTAGCCATATGGTAGCCCTAGGGACCCCCATAGTTTTAGTCGGAAAAATACTGAAAAATGTCAATTTTTGAACAAAAAATGGCCAAAAAAGTCAATTGTCTCGGCGCTTCGCGCCATAAGTACATATTTTATCCTTTTTTAGACAAAAATTACTACTTTTTAAACCGTTTTTCGGACATTTTTCATGGAAAAAATCGAATTTTTTTTCCTTCAGGGAAAAAATTTTTGGGAATTACTGACCCCCGGCCCCAAAAAAGTGCTTCAACCCCCCTCCGAGCTCCGTTACATGTATGGGGGTAATACCAGACAACATATGAGGCAAAGCATCCCATTGGGGAGTGTAAGGGGGTATTAGCCCCAGTGTTTTTTTTGTATTCAGTCCATTTGCACTGGTACAAACGACCTCTGTACTCCAAAATTTGTATTCCAAAATTTGCTGAAAAATATTCCTTGTAATAAAATGCAACAAATACGATGTAAAATATGAATATGTTGGCCATTTCCACGAGGCACATAAGAAGACTACGAATGCATACACATAAAACAGTTGACCGTGAGGCACAGGACATGCACTAGTAAAATACTCTACAAAAAGCCTTTATCATTATGCCATGGCTGCTAGTTTGTCGTTATCGATGCGGACGCATAACGAACAAGTTCATTGATACCGAATACTGGCCGCTGTTGTGTGACAAATTTTTTTTGTGCTAAAATTTTCTTTTGCACTGGTACAAATGAAGTTTAAATTTTCAATTGTACTCTGGACCGTTTCGTTTGTAAAGTACAAAAAAAACTGATTACCCTGATCTTAGGTTTGAAAATTTGTTTACCACCCCGGTAAGAACGACTTACTGGTCGAGTGAAATGGAACAAAAATGAATTACTGGTACACAAAATGTTGGGAATTTCAAGGAAATGAGTAATTTACACTTTTAGAAGAACTCCTATTGGCTATTTTTCGTGAAAGTGCGCGGTCACTATGAGAACAATATGTTTATCGTGTCCGCAGGTTCGAAAATGATCTACTACGTAAATGATTTTGATGTATGAAAGTGGGAAAATTGACAGCTATACAGAACTACTGGTTGTCGTAGGGTTGTAGGAGACAAACATTTTTGACCCCGCACGAAAATTTTTGTGGTATGTTTGCCGACATCTTGCCGAGATTACGGTTCGTCCCAAATTGTGCTTCAATGTTCGGAAGAGGAAAGGGGATAATTGTTGGACTCACCAAAAACAATGTTGGTGCGTTTTATGACATGAGGTTGCGAAATTAGCCGATGTTGCTGTACACGTACTGTATTGAGGGAGCCAGGGAAATATACATCCCGGCGACGTTACAGAGCGGCGGCACGGCATAGGAAAGGCATTGTCCCTACCATATACGATTTTACCCCTGTCTAAATTTTCGGCCTTTGGGACGTCTGATATGAGGCATGAGGGTATTACCATACTTCGGGTCTGAAAGAACATTCACTACCCCAATCAAAATGGTGCACCAAGTGGTCACATTTGTGAAAAATGATGTGGAAAAACTAGATTTTAGGGTATAGTACTGTGTGCTTAAGTACTAGTGCGCGGTTTTCACCATGATTTTCGTCAGACAGTTATTATCATCAAAGAGCATATTAGAACAAAAGAATTCAGCTGAGCACAGAAATACTTGGAGATTAAAGAACATTTTTTGTTGATTTCCACTGTTATGAAATCAATGTGCCTATACTCTGTTTGTTCTGTTTTGTCCGAATTTATGGCAAACGGCTGATTTATAAGTAACTAACTAGATTTTCTAGCTGATTGACAGCACCCTTTTCCCATGGGAGGACATGCTCAGTCATGCATACATTGTGCGCTGTGAGTGATACCCCTCCGTGGCATATGCCGTTTAGCAATAAGGGATTATGGTAAATCCCATACTCCTAACCTTTTTCAACTACATGTAAGGTCGAACAATAATAAGTTAGAAAAATCTTCATCATGTCTCGACTTGACAGAATTATCAAGAAAAAGATGAATTCTTTGGCCCACCATGGTTATTTATTCACAATTTGTGAGCCTCTAAGTTAATACCGCAAAAATTTGAATATAGACACCTAGTTGGCCAAAATCAAATGTTCTTTCGATCACATGACAATGCATTCTGTTAAATAATGCACGATTCTACTTTTCCTCTCTGGCTTTCGGTCAAATACGGCATTTGGTGCGAAATGCGACGAGTACGACGACGTAATGTCTGCTTTTTCATTTTTATCTCAGCCAAATAGTTGCATCTTTCATCGAAGCTTTTATAAACCCTTGCCTAAAACGTGTATAATCGTATAGAGTTGGACTCCGTTTTCCGTTCCCTAGCGCGCTTTTATTTGTTTTCTGGTGTCTCGTCGTGCCAGCGCGCATCCGGGGCATCAAAAAAGGGTGTAGTGGTGGGTAGGATGGAAAAAAAGTCGGCCAGCAGCAGACCGGGTGCCACTTTGACAGTAATGTGTGCAAGGCAGGCAGCCAGCTATTCCTTGGAAACAGGTGAAAATTAAGCTTTGCCACTCAGCTTGTCGTAAGGGCTGGACCAAAATATCCTTTTCGATGTTGGCACTAACGGGCGCCTTGGAAAAAATTTTTCACCTCGTGGCAGACTATAATGTGTGTATTGCAAGCTTAATGAAAATTTTTTCAGTTTAATGATCGTCCGCCGCCGAGGTGCCCATTAGCTGACGGACAATTTCCCTCTCTATTTTTCATCTATCTTGCTGTTTTGTTTTCTGGCGCCTCCTGGCACGTTAAACAACCTGTCTCGGTTTTTGGGTGTTTGGTTTCTTGAATTTTCTTAGTAAATGCTGTTGGAGGGTTTTTGCGCGATGACGAATAGTTTTTTCTTCCTATATTCGCGCGGCCTAATTCTTCGCCGTTGCTTGTTTGTTTTGTTGACAAAACGATACAACTCGGAAACCTGGCACAACTTATCATTTTCTGAAAAGGTAAACAGGCATGTTATATAGGAATGAATTCACGCATTGGTTCATTCTGCTTGATACGCGATTTCCTATTCATTGTCAATGGAATCGCTTTAGGAATCGCCGATCATATGGCTAGCCGTATGG
This sequence comes from Romanomermis culicivorax, assembly GCA_963922205.1. NCBI lineage: Eukaryota > Metazoa > Nematoda > Enoplea > Mermithida > Mermithidae > Romanomermis > Romanomermis culicivorax. The sequence goes on from CAWUHX010000290.1 coordinate 419,413, forward strand.
CAATCCCAGGATTTTTCAACCATATAGTTGTCAAAAAAATGTTCGTATCTTAGTAGAAATCGGTCATTTTTTCACACAAAAAATAATGAAATGTTGATTTTGGCGCTCCTTGCCATAATACGACATTTTATATACCACGAAAATATAATTTTTGAACCAGACCTACCCATCAAAACCCCACTGACCCCTCTAAACCTCTTAACTCTGTTATTTGCATGACCGCTTCAGAAATTTCCTTGTTTGCTGCATGAATGCGCCGTGCTTCTCTGCGAGTTTAGCGTAAGATTCTTGAGAAGCTGGTCATGTGCCAAAACATTAGAAGCATTGTCTTCGCATGAATGATATTTGTTGCTTCTCAAGCCAATGCATGATATCATTGTTTAAGCGGTACCATGAAATCTTTTGAAAAGCTTTCTGTAACCTTATCTCGATTTTTTTTAAATTCATAGCTGAGGATTCAAATTCGATTCATGAAGAAAGGCACTACTCGCGCTATGACCACCAGGAAGTGTCTCTTCCTGTCGGTATTTGTGCCTTATTGGTCGTCACTATGATCTTATCATTGATCAAGCTTTTTTTTTGCACCAGTCACATCACAACTCCTCGCAGATTAGTCTAAATGAGCCTTCACAGAACTCTTTTCGAGTGAGATTTTACATAAGTTACCCTACCATATTCAAGTAATGAAAAAATTTCTATTGTCATTTGTCAATTCTGTTCGAAATGAAACTCGAAACGTAGAAAAGTACTTTTGTAGATGCAAAAGCTTATAATGCATAAGTCCAGATAGATTAGAGCAATAACTCTCAGGTTGGCGATTGAGAAGAACTTCCTGGTCTTTAGTAAACGCTATGGTGAGTTGTTCATCAATTTACGTAAAAATTAACTTGGCGTTCAAAAAACCAACGAACGATAAACGTGTGATTCTTGGTGAAATGTGCAGCTAAACCTCACCTGTCATGCGATTAGGTAGGCTCGTTTGTTTTTCCCTGAAAAGAGATGCTAGCTTGATTTTTTTGTGATCCGAAATAGAGAAAACCGCATTTGAAAGGTCAAATAGTGAAGTGCGTTCACAATGACTAGACATACCTAATCGCAGATGCCTGAATTTTTCTGAACGTGAAATCTTGATCGACGAGAATGTGTTCAGTTCGAAGCAGATTTTTTTCCGCACGCCTTCGTCCGCACCGTGGGGAAATGACCCAAAATTTTTTCCGCACAGGAAAATTTTTTCCGTTCGAAGTTGGAATCAATAGAAAAATGTTTAAAATTGGCAAAATTGTAGATTGCCCCGAAAACATTATTTTAGATTGACTGAGCAAAATTAATGGTTGCTGCTGTCATTTCTGTGATTAGAGCTGAAGATTTTTGAATTGATTTTTCAATTAAAATTTTTTTGATATTCTAGAACGCTTGTAAATGAATCTTTTCAACCCTTATCCCTAAAATAAAAGCTTTACATTTTTGGTAGAAAATCGTATATTAATCGTTTTCCAATGAGAAAATTTGTGTTCACAAATTTCAGAAAACTTCAGGCGAGAGAAAGAACTCATGAAGATCAATAAAAAATCTCAATTTCCAACAAAATCCAAACCGAATACTTGAGATTACCTATCGATGAATGAGATGAGGAACTTCAAATCATGAGGACCATGTACGTTTAACTTTTCCGGTGCGTAGCAAGGGAGTATTTTTGAACACATGAGCTTCTGAAATGTTAGATAATGTATTCTAGAGATAATTTGTAGTGCTCGGTTTAGATTTTCCCTAGAAAAATGATTAAGTATTAAATTAATGTACAGAGAAATGTCGGAAAAAAATAAAATTCATATTCACCGCGAAAATTCCAATTGCCACTGTATTTTCAAAGAAAGTGTCAAATTTTACTCGCTCTAGTAGACGTATAGCATAGCAGATTCATGTAAACAATCATAGATAACTGAGAAATGAAACTAAACTTCTTTCTGGCTGTGCTTGCGTCGAAAAAATTTGAGATTTTGACCTTCTAAATCGCATCAAAATGCAGCTTTTCATCAATGCTAGCAGTAGAAAATCTTTATTCTGTGCGGAAAATGCCCCATAATTTTTCTGCCCAGTCCGAAAAAAGTCCGCACTGTGCGGAAAAACACTGGTTCTAAGAAATAGGCACCACAAATAGGGTATATCGAGCTTCAAAACTATACGAATTGATCACTTCCTCTAATGTCTCCAGCACAAATCGTTCGAACACATATGGTTCCGACTTGATTAAATCTTTCACCTTCATTATTTCCCCAAAAAATGTTAGTATGGAGAATTTCATGGGCGGTTCAAACGACTCTTACATTGTGGGATTGCAACTGCAAGACATGAAATAAGCCATGTCCTATGTAACGAATTTCAAAATTAATTGACTGATGGTTCTATCGGATTTCTGTTAGCTATATGTTTTTTGCAATGATACAAAAATAGCTTCATTTTTTGATGACTTCGATTTCTAAAAGCCGATGAGTTGTCCCTTTCTCGTTTAAAAATTCACCACGTTACCGGTTTTCTCAATCTTCTGGAGGAGATTTAAGCAATGCTTTAAACTTGCCAGGATGGCAAATGAAATCTCAGCAATTGCAAAACTCATCGTACATGTTGGATCCTGATTTTTAGCAACGAATATTCCAAACCAGGGGCGCTCGCGACTCCCGCTTCTTGGGTCACGATTCTACCCACTTCATCAAATATACCCCGATGCTGGCCAATCATTTTTGTGTTTATTATTTTCGTTTCGCTGGTAACAGGGAGTGCCATGCCAAGTCGCGCCGAATGTTTGCCGGCCGCCGTAAAATGATGATTTTTTGGCTCTTAGCTTATAAGAGAGGCGGAAGAAAAAGCTGCAGCCGCTTTTTTTCTCCCTTTGTGTGTCGTGTGTATGTATCGTTTGTGCATCCAGCCAGTCCCAGTGAACTTGAGCTCATTAAATATTTTCGACACATATAAAATGTGAAAGGGAATGTTTGTGAGAGAAAAAGCAAATGTTGCCAGCCGCCAAGCAGTGCCAGACACGATTGGATCACTCTCCAGTTGTCGTACACACAGCACACACAAAGCAGACATGCCAAGCGCACGATTTTCCGGTTGCTGATATTTTTTCGCCTTGCTAGCATAGTCGAAGGGCAGGCGCGGAACAAAAAAGAAGATAGGAGCCCCACCAACCAATCAACCCCGTGTCCGACGGCGCAAACATTTTTTTCTCTCTCAAGACCTTGTTGTTACTGAGATAGGCCAATCTGTGGCTGGCGCGAGGCTTTTTTCCCCCAACTCTCATTCCCACTAAAATATCCGTGTCTGGCTTTGCCAGGTTGCATAAAGAGTGAGTGAAAGAAAGAAGCAAGATTTTTTGGCTGCATTTCACGTCGTTTTCAAAAAGGAGGAGGCGAGGTGTGGATGAAAGGATCCTACTAAAACTAATCCGCGCAAGGTATACAAAGAAAAAATGGCAAGCGGGCAAAAAAAGTTGTGAATCAGCCAACGGCGGGACAAATGTTGGCTGGCTTACGAGGCAATAGGCCGAGCGGGCAGGCACCACTCGGCACGACTATGAGTGTTTGTTGTGTGCTGCTTTTTTGCCTTTCTGTTCACTGCTTCTTTCAGAAAATTTTCCATTTGTTATGCTTTGCGGTGGACCAGGCCAGCATTTGCTTTCCATGAGATCTCTGTAATCCGCGATGAAAGGTTTAGAAGGCTCGTCAAAAATAGTCGCCTGTCTCTTTTTAGAATTGAGGTCATCATTCCGCCGGCAATGTATGGGAAAACGAGGCGGTTTTTTGATTTTTCTCGAGATTGGTGTGAGAGATTGGGTAAAAACCTATTGCGGCACGTTTGTTTAGCATGGAGTATTGGCATGTTCCTCACATCCGTTAAAATTTGATTATTGTGTTCCAGCGACCAATCTAGAAATGTTGGGAAAAATAAAGCCTGGTAACTCCGTTAGTTTCCCATGGCGCGAAGTAATTACACTACAAGTTACTCGACAGTGTTGTGTATCGGCATCCCGAATGTATCAGTATACCGAATGTTGCGTATCTCGAATAATGCCTTAATTCTCTGTATCCCGAACCAGACTGCACCATGGGGAAGGGTTGGGGGTATTACCCGCTATCTAAAGTCCTTAAAATTGATCACTATTTGCCTAATTTTGAGACAAAATGGCATATTTAGTGGACATTTAGCTACACTACCCCGCAAATTTCCAATTTTACCCTACCTGAAAAATCTGGCCTTGAGGACCTCTGATTGCCACCTTTTTTATTTCGTCGCGTTGACACTCGTTATCCCGAATACACATTTTTTGAAAAATTTGCGTGGCGCTTAGGCTCAGGTCTTGGCTTTGTCTTTGACTTGGGCTTAGGCCATGGCATTATTCAGGGTACCAATACGTTCGGTCTACAGATGAATTTTTTAAAATTGTGAACACTATTCGGGATACAGATACATTCGGAATACCAACATGTACGAAATACCGATACATTCGGGGAAACTGACACATTCGGTATACGGAGAAGTTTTGTTTTTGTTGTATATCACTGTTCGGGATGCTGAAACATTCGGGATACTGATACATACGGGATACCGATACATTCGGAATACCGACACATTCGGTATATCGATACACAATCACTTGAAGACTTGATAACGGACTACGTGAAATATTGATGATCTTTTAGATTACCACGCACTTCTGTAGCTTGTTCATCATATTTTCTGAATAACGGTGTATGCGGTAGAGCGGTCAATACCAGACATGCATGGCAAGAATTATCAAGAGGGATCCTCGAACTTTGTTTCGAGGAGGGTGGTTGAGCAAAAAAAAAGTTCCGCAAGCATGTTTTTCATACAAAATATGTGTAAAAATCATTGAAAAAGCTGTCCTCGGAAAAGTTCAGGGGTGTTAGACGCTTTTTTTCGGGCTGGGACCCCCATGTGCTTGTATGGTCAATACAGGCCCTAAAGTGAATCAGAGGCACCTATAATATTTTTTACTAATAACTGTCAATATTGCTAATCTCTGTTCTTAAAAATTAGGGGTATTTAAGAATTAGGAGCGGCACGAAAAGTTGTATTTCTTGCTAGAGCCTATCAGACGCTCTTGATTACAAGCCATGAGCTGAAACGTACAATTCGTGTGTCGACATCTATCCTCATCTCTCATTATTTTCAAGCTTTTTCTCTTATCATGTTGTAGTTTCTCACCCGAATGATGTTTCTTGATTTTCTTGTTGATCTATGATCTGTATGAAGTGTTTTGCCTATGATGTTACAAATTTTTCTTTCGCTCATGGCGAAAGTTCGATTATTTTCGTAACGAATTCTTGCACTTGAATCTTGATTCTTGGACGTATTTGTGTCTTGTTAGTGGAAATGCAAGTATTAGGAATCTATATAGTAACCATACATGTAATTGGGGGAGTGCTATGGGAACCCCCTCCAGAAATCGTCGACCATATGGCTAGCCATTGGGCGACCGCCCCCCAGGATTTTTTAATCCTATGGCTAGCAGTATGGTAGCCGTAGGGACCCCCATACTTTTGGTCGGAAAAATACTGAAAATGTGAATTTTCTGGGTGCTTCACGCACTGAATACATTTTTTCGGTCTTTTTAGAAAAAAATCACTATTTTTTGAACTATTTTTCGGACTTTTTTCATGAAAAAATCGATTTTTTTCCTTGAGAGACCCCTCCCCTAAAAATTTTTGGGAATTACTGACCACCGGCCCAAAAAAAGTCGTCTCCCCAGACCTCGGGGCTCCGTTACATGTATGGTAGTAACCACGGATTCTTGATAGGTTCAATATTTTTGGAGACTAAACTTCAGTTGCATACCTTCAGTTGACCTAATCGTTACATTCAATTCGTTGAAGCTACCTCCAAAAAGGTAGAATTAACAGAGACACATTATGATTATGGGGTGATAATTCTTTGAGCCTTCCAAATTTTGCGATGTCTTGTCTGAGGAGCAAAATATGTCTCATAAAAATGTCGTTGATGAACTTCCAAAAAGCCACGCTAGAATTTTCATTGTTCAATTGAAAAAAAGTTCAGGGTATGATTCATACCTTCAGTGCATTTTTCGTGCAACATTCGTGTTGATTGTTGACGTGCATGAGTCATTATCCCAAAAAAAAACAATCACGAAAATCGTTTCTCAAACAACGCCAAGAGTTTGAAATATGCTTTTTGCCCTGGATTGTTCGTTCTATGAAAAATATGGAGTTTTTGTTTGAAATTATCGAAAGAAGCCTTTAAAAACTGTCTTTTTAAAGAATTCTACTTCATAACTTTGGCTAAATTCAACATCGATTTTACTAGGTTCTTTATATTAATCTTGATGCTTGTACCGTAAAAGACTTATTACTCGGAATTTCGCCACACGCAGTAAGACCTATACGATAATAAATTCGTGCATTCCTGACGTTTTGCAGGCCATGACATCTTGCGAAATTGATTTGAACTTTAGTTCGTTTGTGCTCTCTCACGCTTACTTAGCTAGACACTATATACGTCTGATATTACAGTGCAATTTTTAAAAATTCGAAAACCAAAATGAGCGATTTTGGTACTAGAATTTACTGTACTTTCATTTCTGGCAGTGATTTGCACAGCTTGCCCACAAATTTCTCTTGCTAACCAAACAGACATAAACAGTGAGATTGATAAGGGTCTATGTATGCCATGTCCACACCGTATATGGCGCAAGCAAAACTGACTGTACTTTACTTCGCATGAATTTTTTTGCTTCTTCTCTTTCGCGGTCTCTTCTCTATTTCACCCTTTCAAACTGAGCAGTGCGCCTATACAGCAACAGCACCGCGAAACCTGTCTATCACCGCGTGATAAAATTTAATACCGCACGATTTGTGTAAGAGGGGTATATTTTAATATTTTTCGTTGTATGTGACGTACGCAAAACATTGTGGTTTTGACTTTGGAACTGTTATGCCCATTTTTGTACATCAGTTTTGTGCAGTCAGATGCTAAATTATCAATCTCATTCATCTTTTTCGGTTCCTCATATTTTCGGTTGTTTTGCCTTCACAGACTTGCTTACGTGCATAGATGGGGGAAAAGTTTAGGAAAACTTGTTCTTGTACAATCGCCTTAGATAACGGCGGAAAGCTCTCGCCAGATTTCTATGTTCTAATTAAGCCAAATTAGATGCGTGATTTTCGCGACCGGTCCTTGAAGAACGAAATTGCGAGTTTTTGGATTTGGATCCCGTGCAGTTTCTGACCGTGATGATTGACAGCGTGGAACTTGCTTTCCGCCCACGAATCTCTTTTGCACGTACGTCGAACCGGAAGTTGGATGGAAGATTAGGTTTGCATGCTGCTAGATAATGTTAAAATTAGTGCAGATGAAGCACTAGCTAATGATATGAACATTCAATTACCATGGAATAACATTTTGTTCGGATGCTTGGAACAGTAAACATTCTTACAGTATATAAAGCTAACAATTTGTTGCTCAGTTGTTCATATTCAACCTGGGTTGGAATTCGATCAGAATTATCGAAATGGAAATCTTGTTGAGAGATAATAACGAGCGAAAATCGACAAAAGAGTAGTTCAACAATGTTTATTTCCTGAGATCGTCACCGTTTCTTAGTAGGGTCAAATTAGTGCCTTGATTATTTAGAGCCTTTATAATTTTATAAAGTAAAACCCTAACCGTTATGGTCGATTTGCTAATGATGTACCGTATTTGGCACTGCAAGCCATTCGATATTTTGATAGAAAGATGTTATGATCAAATTGGGACATTACTGAATCGAGCGTCATAAGTCTACTGGATTTTGATACCTATTTCAGAAGAAAATGTGTCGAATGCTTTTTTGAAAAAAATGACATACAATACGATGGGGTCCTCCACCGGCGACCTGCGTCCGGTTTCATCAGAGACTTGTGATGTAGCTTGCTCAAACCTATATTCGATGCCATAATCGTTGAGATGCAAATCAGCTGCAGCTTAGCTCATTCACACAAAACATGTCGAGAAAGCTGAGCTGTTGCTAAACTCCCTATGTCATATTGCCACAAAGGTGCAGCTCAGCTGCAGTCCGACTTTCTCGATATTTTTTTGTGTGCGAGTTAAGCTGCAGCTGAGCAAGTCTCTGTGATAGAATTGGCCTCTGGTCTGACGTCCAAATCTTAGTCGAGAAGATTTTAGGAATGAGTATTTTTTAATAAAGAAAATCGAATAAGTTGAAACTTTCCCAAAAATTATTCGAGTGATATCCTTTTGCTGGATAATTCGATTGATACATTTCTTGTATATGGGGGAACTGCTCTTCAAGTAGTTTTTTTACTTTTAGAAGTTTGATCTGAATAAAATACTCGAAATTGTTAGAAAAGATGCTGAGAGCTAACTTGTTCAATTCAGTCTAAGTACAGTATAGTTTTGAAAACGCCAGTAGCATCAACAATGAAACTTGGCTAATAGATGTTTAATCACCCTGGTAGTCATGTTATATATTCAACCAGTATTTTTTGGCACAAGTTTTCTGCTGATAGAAAAATATTTCATTAGCACGGTTCACAAAAATGATACTTTGATGATCCGAAACTGAGTTTGTCGATTTTGATAACCTGCTTCTATTGTAGTATCGATCCATGAAATCTTGTTTGATGTTGGTACTTTCAAAAAGAATTTAAACGAAAACGAAAACATTCAGTATGAATTTTTATATTGTGGAAGCTTTATAGTAAATGTTATAAAATGACGATTCTTGATTTTTTACGACAATTTGTTGATATTATTTATCTAATTTTCTTCTCGAACTTTTCTTAATAATTTCTTACTTTCAGTCATTTTCACGCGTGCTAACGTCCAAAATTTCTTTTAGCACGGCTCTGATTTCATTAGCACCGTGCTGAAAAAAACATGGATGGAACTGGTACTAGATTCACTCAACTTAGCTAATGAACTAAACTATTAACATTCAGGTGAAAAAAGTTAATATTCTATTTTCATCGCGAAAAACATTGTTTAAGCAGAAGGAATTCAGATTTTCTGTTGGACTTGACTTCCCATAGCAGCTAATCCAACATTCCGCTTGCATGTTGCATGCTGAATGTTCAATGATGTTATGACAACGTTTTGATGTGAATATTAAATTTGCACAAGATTAATTTTTTGCTCATCCTCCATGTTGCTGTTTTCCTCATTTTTCTCAACGTGCTCTTTTCAGTCTGAATGTTTTTATGTAACATACGCGTCATGGGTGCGTGTGTTTATTGATAAGCCTAGACTACTCAATAATTCATATTGTATGCTTTCTTCATCTCTTGCTCGACAGATTTAAATATAGCTTTCGCGCTTTGGGTGAAGGTTTCTTCAGCTACACTACACGCATCCAGCAGTTGCCCTGTGGCTTGCAGCACTTGGCGCCACTATGCACGGGTCGTCTCTTTTTTCCCAGCCAACATTCTTGCATACCAATTAGGACGCTAAAAGATACATTTACGCACTTTTTGTATTTTTATCGGATTTTCGTAGGAAAAAGTGAGGCTAGCTGGCAAGCAAGCACGAAAATTTGAACTTGAAAACTTTCTAGCGCAGTGGAGAAAGAGCTAGCGACGGTCATCTTCTCTTGATGCGCGCTTTCTGCTAATTTGCATATTCCGCTATTGTTAAGCTAGAGCGCGGGGCAGTCTGCTTAATTCGTTTATAAAACTTTGATCATCAAGCGGCTAGACAGGGCAGGAGAAAGACAGAATCTTTCTTTCTTGCTCTAAAAAGTTTTCTTTCTTTTCTCTTAACATTATTCTCTGTTCTATTGTATGTGTTTGCGTTCATTTCTTATTTGTGAACTTTTTCCACTGATTTTTAACAAGTCGTCGACAACTGTGCTGCCCACCGCATCTAGACTACTATCTTTCACTTTTTGTGTCTGGAAATTTTTGGCAAGATGCGTCAATGACGCGAAGTTCGTTAACAAATAAATTACTTTTGCAGACTAGACTAAATAAAATTTTGGAAACAATGATTAAATTAATAGTATCTCTCTAGTGTTTCAGGCCAAAGAAAGACGGAAAGAATTCTAGCCACTTTTCAATCGAGCTTTTTAGCAGTAGGCTGATGATAAAATGACGGCCGTTTTTGACTAATTTTAGGTCTGTCGTTGATGATGATGCACTTTATTTTTGATCCAACAGGTCCATCCTTGACTGGCTTATAATGCTGATCATTGTTCTTCCACTTTTTGGTGCAACACACAATTGCCTCGGAACTCGTCTAAAAATAGTTCTTTTCTGATAATGTATCCAATGATTTTTCGAATAAGAGAATGTCTAGCATCGTTTGTAGTCCAGCTTGAGCCAAAATTTTCGGTTATCCAGGAGAAAAATCATAAAGATTGTCAAAGAATACTTATAATCATTGGAAATAAATTGATCAGTTTTTTATTTAGGTCGAAAGTAGATCTTCTGACTTATAGGCAATGTGAAATTCATGCCGAACTCAATAAGCACTCTAGAGTGAGTATATTAATTTCCTTAACAAGAACATATTCTTGAGAGTTTTCTTTCTTTGAATAGTCTCCGATTTGTCTCAAATATTTTACTTTCTTGAATTTTTTATGATTACGATTGACTGCTTCCGCGAAATTGAAGAATTTATTCCAAATTTTGTACATAGTTTAATCTGTGTAGATACCAAAAAACCAGTTGAACCGAAATTTTATGTCAAAGCTTACCTTCAATTCTTCAACTAACCAATTTCCAAATTTACAGTATCCTTGATATAAAATTATTTTTTTGAGTCGTAAAAAATCATACATTTTCAAGTCAACTCTTGCTTTTTGCCTTGAAATTCCGAAAAATATATCGAAGTTCGTTTTTATTACCCTAAAACTCCACAAACTGAGTATTTTGGACGTGGATCATTAAAAAATTGATATTTCCAAACTGAAATGTCCGAAAATCGTCATTTTCTCGAATTTTTGCTGAAATTGCAAGAAAATTTGTAGACGGTAACAATCGGACACCTAGACGTGTAATGACCCCTGCTATGGTGGTCGGTTATGTGATAAAATGAGCCCTTGACGGGAGCGTGCTCAGATACTGTAAATGTCTATCACAGTTATGGAAAACGTTCTAATCGAATTTATCAAAGATTGGAGCTTCAAATTGCAGGAAAGGGGTTTCTTCGCTTACCCTATTTATTAAGGTCCAAATTGCCAAAAATCTCGATGCATTTGAGAAATAGCCTTGCAGATTTTTTAACGTTTTTTATTTATAGTTTTACCTTTTCTTGTTCTTCTAATTTAATTTTTTTTCAGATAATCACTCGCTATGACTAATATGACCACAAATTCTACGGCGACGACGGTAAACGGTACGAATGGCGTTTCATCAACCGTCGTTAATGTCAAAGATGCGTCCAAATACGCCGTTATACGTTTGAAAAATTCCGACAATTTGATCAGTTTATTTCAATTATTGCTCCAAAACGGCTATACCCAAGTTTCGTTCGTCAATTCTTTAAACGAAACGATTTTTCCGTTCATCGAACGTTTAGAAAAATGTACGCAAACTTCCACGGATTTTTACAATAGTGGTAACTTGAACTTTAAAAACGGTTGTCGCGTTATCGAACGGTCATTTTTCCGGTGATATTCATCAACGAATTTTCGATAACAATAATAGTAAACCCGGTGTCATTTGTACAACGTCCGGTGGCGCATCGGCGGCCGCAGCCGCGGCTAATCTTTTTTTTGACAATAAACAACTGAGCCGAGCGTTGAACGATTTTTTGCCCAATTTCGGTTTGCCGCCGACGGCGGCCGCTGCAGCTGCGGCGGCCGGTTTTTTGGGCTTACCGACACTGCCATCTATTTTTTCGTCGACTACGACGACGGCAAATAATAATGGTTTGGCGACGACGCACGATTTATTAGCAACTAATAAACTAATGAACGAAAGTAATTATTTGAACAATAACGGAAATTTGAAACGGCGATTGGATTTGGCGGCGAACGATTCAAATTTTAACGTCGTCAAAAAGTCAAACAATGCTAATGAAAATGGAAATGTTTTGAACGACGTTTTTTCCACGGCGACCAATACCCAATTGCGCCAGAGGGGCCAAAGGGGCTACGCCGAAGACCCGAGCCTTTACGTCACGTGCCGTTTATGCAAAAATAAAATTATGGGCAGTCGGATATCGAATCTGACCAACCACGTCCGACGCCATTCTAGTTTGAAACAATTCCAATGTTGCTATTGCGAATACACGCACAACGAAATGGCCAAAGTTCGTTTACATATGTTACACAACCACAAAGACAAAGATAGCCAACCGATAGATAATTTGAGCCCCGAAATGCAGAATAGTTGGGAATTTCTGATGAAAGAATGTTTCCCCGAACAATACCAAGCTAATTTTAACAACAACACAAATCGAACCGGCGGGCCTAATTCCAAAATTTCGTTCAAAAGTGACGAAATTTCCATGGTTCGACGTCAAGATTTACTATTAAACAACGACAACAATCTGCAAAATCGTATTCAGTTTAATAGCAGTTCAGATTCTGCGACTTTGAACAGCGATACGAAAGACAATAGCAGTGAAAGTAACGCCGAAAGCCCTCTAATTCTTAGCAACAATCCGGCGCCTAAAATTGAGTCGAACGTTACGCTTTTAGACACTTTCCCGTGTTTAGAATGCGGCGAATTGATAGCCGTCAAAGATCAACTGGAGCATATCTACTCGCGCCATTTAAACTGCCAAATACCGGCTTTCGTATGCTCCTTGTGCGGTTTTGACGATGCGACGCACGAAAAACTGAAGTTGCACGTCGATTCTATACACAAATCGGATCTGAACCCGCAAATTTTGACGCGCAACGTCGATCAAATTATCGAGCATTTGTTGCCTCAATTTTTTCCAGGATACATCGCGGCGATTTTACAATTTAATCAAAAACCGGTGGTCGAAGAACAGCGGCAACAACATCAGCAGCGAGAAAATTCGGCAGCGACGGAAGAGCAAGAATTAACGTTAGATCATGTACAACGACGGAATTCTCCAATAACGCCTTCGCCGATAATTAAAATCGAAAATCAAGATGAAGAGCTCGTCACTGCCGTTCATCGAGACGAAAATAGCGAAACGGTGAGAAATTTGTTC